>ML777305.1:413519-455899 GCA_009831015.1 Picea engelmannii | reverse complement strand
ATGATTGGTAATAAATCTTATCATCTTCTTCCCTCTCTTGTACAAAGCACCAATCCATCTATAATCATGGTCCTTCATTTTAATGATATCATGCATCAAAAGGTTCATTGTGTGAACCAAACAACCCGACCAAAATATATTGGAGTACCTATCTTCAATGATTGCTCCTGCTACCTTAAAATTAGCAGCATTATCAGTGATGACTTGAATGACATTGTAGGGCCCAATCTCTTGAATGGTTTTATGCAAGGCATCTGCAATATTAATCCTTGTTTTGTAGCAATCTGAGTAGTCATGGGTTGAAAGGAAGATCGCACCACTCTTAAACACAGCAAGAATATTTAGCAATGGCTTGCCTTTCACATTTGTCCAACCATCAGATACAATTGATACCACATTTAGGTTCCACTCATTTGTAAATTTTCCTAGAGCACCTTGGATTTTGGCTCTTTCCCTGTCAAGTCTCACGATTCTAGCTTTGTCATACCCGGGGCTCCTATAACCTTTAGGGGCACCATTGATGGCTTGGACCATTTCATGCCAATATGGTAAGCGAAGAACATTGAATGGTATACCACATGCATATAGAAACCTGTAAACTTTTGCATCCACATCGTCTCTACAACCTTGGTCAAGGAATTTTGATAGTGTTCTAGGTGAAGACAAAGGCGAGAATGCACTAGCATGGGGGGATGCACTTCGACCAATGAACATTCTTCCTGCATTCTCAGGTTCACCCCTTGGTCTTTTGGCTTTGTTTTGTGCTACCTCCTCTTCCCTTTGGTATTCAAGTCTATCTTTGGAATCAATACTCACACAGGCTTTGATTCCTATATTCTTACCTTCATCCCAATACATAGCCCCACATAGATGTTTTCTCACACGGGTATAGGAACCTGTGTAGTCTTTATTAAAATGGTGGCATATAAATTTCCATGTTCCACCCCCTTTCCCTCCACTAAGTTTAGTGACATACTTCCACAGAGGTGTGTACCTGTCTTTGGATTTTTGGGGATCCTGACCATCACTATCATTTTCATTGTCTCCATCCCCTTCCATTCCTTCCTCCTCTCCTTGGTATGTGTTATCCACTTCTATTTCTTCATCACTATCATGGGTATTTCGACGTGAACCTCCCACCACCATCATTATAATAAAAAATGGAACTAAAATGGCACACCACATTTACATCAACATCATGAATGTTGAACCTTGGCCCTTGATAATAAGTTGCTACCTGCAATAGAATGATGGAGGAGAAATGGGAAAGAGTAGGAGAAGAAACTAGTTTACAACACATGCATTTAAAAAAAAAAAAATGGGCTATAAAAGCCTACCTCTTTCACTCTCCAATGGTGGTTGAATATGACTATGGTAGCCTTCAATCTCTCTTCCAAGCTCTCACAAATGGTAGCCTTCAATCTCCCTTCAATCTACTCAAGAACTAGCAAGAACCCTCTCAAGAGTCAAAACCCTCTTAGCAAAGAAATGTATGAAATGAGAAATAAAATGAGAGAAATGAGAGTGAAAGAGTGTTTTGACCTCTTAGCTAACCCTAGGCTACCTTTCCCATGAGTCATTTCTTAAAAAAAACCAATTTCCTCTTAGCACGCTCCCTCCCTGAATGCTCCCTGAGCGCTCCCTCAAAAACCAGGGAGTGCATTTTTCAGTGAACGAGCGCGCTCCCTAAAAACGCTCCCCTTCAGAGCGCGATTCGAGAACGGGTTCGAGGGGGCACTCCCCCGCAACCTTGGTTGAGACTATTGCATTAGGAAAGATATTGCAAATGTTTTCTAGAATTCCACTTTCAAACTAGAATCTTGGCAAAGAACTTGACACCTACATCTTAACCACCAAGACAAACATATGCACACATATCCTACTTCATTTAATCTGATCAGCTCTGTCATTTTATTTTGCAGCAGACAAATTGATTTTGCACATAGACTTTATAACTATACCCCACCCTCAAGCTGATCTGGATAATTATACTCCAATGTCTAGCATTGTTGAAACTACTACATTGGGAAAGATATTGCAGAATGTTTTCCAGAATTCCATTTTCAAACTAGAAACTTGGCAAAGAACACCTAAATCTTAACCATCAAGTCAAACATATGCACATGTATCCTGCTAACCAAACAAGGAGAATTTAGTATTATTTAAACTGATCAATTATGTTGCACTATCATGCTGCAGACCATTTGCTTTTGCAAATACATTTTGTATTTATACCCTGTTATCGCACAATCTATACTTGCCCAAGCCTAAAGGCAAGTAGGCCTAGATTGGCGTAACACGGAGGTAACCCTATCACTGTCACCCAATACGGTACCTCTTTCTCTTTAGGAGGAAAACCTCACTCCAAGGGAGACGTCCCAGGACCTAATTGGTTGATGAAGGGCAAAAAGATACGGTGAAAACCCACCCCTCTTTCTAGGTCACTAAGTTGAAGAAGTCACTTTGGTGAAGTTGAAAGAGACAAGGGAAAATGAAAATGGGTTTGTACCTGCCCTTTACCAATGAAACATCAAACATTAGTAGCAACAATTATAATCAATGACTTTTTAAACAAATTATGTGCTGCCTGAACAAGTTACTATACAATGAAAGTGAAATCACAGTAGCAGCAATGTATCTTGAAAGGTGCAAGTTATGATGACAAGGAAGAGATACAATAGTCTTACAAACTTGATAATGGTTTGTCACTCACACTTTTCAAGATAAATACAAGTCAATGAATGACTTAAATGGCTGTCCAAACATTTATAACAGCATTAATTAATGATGATGACAACAATAAAACCGCTTCAGAAAAGTACTATAATAAAGCAATAAGACACTATTTCAATATCCAATGATTGTAGTTTGCTTAGTACAAATGCCCACTGGTTTTATGGATGATTTTAGGACTGTTAAGGGCTGCAACAATGGCTGTAACAGCAGCTATGACAGTGGTAACAGCTTCAGAATTTGCACTCTAAAAAGGCAATAAAACATACAATTTAACACTTATTGATAGTACCTTGCCTTATACAAATTCTGGGATGACTTAGATGGTTAGTAGGCTAATATAAGCTGCAAAATGATGGTTGTAGCAGTGATTATGACAGCAGCAAATTAGTTGTTAGTATTTCTAGACTAGGTTAGCAAATTAGTAGAGTATGAAGTGAAAGAGTTTGAGTATGAAGTGAAGGAGTTTGAGTTGAGTATTGTCAAGAAGTAAGAGAAGAGGACTAGTGCCTTCAAGGGTAATGGAGTCAAAGAGGACGGCTTCTTCTAAGGCTGCAAATTAATGATAATGATGCACAAAAATCTTAAAGGGAAAAAAGCATAGGAGTAGTAACTTAAGTCCTCCTAGGCTTTGACCTCAAGAGACAAGATGCTAGGGTGTAAGCAATTCTAGGTCCTAACGCCCTGCTCTCCTTAGCCTTTTATGGAGTAAAACTTATGCAACAATAACTAAGTCCAAACCCTTAGAGTGCTATCAATTTAGAGCTCTAGGGTTTCACTAGTTACTAGATCAATTCAATGAAAAGCTTGGCAAATAAAAAAGTAAGAAAGTAGCAACTTAAGTTTCTTACTTCAAGCATTAAATACACCATGCAATTTCATAATCTTGTATGAGCAAATAAAACCATTCAATAGATGACAAAATGCAGATTTCACTTACTAGCACCAAGAATAATCATGAGAATACCATGCAAGATCACCATAAAACTTCCAAAATCGATCCAAGTTGCAAAAATCAGCCTTAAACAAGAGTGGTGCCTCACAATTTCAGCCAATAACCCTAATAGGGCACAAACTTCAAACCTTTGGTCTCCAAGGACATGTTATGATGAAAATGAATGTCACTTTCTGCTTATTTATACAAAATTTAACCTAAAATTAATTTCAATTCATAATTATTGGGTCGACTTGGCCAGTTTTTTACACAAATTAAATCTGGACAAAATAAAATTAATTTGCATCTAAAAATCACTCCAGGGGTGACGTCATGCCCTTCTAGGGTGACGTTGAGCCCCAAGTATGGAACACCGAGCAAGGAAGGTGAAACGTTGGGCCTCCAAAGGCCTAAAACCCTGCCCATATGTGTCAATGCCTCATAAATGTCATCCAAGATGAAACCCTAGCTTTGGATGACGTCTAGGGCTATCATGGTGACGTCCAGGGCCCTCAAGGGCTAATGTCAATGTGGGAAAAGCAAGATCCCCTGGGTCTAGGTCTGCCAGGGTGCCTCCAAAGGCAACGTCCTTTCTCCCGGTGCAAGTTTTCAATTTCTTCTTACCCCTAGCTGGGGTTTCAGCATCCATCTATGGGCTTTAAGCCCTCATGAAGGTCCGAGCAAGGTCCTGCAAAAACAACAAGCCCTCTAGCAGTTCATAAGTCACAGAGATCATAGCGTGTAAATCACATCCAATAATTAAATTGCCCAAACATGTGCATCAAACCCCCCTTAACCCAGGCAAATGCTCAAAGACGTTATGCAATTTGACAAGTTAGGTTTGGAGAAGGTCTCAAGGTGTCCTATTGAGCTAACCTCTCTTACGTTTGGGGTGTTTCCAAGGTGAGATCTAGTCCAATTCATGTAAGTGTATGAGGTGGCATGGGGTAAATATTTGGGCATGGGGTGCATGTAATAACAAGGAAATGTAGAGTCTTACCTCTGGGTGCCTTGGTAGAGGGCAAGCTGCACCTTGTCATAAATGCAATTGTTTCCTAGTCCATTCATTGCCTTTTACTCTTAGCTTTATTTCTTTTGATCTTTTTCTCTTGTGATTCAAGGGAATAGTTGAGGGCCACTGTCCTAGCTTGATGACCAGAAGTGACAACGTTATCGACAAACACTTCACGGAAATGAGAAGGTTGGCTCGTGATGGGACCCCCTTTCTCTTGGCTATGCCACCAAGAGCCATTACCCTGGTTTGGTGACCAGATAAGTGGTAGTGTCATACTGTTACATGCCCATGGTCATAATAGGCCGACTCGTGATGAGACCTCCTATCCATCAACTAGTACCTTGAGTGTTTATGTCATCTTATGGGTCCCCTTTTCTTACTGAGAAGCTTTTCACTGCTTTCTCGAGAATCCCTGGGCAAAGCATCTCGAAGGTTTCAACATTGGCTTTTAACTTTTGTCGACTATTTTTACCCTCTGGGCCTTTAGCGCCTTCTTCCCACGAGGTAAGGTACAACCCTTCCTAATATAGCCAATCCCAATGCCTAAACAAGGATAAGGGAGATGAAAGGAATAAAGATGGAAAATGGTAAGTATGGAGGGAACAGACGATGACTTTTCACAGATCCACCCAATAACAACCCATCTTAAAGGGAAATCAACTTACTAGGGCACCATGTCACCCTTCCAGGTATGAACGAGGCAAAGAGCATAATTTCCAAGCAAACGTCGTGAAATGAAGAAGGATTCAATACAACATATTCAAGTGCTTCAAAAATCAGAGTGAAACACACCATAATACCCGGACTCATTACCTCATGGAGCAAGACTCACCGCTACTTCAGGACCAGGCTGGTGGGATGGATATCGCTGCTAGTGATAAATGGGCTGCACTGAAGAAAAGAGAGGCCCTCCGGGGCCCATGCTCAAGTTGTCTAGCTCTCGATACTCCATGTCTAGGACCTGTGGGCCTCAAGACGTGATCTCCTTAGTTATCCCTAGGTTAGGGGATAACATACCCTTGTCCTCATGCTGACCTAGCTTATTATACTCCAATTTCTAGCATTGTTGTTGGTTCCATATGTAACAAGGGAGTGAAAATATCCCAACAGTGTGCATGCATAGTGAAGAATGAAGATCACATCAATGCCCAATGGTAGCCAAAGAAGCTAATAGGAATGTGTTTAGGCATCGAGGAGACAAGACCTCCTGCCTCATCAAAGTGCTCAAACCATTGTAATGAGAAGCTAGAAAACGCATCATTCCTTGAGTGTTGTGTTGACAATGCTCAGAAGATACAAAAAGGCAATAAAAGCATCATGTTCACCCATGGTGACAAGAGCGTGAATTCATGACAAACTGGTAAATCAATCGTCATCAAATACAAGAACAATAATGGAGGGCATCGTTCTCAAAATGGAGGGGATTGATCTGCATTTGAAACGACTTGATCTGTATTCAAGAGAATCCAATGCAACACCCCAAAATTGACTTGATCTAGAGCACTTTATAATGGGCCAAAGTCAATTCAAACAGAAGGGATTTGTATTTGGGCTAATTTGGCTAAAAGGATGTTCAAATTCAGTTGATAAATTTCCAAGCTCACCTAGAAGACACCAAGACAATTTGAATCGACTCAAATCCCAAGCAATATTCAAAAACCAAAGCAAGTGCTCAATGAGGGGGCAGAAAATACAGAGAATAGTTGCCAATAGTTACCCACATCAGCCGGCATAAATGCCTGAATTCCAAAGGGAGAGGGTTTGATGATTTGATGACGAGTAAAACTGTAAAATCAAGAAACTCCAAAAAAAAGGCAACACAGGAATGCAAAGCAGATTGAATCCACCTATGCAATCCAATAGCCAGTGGCACACTAAGTTTGTCCACAGTTCAAAGCAGTCAAACCATGACCGAGCACAATAAGAAGAAGCCAAGTCAAGATATTGTTGAATAATTTTTGAAGCTGACATTTATTTAGACAACACATGCATAAAGTTAGACTCAAAAACAACTTTCCTAGAAAAGATTTCTCAGGGAAAGATCTAAGTTGTCAGTCACCAGATGTTAGGTCCAAGTAGAGTCATTGATCTATTGTCGAACCCTAGCATAACTCGTGAGGTCTATAATACTTTTAAGTGACAGTTAAAATCTCAAGTTTAGAAAGAGTCAGTAATTAGAGTTAGAAATCTTGCCAAGAGTGTCTTGAATGTACAAGTTCAGGCCCCGTAGTTGGATTAAAAATCAACAGGTTTGTGAAGCTGAGGAATAGAACTTTGTGATTTGAGTAGTTTGAATAAACTTGGAAGTCACTTGCATATAGATGTACAGTCTGCAGCTGAAATGTGATTCAATGTTGAATGAGAGAATTTCCATCCCTTGGCTGTGACCACTTCAATATAAAACTTGGCTTAAAAACTTAAATCAAATTGAAGATAATGCCTTCAAGGCCTTTGAGAAGTTGGAATCAGTGACAGTGAGAAGTAGGCTGAGAGAGAATTTAAAAGATATTTGAATCTGTACCAGAAGCAACATTGAGTATTCATTTAATGAAGACCGAGATGAGTTTGAGTAAGGCTAAATTGATTGTCGAAATGAAGAAGACACATTCTGCATTGGTGTTCAAGCATCAAAAAGATTCAAGGATAGTTCAAACTTCAAAAGGTATCCAACTGGAAAAGCTTGGTACACAACAAGCAGCGTTAGACATGGCCATATGGACCACCTTGCCATGGAGTATACAAGAGGACATTGCACATTGACAAGCAAAGAAGTGCATCAAACACATCCAGGAAGTGCATTAAAAGGTGCAAATGATGTTGTTTAAGACTCTGAATATGTACAAAAACCAACATGGCAACCACCAAATCAACCATAATATCCAAGTCAGAGATAATTTGGGGCGTATTTACTTAAGGAACAATACAAGGAGGAGAATTTCATGATGAAGCCAAATCCAATATAGATATTTTGTGTAGCAGAGTGGTAGCAATGCCTTTACACTGGATTCACCACCATACTTGGGAATTCATTCAAAATACAATGCAGATTAACTCATGCTGTATAAGCCATCAATGTGAGACAAAGAAGAACTGGATCAACTGTGTATTTCAGACTTAATTCCAAAGAACAACAACCTATTACAGGATGTTGCTTGGGATCGACTTTCCTCTTACTGTTAGATGAATTTTGAGTCAAGGGGTGTTGTCTGAACACTTACCTAGAACAGCATTATACAAATTGTCGTTTGTGGAGGAATAAACAAACTTAAATTTAAGCATGACACTGGAAAAACCTCTTTAAAAGTTCATACAGAGGTACAAGGCAATCATAACACATATTCTTGTTCAGAAACAAATAACCAAGGGTAGTTTCTTTGAGTAGGGCAACCAAATAGCCAGTAAGGGCTAGCATCTAAGGCTGACACAGAAAAATGTGCAATTTATCAAGTAGAGCCAGAAAGGAGCTCGAGAATTTAAAAACATGTGCTGAGTTATTGTCTGAAAAGAGTTCAAATCAAAAGGCATAGCTTTTGAGATTAAAAAAAATCTAAAAGCTAACATATACCTGAATTGGGGTTCCAGTGAGACACCAACGACAATCAGCAATAAGGGCATATGCAGCATGAGATAACTGGCTTTTGGGTGACTTTATGGTATGTGCTTCATCGAGAACCACCCTAAACCACTGTATTGAATGAAGCACACCTTCGTCTTGGGAACTCTGCAAGGAAAAAATATACAAGAATTCCATGATGATCTATTGATTAAAAACAAATTTTACAAGGATAATGCCCCTCTATACCATTTCATTGTGGGAAATTTATAAAACTACCTCGGACTGGTACTCTGATGACAAGACCCCATAAGTGGTCAAAACAACATCATGCTGCAAAAGACTTTTGACGTCCTTTGTTCTACTTTGTCCATAATGAACATATACGGACATGGTTCCAGACTGTACATGGGTCTCAATTTCTGTCTGCAATCATATGTAGAACATATATGTCAGAGAATAGGATACCGAACAAACAATAATAAAAATCATCTGATAGAATAGCAAAATAATGTCACTATTTCTTCACACGGCATGCAGCCACATATCAAAAGAAACTACATGCTTACATCAGAACAGCAGCAATTCACCAATTGCAAAGATTAAAATGTCCAAATAAAATTGTAATATACCTTCCATTGACCTAACAATGTCATAGGGCATACTATAAGGTTCCCGCCTCCTTTATGTAACCTGCTGCTTGATTTCTTTAGTATACTTGTGCCTTGTGTTTTGTTGCTGTACTGTGATGATCCCAGCTCTACACCTATATCAGAAGGATGAATGATTGTTTTTTCACTGCAACTGTTGTCACTAAAGGGCTTCACGGTATCCACACCACTAAAGCCACCTTTGCCAGAATTTGCAAGAAGCATTGATATTGTCATGACTGTCTTACCAAGCCCCATGGCATCTGCCAAAATCTTCAAAGAAAAGGAAAGTCACATTCTGAAGTGAACAAATTCATGTCAAATAAACAAAAAAGGGTACAACATCTTCTACAAAGCAAAAGCTCAAGACTAAGAAATCTGAAATACCCCTCCTCTACCCAGTTGCAATGCGCTGGGAAACTCGGTGGTGGCATCCCCCGAAAACACATTTATATAAACAGCACTTGCTCTTCTGTGAATATTCAATATAACAAATTTCGATTGTATTAACAAAAAATACTCGCAACAATCAATGTAAAAAACAGCAAGCCGTGTTTAGCGTGTTTAGTGCTTAAATTCGTCATACTCGTCCGCAAGTTGGTATGCATCCCAGCAGGGATGAAGAGTTTGAGCTGCCTCTTCTCTCTCTGCTCCCTTCTCCAATTTAGTCATCCAATTTAAAGCCTGTTTCTGATAAGGGCGCAGTTCACACTGGAGTGTACAAGGTGGATCCATTTCCTATAACAAAGGCAAAAAATTTTAAATTTCCAGCCTTCATCCATTTGACCTTTTACTACTAATCCACTGCAGAAAGATGAGCAACAATAGAACAAAATCAAAACAGCTTTTTTGGGTCAAAGAAGAGATATGCTTAAACACCTCCAGATCGCAGCTGTCTGATGTACCAACAAGCTTGTTCAAATCTGAATCAGACAGACAGTCCTCCCCTTCATTGTCTTGTTTATTACTTCCATCAGACGCTAGTTTCCTACGTTTTTCTGAAGGCAACGATGACATTGGTATGGTAGAAGTGCCCTGATCACATGCCAAGAAGTAGTATAATGCTATTGAAAGAAAAAGGTTCATCAAACCAATGGACGAACAGAAAGATAACTATTGCATACCTTCAAATCTAAGGAACGCTTTCTGGTATCCAGATCTTCAGGAGTGAATTCAGCCTGGAAATCAATCAAACTGAATCCATGTAATTACTTAGAAGACTAATGGAACTTTCCTAACACTTAGTATTACTAGAAGGGTATAAAACATAATTTTCTCCAAATTTTACTTTTGATACAAATTCTTCTTCTGAGATCAACCTCTCAAGTAGTCTACAAAAGAACCATGAAAAATGATAAATTGGGCCTCTTTTCTCATAACAAGACACTTACTTTTTTAAAAGGTTCTTTGCCAAGCAATTTAAACAAAGTTGGAAGAGGACGAACGGTGGTATCATCTGTTGAGGAATGAATTAACTTAGATGAAGTTCGATTGCAGTTTTGGAACATGGTCCGGTTGATAAACAAGCTGCATGCAACAGAAATAGACAATAGCTCGATAACAAATTCAACCAATGATTAATCCTGAAGTCTCTATTCCAGACATGCCAATTCGTTAATCCTAAGTAAATGTTAATGATTAGGTTAAAGCAGTTTGCTTGCCAATGCTTTATCGTAGCAGACCAGGCATTTTACCAACAGATGCAGTTTAGTAAAAGTTAGTCCAACTTTACTCCTAACAGAAGGTCTAGCATAAATCAATGCAAAGCATAATTAAACTCATTTTCCTAACAAAGAAACTAACAACCGTGCACTAGTCCAACCTTACTCCTAACAGAAGGAGTAGCACAAATCAATGCAAAGCATAATTAAATTCATTTTCCTAACAATGAAATTAACAACTGTGTTATTGTCTGCATGAAGCGGGTCTAACAATCAGTCTGTGAAATTGAATCTAACCTCACAAATAGAAGTATACTGTCCATCAGTCCAACATTTTCAGGAGCCTCTTTGCAGTAACCTTCTATCTTGACCTTCTCTGCATTGACCAAAGGAATGAGACAACGAGCCCATTCTGTAGGGATGCGGCCAATCTGTATTTTTCATAATATATCAGCAAGTTCCAAATTGGACTCCAACAGTTAGATAACTCAAAATAGATTTTGGCCACGGTATAATACATTATTCATTTGGTTTGCTACTACTCGTAATTAAAATCCTTGAACAGTTTCATACATAGAATATAAAAATAAAATGAAACAGGTAACCATTGTTGTCTAGGCACGCGTATTTTGACAGTAAGTTATAGATTTTCATTATTACTATTCTCATTATTATCCTTATTCTTATTATCATTATAACAATTGATGGGAGTAGAGGTATTCCAATTGGAATGGCATTAACCTTGGATGAAGTTAATTGGACCTGAATTATTGAATATGAACATTGAAAACATAGAATTTCATGGTAAGATCCGTTGTGTTCCTGTTCATGCTCCTTCCTGCCCTATGGTTTAGAAAGGAGGACTGCAAAAAAAGAAAAGGATGAGGAATAAATCTTCAGTCTGGCAAAGGGAAATGATAACAAAGGAATTTGCCTTCTCCACTTGCTTTGGCAATGAGCCAATGAAGAATCAAATGAAGAAGAAACGAACAAGGAGGCAGAAAGAGAAAGAAACCATACACATTACAAGAATCTTAAGCAAAATAAGACACAAGCAGAAGAAAAAGACAACGATGTAGGAATGATGAATCGATCCAAAAAAGGAACCAACGATAGCACAGAATTAAAAAGGACAAACAAAACTATCTGTAGGACACTGTTACCAGACTCTTCTGAGTCTGAGTTGACTCCCAAGTTTGACTCTACTCTTTAAAGAAACCATACCTAATCAATTCCTCCAAATCTCACTTGGCCTCAAGTCATACTTGTGATTTTGACTCAAAAGTATGACTCAAACTCACAAGTCGAACAAGTCAGATTTACTTAACAAGTCTGACTTGCGAGTCTGTCTCGCAAAGGCAGAAAAATGGACTCATTTTGCATATTTTTCTGATCCAATTTCACAGGGCGAGCATTATCCACCATGCAGACTTTGAATCTGCCCCACTAAGACCAAATTCTGACAGCAACCTCCATCTGTCAGTGAGTACAATGACAGAAACGTATTGAGAGATGGCAGGGATGCATGCCATATCGCCTACATCGCCATCTGCTTGCATCACCCCCTCTCTCATCACCACCACCCTGCCGTGTCCGCCCCTTCCACCATCACCACCACCACGCAGTATATATACCGGTATAAATCCCTGGTATTATACCTGGGATATATCCATTAGGGTATACCTTGGTATATATCCATTATCTATTACCTTGGTATATATCAGTATGGGCATACCTTGGTATATACATCCCTGATATAATACCATTATACCAGGGATTTAAACTGGTATATATATGGCGGAGGGGGTGGAAGCAGCAGGGGGTTGGTGGTGATGGCAGAAGGGACAATGCAAGCAGCAGGAGGTGCTGTGTAGCGGTAGAAGGAGCAGGGCATATGCCATGCATCCATGCCATCTCTCAATACGTCGCTGTCAACATACCACGCTGGCAGATGGATGGCCACTGTCATAATTTGATCCTAGGGAGCAAAGTCAAACTCTGCATGGTGGATAATGCTCGCCATTTCACAGCATACAACTGACAGACCTGTCGAATGTCCAAAATTTATGGCGTTTTCTTGTATGCAGCATCCTTCTTTGTACTTTGAAACGAGTTATTATTGGAAATTTGCGTTATATGAACACTGTAAAATGTCATACTAATGAAAGACTTTTATGAGTCTTGCGTATTTTTTTTTCCCTAGACAAGTCCCAGGTTTTTCCCAAGTCCGAGCCAACTCTTACTCTTACACCTCGCCAAGTCATTCTCTGAGCGGAGTTTGGTACCAACCTTTGCTGTAGAGGAACCAACTGACAGACCTGTCAACTGTCCGAAATTTATGGCGTTTTCTTGTATGCAGCATCAATCTTTGTACTTTGTAACGAGTTATTATTGCAAATTTGCGTGATATGAACATGGTAAAATGCCATACTAATGAAAGACTTTTTTTTAGTCTTGTGTATTTTTTTTATTTCCCGAGGCAAGTCCCGGGTTTTTCCTAAGACCAAGCCGACTCTTACTCTTAGTTGGCGCCAGGTTTTTCCCGAGACCGAGCCAACTATTACTCTTAGACGTCCCTCTCCGAGCGGAGCTTGGTACCTTTGCTGTAGAAGAATCAGTAGAAGATGATCCAAAAAAAAGAAAAAAGAAAACATCTTGAAGCTCGTGGAGAAAAGAAAACAGAAAAGGAAAAAAGAAAACAAAACAGCAGATTAAATCAGTGTAATAAAGAGTTATACGAGTACAAATTAAAAGGTTTTTTCCCGGGAGAAATCAGTTATTCAAGTTATCATGTAAAAACAGCAGCCCGGGGCATTGTCATTATCATGATATTGAAGAAATTCAATTTGTTTCTGTTAAATATAACGTTATTAGTGTTTTTTTTATTATTTTAACTGAGATATAATAGAAATAGAAATATTTAGTAAATAAATAACTCACCTCACCAGACTGCCTTGTGGAAAACCTCACAATTTCAGAACACGCAGCAGCAGAGGGTCTCCCCCTGCCCCATGGTTTCGAACCGCCCTTGGTTGCAGATGCTGTCTGCCTGGGAAAAGAAAAATCGATAGGCTCTCCGACCCCAAGCTTCCTACCTTTACAAGTCGAATACCCCAATACTTCAGCGCTGCCTAATAACCACCAGTCTTCGCCCATCGAACACACATTAACGGCAGCGACAATGGAAGGCAAATTAAAATCACGCCCCGCTCTGCATTCTTTCATATCATCCGCCCTTCTCTGGTTCGAATTCGAGACGTGAACATTTTCTGGAGACACCGCTCCGCCCGACTTCTCCTGCGAATCCAAACCCCGATTGCTTCCCAAGGAACAGGTATCGGACCCCACCGTAGGCACATGCGAACTGTTGGCAGAGTCTTGTGCTCCATTGGTTGAAACCCTAGCTCCGCAGCCAGGCGTCGTCCGCTTAATGTTGAACTTCTCTCTGTCTTTAAAGCCCGGGGTGTCGAATATGATGTTTATGGCGGTCGTTATGTCGTTTTTTGCCAGGTGGAGGGCTCGAATTATCTCCATGTCGGAGGCCTCGGAGCCGAGAACGGCCCGCATTGTTTCCAGGATTGCCTCATTGGCCTTGATACTGCCCATCTCATAACAACGACAAAACCAATAGTCCGCTGGCAAAATGTATGCAAATGTGTTAAATTCATTAAATAGATCGGTCTGTTAAAGGCCATTGCACACATCAAACCAGCAAATGCAATGCAATTACCCAGCAAATGTATTTAAGGATTTAGCTAGGGTTTCTGTCAGGAAAACAAATGGGGCCATTGCAAAGTGAATTATGAAGGCATTTGAGAATTTACCTGTCAAGAAATACTAGGGATCCTCTGCATACCGCGAGCTCCGAGTTCGGCTCGGCTTTTTCAATCTGGGGCACTCTGATCTGAAAATAAAAGAAGAAAATAAGCTCTGCGATCCTTGAATAGTAAAATGGCAGGCAGTATAGGCAAGGCGATAGGAAGAGGAGGTGGGAAGATGAAGGCACTCGAGCAAAGTATGGCGCGAAAATCAAAACTTCTTGGTATTTTGTTTTCGTGGTAAATGTAGGCAATACGGTGCGTGTTTTGTGGCGACAGGTATTATTTTGCAAGTCACCACACGTTGGTTTATAAAAACGACACATTTCTTCCATCCCGAGTTATAAGCGCTTGATGTTTTTTAACCGGTCACTTAAATCATGGAGATATTGGAGAGCTATTAAACATTGTTACACATCAATTTGACGTCCTTAGGACCTTGGATATATTTGAGAATTATCAAATAGCGTAGTTTATGGATATACTAGAGAGCTATTAAACATTGTTACACATCAATTTGACCTTCTTAGGATCTTGGATATATTTGAGAATTATATTGGATATTATATATATATCTCTTATTTAAAATTTTAAAAGAAATGATGGAATTATAAATATTAATTGTTGTGATTACAAAATTTAAGTGTAATAAGGGTTTTTAAGGGCATTGAATCCATTTATACACTTAAGAATATAATTTCAGCAATGAAATATTGCAATTTGACCAAATATTATATAGTTGAATTCTAGTGATGATTCCTAGAGAAAGTCCAAATCGTATAATGTTTAAACTCATTCCTATCAAATATTAAATTGGTTTTAAAATTGTTAGATTTTGGTGTAAGTAATATTTGGTATTACTTGACCCGGATGGGGTGACAAGTGTCAGGGATAGGAGCTCCACTTGGAGGCCCAACATGATGGTAAAGACAAATGGACTGCCGGAGAATATTGTCGAAGAAGAGCCACGGGATCCCAGTTGTCAGCAAGTTGGCCAGAATAATACCAGGGAGCCTGTCAAATGTCACTTTGACGATGCCACCCACGAGAGTTGATCTCCCCATGAGCACATGTGGTACGAACTGTGGCAGGTGGTATCATATGGCTGAGAGGTTGGTGGTCGATGGGATGTCTGCAGGAGAAGAAGTAAATGGAAAAGCGAGCTAGTTTAGAGACGAAGCTAGAAGGCGAAGAGCATAGTGAAGAAAAATCACGGTCACAAGTTTGGGAGTACGATGACAGAAGTTGTTATCATAATGATTGCCCAGAACGTGCCTTGGAACATAACTCATGCAGAGCTAGAGGAAATATTTAAGTACACCAAGGTAAGAGGGAGCAGCCATGGTTTGCATCTCATTCTCTTGAGTGAACCAGATCGTCTCAGGTCGAAATTACAATTAGAATTCAAAATTTTGGGAGTTTGGCTTGGGGAGTGGGATCATGGGAAATCATCCCTGAGACAGGCCCTGAGACCTTGCCAACTCCTAAAGTTCCAATCTTTCAAGAAGAACAACTTTGGGTGGTCGCCATCCCACGAGAAAGTTCTATGTAAGAAAAAGAGCGTGAGGGGGGGTTGTCAGCGCATTCCACAAAACTTAATTTCTCAGCTCAATATGGCTAGAAAAAGGTGTCTAAGGTAGGAGTGGGAAAGGGAAGCAGTCAAAGGCCTCCTCCTCCCAAGGACCAGCGAATCAAACCAAGGCTGCCAAGGCAGCTTGAATGTTTGGCTCTCATTTCAAATACCTTTGCTCAGAGGACAAGAAGTATATTGCCAAGGAGATTGAGGATGTTGTCAGGCTCCAAAGACAACACACTTTGGATGACGAGATAGTGCAAGAAGTCAAGAATTGAGTCGAGGACATGAAAAATACTAGAACCAGAGAAACAAAATACTTTCGTCTGACAGAGACCTACTAGGTGGTCAAAATCTCGGTGGTGCAAGGCATAGAGAAAGCTCGAAAAGAGAATGACACCACTACCCAGGCAATCAGGATTTTGGAAGGGAAATTCAACATGTTTTGTCGATCCCAGTTTGGAATAAAGTTTTGAGTGAGAACAAAGGAACCACTCCAGCACCAGGCCGAGAATAGTTCAAGAAACGAGAGTCCTCTTGGGTCGTGTGACTACCTCGTCCATATTGGTGATGACAAAGGTGCAATCAAGGTACCAGAGCTGAGCGAGAAGATGGGCCACGGGCGTGGAAATCCTGAAACTTCCCAGGTTTGGATTGCTTATATTTCCTTTTTGTCTGGAAATTTAGTCTAGGGAAGATTCAACTTGTTTTGGCTATGGTTCTCAGAAGTTAACAGGCCTTAGAGATCTTAGGCTATATTGTGATAGTTAAGCATGATCCTTTTTTTATGAATCGAAACATATTTAGCTGGTGAGGCTACATATAATAAGATCTAAAACTCCTTAACTTTGGATGATGATCGGTGAGGGTTCTGGTTTCCTTATTGGAAGACCCTCACCGCGCGGTATGTATTTTTATTGTTTGTATCTAGTAATACGGTGACTTTGTTTTTAGTTTATATATATATATATGGTATTACTTTTATTTCATGATTATTATGTAAGTATAATTATTCGTAATATATGTACAATTTAAAGGGGTAGAAAATGTGAGGATCCCCTTTAACCCTAAGACAGGAGACAAACACTCATACTATCTCGACTTTGATACCAGAAGGAACCTCTATCAACAACCTCAGATCCCTCTTAATTTTAGGGGACACAAGAATTGATTTATAAATAAAGTATAGGGAGAGCCACAAATAATTAGGCAAATATGTATGCTCTCCTCCAAAAACTTGTATTTATAAATGCAACTAATATGAAGAATTTGATAGTTATTGGAGATGCATCCATAATAAACAGTTTTATGAATAATAAGAGAATCATGTCTAACAGTTAGTTAGCTTGCCTCATTGCACGAAGAGTAATGAGGTGCTCTACATCCCAATATGGGGGAGATGTTATCATGTTAGTGTTATGTTAGATAAGGTTACATTAAAAAATAAATAAAGTTTGCTCAATTAAAAAAAAATAACAATAATAAAAAGAATTACACCTTAAGAAATTTGATCCCTCTCGGTGCTTGATAGATCTGGATTTAAGATGGATCTATGTGGGTTGTTAGAATAAAAAAGGAAACTCTTTGGTTTAAGAATATTACTTTTTTCCAAGTCCTGAGGGCATTAAATCAACAAGCAAAGACTCTTTGGTTTAAGGATATTACTTTTTTTTAAGTCCTAAGAAGACACCCCTGGCAACAGGGCCTCAAGATTGAATGAGGGAAACTTAACAAAAAAACGGGGGATTTTTTTTCCAAGCTATATGTTAGGGTCATAATTAGTGTCAACTTAATCATGGTGCCATGTTACAAGCTTGTTAAACCACATTTATCAACTCAAGAAAATCGTTGTAATATGACTAGATGGATCAGGGGAGGCAAGTGCGAGTGGGAGCCTCGTTGATCTCGGAGGAAATCCAGTCGTTTCCTATGCATGGGGATCTGGTAAGGTTTCTAACAACATCGCGAAGGCCTATGCGCAATGGGAAGGAATCAAAACAGTAAAGGAAAGGGGGATTTCCAAGCTCCTTATTCTTGGTGATTATATGTTAGTGACCAGGGCTATTATTAAAGGATCTGAGATCGGGAACAATCTCCTCGATAATAATTTGGTTCATTCCATCTCTCTTTTGGCCGAATTTGGGGAGTTCTCTATCATCCATATCAAACGAGAACTTAATCTCATTACTAACCAAATGGCCAAGTTAGGAATGAGGCTTAATGCGAGGGTATTTGTGTCAAATGGAGTGATGGGGTTGCTCCCCATACCATGATTTCCATGCTCAAATTAATGTTTTGGGACAAGTGGCGAAGAAGAGGCTTGGGTGATGACACACTCAGGTGGATTTCTCTTTCCAAGGCACTTGAACTTAATGTCTACATTTAGTTTATTTCATGCGAAGGGCTTTTCTTATCCAAGGTGAGTTGGGGCATGAATTGCATTCTTTGTTCTCGAGGTTTCATTCGACGTCGCTCTGTTTTGTGGGATTGCACTATGGTGACAGTGGTTTTTCATTGTGGGAGGTGGGTTCTTATTGGCGAGGTCGAGTGTTCAATGTTGGATTCAATTATTTCATTGTCCAGGCACATCATGGTCTTCAGGTTTTGTTCCTTTATATATGTTCGTGTTAGTTTATATGCCCTCGACATTTTGGTTTTAATTGTCGAGGATCCCTTTCCAAACTCTGTTTTTTGTTAAAACGAGAATTGGGGTTGCTTGTTGGAAGTGTGGAAGCTTTGGTTGTCTATATAGGGCAGGAATGGATCCCTAATGGAGTGAAATTAAGCGTATTCTTTGTAGACACGAGGAAATGGCAAAAGCAAACATAAAGGTTCTTCTACAGGTTTCGACAAATTTGAAGAATGTAGAACATACAATGGAAAATTTATTAAATATGGTAAGGACTCAAGCTCAACGAATTGATAGCCTGGAGATAGAATGTCAACAATTGAGGTCCCTGGTTCACCCACAACACTCTTTCTCAGTTTCTATCAATCATGGTTCCAACGTGTCTCACGAAGGAGGTGTTTTAGACAATAAATGGGGGTACGTGATCTAGCCCCAGTGGAAATGGGAGGAAATTTTGCAACCAACGGAGAATAGGATATACAAGAATATTTTTTAGAGTAGTGTTTTTGCTCGGCTGTTAGGGACCTAACTCCTCACGTAGGTAGAATAATATATTCCAATGTAATAAAGGTCAATATTAATAAGGCCTAGCAATAAGGAAGAATAAGTCAAATGTAAGAAGACCTAATAGAAGCTTCTGTTTCTAGAATGATCTTCTCTAGATGGTTCTTTTGATAGACATATTTAGTATAAATAGGAGTCGAGGGTATGAGAATTGTTGTCTTGGATATTATTGTAATAGAGCTCTGCTCGACTGGAGGTTGCCCCCTCGAAGAGGCAAGTGAACATCGCTCTCAGTAATCGAAGTGCTCTTTCTAGTGTTATTTTGTTATCATTTCAGTATTATTGTGGTGTTGTTCTGGTTATATTGTTGTTCATTTGCCATTTCTAGCATTTTATTTATGTTCTACGTACTTTTTATATCTGGAATATTATATCAGCTGATATATCAAAGAATTTAACAGTCATTATGTGTGAAAGCTTAATATGAGGATGTATGTATATGTAACTTTGCTAGCAGTAGGCAAATCTTTTGGCCTTGAGCCAAATTTTGTAAAAACTTTGAATTTTGTTGTTTGCTCAGGCACAACACCCTTATATTAATATAATCTTTAGTTTCTTATATATATATATATATATATATATATAGAGAGAGAGAGAGAGAGAGAGAGAGAGAGAGAGAGAGAGAGATGCAATGTGCATCACTCTTGTGACATCCCCACACATGCTAGTGTTAATGCATTGCCGACAATTTGAAGCTTGGGGAGTTTTATGCAGGAGGAAGGTGGGATCATGGCTCAAGGGGTAGGTGCGATCATGGCTCAAGGGGTAGGTGCGACATCTAGTGAGGAGATTGGTGGTGGTTGGTTGTTATGTTGGATATCCAGGTAAACCTTCCTGTTCGAGCTTCGTTGGTGTTCCCCGGTGTTTTTAAAGTGGCTTTGGATCAATTATTGGTGGTTTCTTTCATGGTCTGGCGCTCTACATCAACACTTGAGTTGAGTTATGTTAGCTCTACCTCCTTGCTTTTGGTTCTTAGCATTAAAATCAGGGGTTTCAAGCTTTCATCCCCTTTCTAGTTAGATTCTTATTGATGGATATCTTGAACTTTAAACTCTGGGTTTTAAATGACTCCAAGGAGGGACCCTCGGGCTAGTCGTCAACAATTACTATGAGTATGTTTCTTTCCTGTGTGTGTTGTGTTATTTCCTGTCTATTGTATATTTTCCTTCTTAGGCTAGAATTTTGACCTTTTAGGTGTTTGTTGTACTCATTGTTTGGAGAGGCCTAGCTCATCCTTTTGGAATCATCCCTTTGGGTGTTTATTGTGCATTCTATGTTCGGGCATATGTGGGAGATTTGGGATATCGATTATAGGGAAATCCAGGAAATGCACAGAGTTTTGTGCGGCATGAGTATTTCATCAACAATAATAGGACATCCATATTCTCAGTGACAACAAAGGTCCATAAAAATGAGAATCAATGCATTTTCCAAAATGCAGTGACAATGGACACCCTTGTGCAACAAAAAAGGCAAATTCAAGTTCTGGAAGCTAAATTTACATTGTTAATGGATATAGTTTGTAATCTCAACAAGGGTTCCCACTATGTTGCTTCAAACTTCATAATTCTTGTGAATTCTATCCTTGATGATCCCAGTGAAGAGGAAACCATCCACCAAATGATTGAAGGCTTGGACTTGCCCAACCAAGGATCTCAACCTACTAATATTCGTTAAGATGAGAGGCTCAACAAGCATGTTTTTCATCAATATTTTGTTATGTTATGTAGAACAATATTGACACTAAGTGTCTTTTTTAGAGTTTATATAATATAAACATTTTGAAATCTTTTGTGAAAGATGATTTAGATTTTTATATACCTAACATAACATACATTGCTTAATGGTTTATATTAGTTTTTGTTAATACACATGGTATTTTTTATATTACTTGGCTGTCCAACTCAGCTATAACCTATTTTTAATATAATAATTAATTAATTAAAAATATAATTTTAATATTTAATAAAAAAAATATACTAATGTTTAATTAATAAAATTATTAATTACTATCTACATTACATTAATAACAAAAATACACAGAAATAAAAATTCCCAAAATATAATATAAAATTCAATGAAAGAAGATGTTATAACATCTACTATAAATTTGTACTTTAAAACCATATCTAAATTAACAAAGCTTTTTAACTAAGCTTTTGCTGTTGACAATGATGTATTTAATGATGTGTTTGAGCACTCATATCAAAATTTCTTAATAAAAATAATTAATAACACAGCCCTAAAAAATAATAGTGCTTCATTGCTAATCAAAGGACGGGAATCTTTGCATTCTCGTACATGTTGGGATGAAGTTTTGAAATTAGTAACACTATAAAGTTATGGTTGGTTTGTCTCCTAAATTATATGATATTAATTTAATTTTAAAGTATATTATTATATTATTAAAATTAATATATATTTATTTTAATTTTAATTTTAAATTTATAAATAATATGAAAACAAATTAATTATAATTTTTATAATATTTAATATATATGTATATATTTATCTATATCAATTATTTTTTAATTCAAATTAAGGGGCAATATAATATCGAACACATTATATAATATCGAATTATTTTTTATAATATTATATTAAGGGGCAATATAATATCGAACACATTGTTTTAACTATACTTATAATGCAAAGAGGGGAAGACCTCCATGTACGTACATATATAATTAATTTAAAAAATATATATATTCTCTTAACTATTCTTATAATGCAAGGAGGGAAATATMTMMATATATATKKAKATATTTCCCTCCTTGCATTATAAGAATAGTTAAGAGAATATATATATTTTTTAAATTAATTATATATGTACGTACATGGAGGTCTTCCCCTCTTTGCATTATAAGTATAGTTAAAACAATGTGTTCGATATTATATTGCCCCTTAATATAATTTGGGATGGAAGATATATTATTCTGAAGAATAAAAATCTAGATAATGTGGTGATTACGCATATTAAACTCGGGGTAGAGCAAGATCTTAACAAAAGTCTATAGCATTATTTTGGTACAAGTCTGTACGATGATAATTTGGATTTTTTAAGAAATGCTTTCTTTTAAATTTTGTTATTTTATTATATTTGTTTTTTAAATTAAAATGATTTTATTATCCTTTTAAATACTTTTTGATTACATAGTTTTCACTTTTTATTTTGGGTAGTTTATGGTTTGTTTTCATTGGTGAAGGATAAATAATGATGGTTGGATATTTCATGGTTAATATATAAGTAAGTTACGTAACAAGAATAACTCTAAATTAAAATAACATGTCATTTTACTTGTTATAAACTTTTAAATCCATCTTTGTGTAAGATTTCTGGTTTCATTGTCTCATTATTCAAGTATATAATAAGAGACATGTAGATTTTGTTTGCTATCGAAGATGTATGTGTCTCTTACTATCGTGATGGTTGATTTGTTACAGGGTGAGTATGCTTCTTTGCTCGACCTTCTTCTCCTCTTCTATGAGACATGTTACGTGGGTATGTGTATGTGAAACAATAATAGGATGCACATATTTTGTGACATTTTGGAATTGTTTTTACCACCATAAATCTTCTCTACAATCCAAATCTTTAATGACACTCAAAGTATGAAAATTCACTGTGGTGTAGTGCTTATTTTTTCTAACTTCAAATGTTAAGAGAAATTATTCCTCTTATCTTACCTCCAAATTTAATATAATGCTTTTGTAGTTTTTTCCATTTTTTTCTTCCTTCTTGAACCAAGTTTTGACGTTCACATTTCTCTAATCTAAAGTCATTTTAAACACTCCATTTTTCTTTTAGCTCACTGAGTTTGGGACTAGCGGTGGAAAGCAAGGAGTTTCAAATCGTTTAATAAGGTTCTTATCTTGCATGCATCATCTATTATCTTAAGTAAACATTGAGACACCTATAGGCAAGGGTTGAACTAATGGCATTGAAAGATAACGACCCTTTGTACATATTAGTGATGCAAACCCACTTATGTGTTCTCCTTAAGTTAAATATAATTAACTAGGTCCATTCACATAGTTTGGAGGTAAGTATGAAACACTTATAAATAGAGTTGCACTTATGCTACCCAAAGGTCGACCTATGTTTATATATTGCAAACCCAAGCTCACCACCACATTCTCCCAAAAACTTACTTAAAATTTTCAGTTAAAAAATTCAAAAATAACAATGGAAGTGAGAAATTCCAAACATTTAGTAAAGATTTGAATCACACAATCTTCACACAATACCTCGAAGTAATTATAAGAACACTTAAAAATAAAGATTGAGTTGTTATAATTTAATGTCACACAACTTTGAAGTATAAAGAAATGACAAAATTAACTAATGATAGAGGAGAAGTCACTATGTAAGTTAAGACAAATGCAAACTTGTGGGGATAATAATGGAAGATGGAAAAGATTCACTATTGGAAATTCCATTGAGAGAATGCTTATACATGGCACAGATTATTCGAAGATAAATGAAAACTTAAGGGGATAGTCGTGGAAGATGGAAAATAAACACTAGTGAAAATTCTATTGAGAAAAAGCTTAAGTTCGTAGATGGTGGAGATCATTGTACATGGTACAGATCAAGGTACAAGTATTTGAAGATAAATAGAAACTTAAGGGGATAATCATGGAAGATGGAAAATAAACACTAGTGAAAATTCTATTGAGAAAAAGCTTTAGTTTGTAGATGGTGGAGATCATTGTATTAAGGTACAAGTTTTTAATGGATGTGATAGTATCTTTTTTATTAATATTATTGATAATATTATTTTTTAATTAATATTATTGATAATATTTATACTTTTATTATTATTTATATTATGTATTATAAATTATTAATATAGTAATATATTTTTATAATGAATGGTAAATTATATTAATAAAATAAAATTATACATTTCTTACTATGTGAGTTTTTTTAGTAAATATTATTTTTAACTAATATATTTATATTTTTGTAATGGATTGTAATTCATATTAATAAAATAAAATAATATGTTTTTTATAATATAAATTTTTAATTAGTAAATATCGTTTTTAATTAATATAAATATCGTTTTTTTATAAATGGCTTACGAGATGTATATCAGTTTCATGATTATCAAATAAATGCAGGGGCGAGCTATCTTCATTGTAAACAGGCTGAAGTGGAAGAAGGTTTCTTTTCCCTTGATGCCAAGCATCATTCCTTTATTATTAGTGGTGTGTTGGTGTATTTGGTTAGCTAGAAATAATCTTATGTTCGATGGCAGGTCGACCATACCTCAACTGGTTGCTTCGAAGGTGTCGTTGTTTTTCAACGCTAGTAAGGAACCACCTTTACTTGTACCCTCTCTCCATATCAGGGCTCCTCTCAGGCTTCAAGAGAATGTGGGTTGGTTTGACGGTGCGGCAGCGGGGGATGAGCAAAATAGTGGTGTTGGTGGTATCATTTGTTTTAACCCTTCGAGTCTAGAGAAGGGCGAGAGTTGGCTTCTTTATAGTCGCTTTAATGTTGTGGGTATTTTGTATGTGATGATGATGTGTGAAGAGCATGCGCCAAGTGGTCTTGATTCAGGTTGGGCACATGGGCTTTGATATGCACCAAAATCAAAGAGAATTTACTAATTGTTAAAAAACTATTTTTTTCATATAAATTTGAATATGTAAGAAAAAAGAGATTTAAATCTTGTACTTTTACAAAAATATGTCTTTGATCAAAAAAAAAAAACTTTACACTTTTAAAATTTTTAAAAATATATAATAAAGAAGATATAAACCTTACACTTTTTCAAATATTTTTTTTTATCTAAAATTAAAAACAAAAAATAATGATCAATTAAAAATGATTATGATAAAGTGTGTAAAATGGTCATAAAATATATAAAAAATGGCCAGTTAAAAATGATTACGATAAAGTGTGAAAAAATATAAATATCTTCTAAAAAATAATGTTAAATAATAAAAAGTGTGAAATAAACTATGGGCAATTAAAAACGATGGTCATAAAGTGTGAAAAAGTTAATGTCAAATTAAAAATAAATGTCGTAATGTGTGAGTACAAATGTCACGTGACCACTAGGGAACAAGATGTCGTAATGTGTGAGTACAAGTGTCATGTGACACCGGGTAAGTAAAGAGAATCTTTGGGGTGACATTTGAAAATTCACCCACTCAATGTGAATCGTCCGTCACTAGTATGAGTGGATTTGAGCAAACAACGAGGAGAATGGGCCAAACAATCCACCATCTTCTTCTTACGGTTTGTTAAACTTTTACATCGTTGAAAAAGGTAAGTTATGATTTGTGTGTACTATAACGAACGCAAGCAAATTAAATTTCCATGTTCTCTTTAATGCATGTCAAAATTATAGTTCAACCATGATGGAATTTGACGGGTAAATGGGGGCAATTTAGGTGTCAAATACCATCACAACTCTTCCATACCTATCACCAACTTTGTTGAAATGCATAATACTTTTGGTAAATTGGTTTAAATCCAAATTTGACGGGTGGGTTGGATTTCAAATTCCAATCTTAACCTTAAGTGGAACAAAGTTAAAATTGGCAATGGGGAGTAAGGAGTTTCACATTTTTGGTGAAGGTCTTAATCATGTAGTATTCACTTGATACCTCAAAGTACTTGTGTGGGTACTTGAACTTAGAGATTGAGACACTTCAATTTAAAGTCGTAAAGTTTTAAAGTATAAATATATGTCAAAGCTAACTCGAGATGGAGGAGAAGTCATTGTGGCAATGCAGATAAATGCAAACTTGTGGGTAAAATCATGGAACATTGAATAGACACACTACTTAAAATTCCATAAGAGAGAGTTTACGAACAATTATGGAAATATTAGTTTATAGATGGTGGATATAGCTACATTGGGCTACAATTCTTTAGGTTAATGTGATAGCACTTTCCATCACTTTGTATTTGATATCGTTGATTGTATCAATGCCATGCTTTGTGGACTTTTTTTTATCGATGGATGTTATCGATGTGATGTAACAAGCTATTAGTATGATTGCATATTCACATGGTAAGGTTTCATTTCACACTAATAAATAAATAAATGTTTAGTATGCCACATTGGCATGTAGGGAGCTACAAACCCTAGCTTTGCATTAATGTGGTAAAAACTCATTTTAACATAATAAATATTTGAACCTTACACATCTCTAGAATATTAACAATACATTTGCCATTACATCATGGGGTGATTCCTTTAGCATGCCACAAGAGTTGTCAACCCTTGAAATATATAATTAACAAGGCAAGAAGGAAAATAGTTATATTTTAATTGATTTCATGTTATATGAAGTTGGTATAATGTGACTTATAAATTCAATATTGAGCCCCGGATGGGGTGGCATATGACACACATGCGTCAAGTGCAGTTAACACCCCCCACCGCCATCCTTTCTACTCGTTTATTTAGTATGTGCAGCATTCAATTGGGAATGGTGGTAGTGTGCCTACGTAAGGAGGAAGGTTTAATGGAGTACACACAACGAATATCGAGGTCTCATAGAGCAAGTATGCAGATGCTAAGTGCCATCAATTCGGTCTTTAAGGAGATTTTCGCTATCATCTCAGCTACTTTTATGGAGGTAAGGCATGGATGTTGCCATTTCATTCTGGTTTGGTTGTCAATTTTCCTCTCCCCTCTTGGATTTTTCCCTTCTTGCGTTCCCCTCCCATTTGGGCTATCATTTTTGTCCCCGCCTTTCTAATGTCGTGTGAATGGGGCAAGCCAAAGCGTGGGCCGACCTATTACATTTTTGTGGCTCGACATCGTCGACCTGGTCCTTCTTCAGCTCCTATTCCGCCTCCCATCCCTTCCATAATACCTGCTAATCTTCCCTTGTCTGATCAAAACTGGGTCGACGAAGATAATGCCATGACTTACGTCAAGGAGGAGATTCCTCTGGTTCCTCCTTAAGCACCTCCAGATTCTCTCCTACTCTATGCCTCAGACCTTCAGGAACCCCTCATAATTTTGGAAGATTTCCCCAAAGTGTCGACCCTGCGTCAGATGTGGTTGGTTGTCCGGTTGAGGAAGAGACCCCTCCAGTATGGCATGAGGAAAGAATTATGGCAACAACACAACTTGTTAATGCATCTCAACTTGTTGCAACCTCTGAGCCATAGATTCCCAACACTCACAGTTTCTCGGAAGAACATCTGCAACTCATCTTCGAAATACGATGGGACATGGCCGATCATATTCACCGCCAAGATATCCTCAGTTGGCGCCTGAATGCTTTGTTCGATTCTCTTTCAGGCGAGCCTGCCTAACGAAAGTGTCTGACCTGCTATCAACCATATGTATTCGCTCATGCATGACCACACTCTCCCAATGTCAATGGCAACATGGGTTCACTTATTGTTTAGTTTTATTTTCCAGCTGTTATGTTTTCAGGTCCAGAGAGGCCATAGTTATAGTTATGTTTAGGACTAGTTTTGTTTACCAGTTATTCTCAAACGTTGACAAAAACATGAATGCTTGTTCTTTCTAGCCACATGTTCTGGTTTCCATATGTATGGCATAAGAGGTGGCAAGCTTAGCCATGTGTACTACTATGAAGACTCTTTAAGGAAATACAATTTGTATTTACCAAAAAAAAAAAAAAACAATATCGAGAGTGCGAAAAGTAATTATCCAAAAACAAAATCTCATAATATAAATATGTTTAGTGATAGATTGTAGTACATTACATCAAATAGTAACCACAAGTTAGAAATAGTCCACAAGATATGATATCCACATTCTTAATAATATTGGTACTAAATGGGAGAAAGGATGTTATTACATCAACTTTCGTATCTTTATTTCTTTGGTTAAAATACTCGTGATTCTTCTCATCAAATATTACAAGACAACCCTTAGTTTATTTTGGAATAGTGCACACTATGAACAATGTTGGTACTTTGTGTCTCCTAGTTTCAACCACTAGTCACTAGTAAGTTTTATGCCCCTGGCATATTCCAATCGGATGTTTAGCTTTGTGATGGTGGTGAAAACTAGTGATGCGCTACACATATTTTAGGTATATGAAGGGCAAGAACATTTGTAGTTGCTTCAACTATCTTAGGACCTGTAACAACTTAAATTGGGTTGTGATACTACTATTAAGGATAAGAGCTTTATTTTTGTTAAATTTGTTGGGGATTGGTAATGGGAAGCAAGGGGTTTCACACCTTTAGTTAAAGGTCCAATCTTGTGGGTTTCTCCAAGGACCTTAAGATAGCTATAGTGCATTTGAAGGCATATGTTAAACTTGTCACACAAATAGGCGATGACTTGCATGCACATATTATATATGCAAGTCCACTCCCAGAATCTCCTTGAAGTAGATATTGTTGACTATATTCCATTCCCATAGGCCTTTACCTAGTACCTTGAAGGTTTTGGCATTGAGAGATGATGGCCCACACGTACATATTATAAAACCAAACTCACTCCCACATTCTCTTTAAGGTGAATACCATTGAATAGGTTCCATCTCCATGGTCCTTTCCTTAACAACTTTAGGGTTATAACACTAGGAGGTGATGACATGTGTGTACTTATTATAAACCCGAGCCCACTCCCACATTGTCTATAAGGAAGGCACCAAAGACCCTAAGATATTGAGGTAGCCACAAGGGCACTTAGAGGTGGGCGTCGAACTTACATGACCTAAAAGTCATGAACCATTTATGCATCCTTCTAATATCGTGACCCTAATCATGCTCACATATTCTCTTTAATGCCTACCAAAATTTCAGGCCAATTGATTTAAAATTTTCAAAGGGGAGCAAGGAGTTTCACACTCTTGGTCAAGGTCTTATTCTCACATACTTCACTTAATACCTTAAAGTAGTTGTGGGGGCACTTGAAGGTAGAGATTGAGTCATTGGAATCTAAACTTGTAAAGCTTTAGAGCATAAATAAATGTCAAAGCTAACTTGAGATGGAAAGTTGCTATGTGATGCTAAAGATAAATGCAAACTTATGGAGAGGATTATGGAACATTCAATAGACAAGATGCTTGAAATTCCATAAGAGAGAGTTCATGGACAATCATGGAAATGCTAGTTTATAGATGGTGGAGATTGCCACATTAGGGTACAAGTCTTTAGGTTGATGTGATAGCACTTTTCATTGCTTTGCATTGATATCGTTGGTAGTATCAATGGCATGCCTTGTGGACCCTTGAACCATACAAGCAACAAGCAAAAAAAATTATTTGAATTGATTCATGTTACTTGAAGATATTATCATGTGACTTCTAAATATAAAATTGAGAGTGAGTAGAGTAATTATTAAAGAATGAAATCTCACAGTAGAAATATGTTGAGTAATAATTTGCAATATATCTCATAAAATAGAAACCAAAAGTTACAAAGGGTCCACAAGATATGATATCCATGTTGTCAATAATATTGTTACCAAGTTGAGAGGGGACACAATCACAACAACTTTCAAATTTTTACTTCTTTAATTCCAATACTCATGATTCTTCTTGTCAATTTTCAAGACGGTGCTTTGTCTATTTTGGAATAGTGAACACTATGAACAATGTTGGTACTTTGTGTCTCCTAATTTCAATCACTAGTCACTAGCAATTTGTATGCCCCATAACATATTCTAGATAGATGTTTAACTTCACGATAGTGGTGAAAATTAGTGATGTGCTACACATATTTAAGAAATATGAATGACAAGAAGAGGTGCAGTTTTTTCAACTATATTGGGACTTGTAGCCACTTAAACTTGGTCGTGATGCTAACATTAAGGGTAAGAGATCTATTTTTGTTCAATTTGTTGGGGATTGGTGATGGGAAGCAAGGGGTTTGACACCTTTAGTTAAAGGTCCAATCTTGCAAGCTTCTACAACGACTTTAAGATAGTTATAATGCATTTGGAGGCAAAGGTTGAACTTATCACACTAGCAAGTGATGCCTCATGTGTACATTGTTGACGCCCAAAAGCGCAACATGGAATCTCTGCCTGCAAATGGGTTGCAATGCCTTACTACTTATATATATTTAATAATATACTAAATAGGTGGAACCTCATTATGTGAATAGTGATGAAATATGCTTTTATTTGATTGCGCTCATAGCTACATTGCGAAGATGATTCTACAGTTTGAAATTCGAAACCGCTTCCGGGTGAAACAAATGAATGATGGGGTTTCATGGCAATTTAATTTTAAAAAGGAAGGGGAAAAATGTTGTTTTAATGAGCATCTTGGTTTATTCTTGTTGCACATATATTTTGACTGTTGATTCAAACTCCAAGCATGGGCCATATATAGTTATGGCATATTGCACTTATGATTTCTTGTTATTATCATGCACCATTGTTAAAGTTTTATAAGGTGGCAATCCTTCCCTAGCAAAGAATGTGTGACATTACATGTTTTGTGCTAAGTGTTAAGCATGCACATAAAACTTATGGGTTAATGGAAGGTGGCAAATTCAATTTTTGTATTGAATTGTTATTTGGCAAAAAGAGTGGATTATGCGTTGGAGGTATTGGGTGCGCTCGTAATTGGCTATAGTTGATGTAATTAATGAAAGAAACGACATGCAACTATTGCACATCGCTCTAACCTTACCTCGAGGTCGCCACCCTCACTTGCTTCGCATTTGTGTTGGTTGCTTTGGCTGGTGCTATCTCCATTTTGCTCGGCCTTGGAAAGAATAGTCGTGCTTATTGGTTTTCTGACATTCTGCATACATGTATGATGGCTCTCACCTCTCCATTCATGAAATAAAGCTTCGCTCAAAATAAAATCATGAGGTTGGCTCTTAGATTTGCTTACAAAATGTCTTTGCTTCCAAAGTTTGAATGAATGTATGCAAGTATCGACTGTGCAAATTGTTTTTAAGTGAAGGTTCCTCCCTATTGGAAATTAAATCTTTCAAGTTGAGAACAGTGTTCGAAACTCCTTTTTGTTCAGATTACGTGATTGCATTATGCACATAATGAATATTGCTTCTGCACCATGACTGTTGGCAAATAATTATGACAAGTTTCTTTTGGGTTTCACTCATCTATGGTGATTAAAAATCAAGGGTTTCATTTCCTCTGTGAAACAAAAGAACGGTTGTTTAAATGGTATTACCCAGTCTTTGGAAGACTTGTAGCTCCTTCAAATTAATTTTTAACAATTTGGGGAATATATTTGCCTTGCGGCCACCATGAGAGGTATGTGGAAAGTCTGTGTTATAAAAGATGGTTAAATGTTTTTTTTACAAACCCTTTATGAAGGTTTCACCTTTGTGTTCGTCCAGACCTCGGTTCTTCTATTAATGTATGGCAATTATGAGTTTCGAACTCTAGTCTTGATGTATGTTATAAGTGAATAACCCGACAGTGGAAAGATTGGTTATTTGCATTAATTCTTGGCTCAATTGTTGATTATCCATGGGGGTTTGGTCGATTTTGAAAATTGTATAATGTTAAAATAAATAGCACCATGTTCACATGGGGTTTCAAAACCCAGTTTGACAACAAGTATTAAGGTTGTGATGATGGATCTATGTGGCACTCTCAACCTTCCATGCGCGCTTAGTGTAGTCTAGTTTTAATTGTTGAAATCACTCTGCTAACAGTCTTTTATAAAAGCTCTACTGATAAAAAGAAAAGGAAGTGGAAATTAGAGTGGTACAGTTGATGGTCCTGGAACTTTCGTGGGGTTTTATATTGGATAATATGAAAACAATTGTGTTGGATTTTAGTTATTGGACATAGAAAGGTTTTGGCAAATGATGGTGATGATGATTTTTTTTAAATACTATTGAATATAATAGAACGATAATCATATTTTCCCTTCCATGCTCTCACTTTTCGCACATTATAAACCCCCCGCCTTCCAAAATACATTTTAAACATTCCCTGCTCTATTATTATGAAATTTAAATTCATTTTAAAAAGAGAAAGGGTTAACAACAAAAGAGAAAAGACTAAGCTGATGACCAGTGTTTGAAAGTTGGATAAGGATACAATTTATGTTACTTTTGCATTTGCTTGAACAATATTCATGGTCGTTTCCCATCCATGCTACCATTTTCTGCACATTGTGAGCCCCTCATCTTCCCAACAACCCTATCACTCCCCGTTCAAATGGTAATTGATTGTTTATGGATGGATTACATGTGCTTTTGTGGTGAACAATAGAGCCAACCTTTTGATTTTATTTTGGTAGAGTATTGATGCATGGATTGTTAAGAGTTTTTCATGACATGTTGGAATATTGCTTCAGGATGAGCTTCTTTAGCAGAGGCAGTAATGGTAGAGGTGCTAATAGAGGCAGAGGAAATTAGGAGAGGGGCCATAAAAGGACATGATTTTCAATATATTTTGATGTTGATCCACATGAATTAAATCAACTCTTTCAAGATGGGTTCTTCAACCTAGTTGGCCATGGGATCCTCTAACCCCGACCTTAGAGACCTCCCTTCCAGCCACATCAAAACTTTTCTGGTATCCGTGTTCCCCCTCATCTGTCTATGCAGCCAGAATCGCCTACCAATGATGGTTGGAAAGAGATTGTCCATCGGCCTGTTGCTCATCACCATGGTTGACCTACTATGTCTCTGCCATTACCCCCTTCTCCACTGCCAAAAAATCCAAATCCCCAAGTTGATCATGTTGACTCAACCGTGTAGTCTTTTCATGCAAGTAAGAGGCTAAAAACTAATGTTCCCAAGCTTGCGAAAGATAAAGGAAAATGAGTGGCCACTTCCTCCAAGTCATCCAAAGAGTCCTCTAAATCCATGTCTTCATGTCTTCATCTCAAAGATGATTGCTCTCATGTTATGAGTGCAGTCCAACCTCAAGGTTCTAATCAACCTAAAGCTGCAATAGAAAGATCAAAAGAGGACATTAATGAAAGTAGGCCAAATGCCTCTCATAGTAAATACAATTTTTAATGATGACTAATGTTATTTTCTATTTAAGGACAAATTTTTTACCTTAACAATGTTTTGGACAACAAGCATATATTTAGGCAGTTTTTTGGACATCATCGATATAATGCTATTTTTGGATATGGTCATGTTATATTCTATTGATAATAAAATATTTGATCATAATTACGAGAACGAGAGTTATACAGAGGATGTTTGAATCAAATGATTGGGGTTTTATATTTCATGTTTGATGATTATTAAAAGAAATAAAAATGGGAGTCACAAGGGGTCCCACCTATTTAGTTATTATTTAATTAGACCCCTATTTATATATTTTTTTATTATTTGTCTCAATTAATTAGTTAAGCTAATCAAGCTTAACTAGAGAAAGGTAGTTGAACTACCATAACTTATTGAGAAGGAATAAAATCTCAGTCAAATGAAGAGATAGGGGGGCAGAAAATAGAAGGAAAACTTCAACCATAAGGTTTGTTCTATACTAGTGAGATACTTTCATCTTTCATTCATTTTGAGTTTACTAGAAGGCTTAACCATCTTGATGACAACAAGGTCTTATTGAAGGCAACAAGATTCAAAGTTGAATCATATATTTCAGCAGCTTGTTTTAAATGTGTATTATTTATCTATGACAGTCTGTGTGTTCTTGTTTGTTTATAAATTAAATTTTATGACTGATAAAGAATATTTTGCAGAGTCAAGTGACAACATTTCGTGGTAAGTTGATCCAGATCTTTAGCTTTAGTTTTCTTTTGTTGTCAGAGTCTTTTTGTATGGTGCCCATCGGAGGCTTCTAAATCAGACTTTGATCCCTACCCTCACAGGGGTTTGTAAAGAGAATTCAACCTTGTATCTTAGAATGAAATCAATACAAAAATAAGTTTTCTGATTTCGATCTCACATATGTATTTTGATGATCTAGTTCATTTTTTTTATTTTATCTCCATGTACACACTCATGTAAATTTTGTACACACTCATGGGTAAAATTATGAAGATGGGTGTCTATTTTGCTTGTTTTATGAGAAAAAAAACTACGTTTTCACAAGTTCTTCAACTTTCGGTATACACAAGTATATTTTTTTATTTATAATTTCACTTTAAAGTAAAAACAAAACTTGTGAAGAATTTTGTTAGCTTTCTATTGACTATTTTTCAATTTTTTTTTATTGAAATTTGATATGTCAATTTGACAATTGTTTAACAATATGTTCCTTAAACATGAAATGAATGATAATGAGTCATTCCCCCCTCCAAGAATGTATCTATTATTAAACTTTTGTTTTTGACAAACAAAATATACTACAACAATCTATAGAGACTCTATTTTATTATGAATATAATTTTGAATCTGACGGATGGATATTATAATTTCTAGAATTTTTTGAAGTTGACCAAGCTGAAAACGTTGCAAAGTTTAAACACATGTTTCCCCCACCTTTTTTCTATCTTAATTTTACATAAAAGTAAAATCTAAAAATACCTTTTTGAAAAGAACAATTTAAGGATTCTGAATATAAATTTTTCTAAATTTTCCACTGTGTATTTTTAGAGATACGGATATTTCATTTCATTGAATCATAATGTCAGCTGAAAATATTATGCAGTGATTTAAAAAAAAAAATTAAATAAAATTAGATAAAAATAATGAAAATGAAAACAAATTATATCCATTGAAAGTCGATTCAATTTTGCAAATGTCGGTGTCAATTTCGAAACTAAATTATGAGTATTTGCAGGAGTCTGCAACCTCCAAAGTTCAGGTAAGCTAGAGAGAAATCTCAGGTTCTTGCAAACAATTTGATTCGCTTGTTTTCAGTCGAAATAATCTTTCGGCTGAAACATGTAATTCTAACAGAATCCGTTAAAAATAAACGGTTTCCTAGCTTTTCGGCCGAAAGAATTGTTTTTCGGCCGAAAGGTGGGTGAGAGAATTCCGTCAGCCAGAAACAATGAAGAGACACGTCGTATCATTTCACTTTGCGCCAAATCTTATAAATATGCTTTCAGCCGAACACATTTAACACAATTCACTTTCTTGTTTCATGGTTTTCTAGAGCACCTAAACAAAGTTTCAAATTATCTTTTTTGTTTTTTTGAACAAGGCAGATGATGTTTTGAATTTTTTTTATTTTTTTTTTAAGTTCAAGTTTTTATTAGAATAACAATTTATATATTGATGGCTAAATGCTGAACATTTTTTCAAGGTGAAGCCTTTGTTGAACAGTTTTTCAAAGTGAAGGCTTTGTTGAACATTTTTTCAAGGTGAACCCTTTGTTGAACATAAAATTATTGATATTGTTTTTTAATAATTTTTGTGACAATGAAGTTTTTCTGAGACTATTCTGAAATGTTGATTTTTTAAAAAACTTTTATACATAACTATACTCATGAGAAACAAAAGTTTGTGCAAGAGAAAATTTGATCGTATTCGAGACGAAACTCACGATAATGAACAAATGAAAGAGCATCATTGGAGAAATAAATGAGAACGTGCAAATATTGAAGAAATAAACAATGATAATGTAAATAGAGATTTTCAACAAGAAGAAGTCCAACCAGGTATGCATGCACATATTGTCTATATTAAAAGTATATAATTCAAATTTAAAATATTGTTTAATATAACTGATTGTAATTCCGATTTGATGTTTTTCAAAAAACATAAATAGATTTGTCTCATAACGTTGATGAAGACGTTGAAACCGAAATTGAAGCAAAAGTCGAATCACTTATAGGTATGTACATAAATTTAGATAATACAAGATGAACACTTGTATATAGTTTAATGAATTTATGTTCATGTTTTGTTTTTTAATATAAGCTTTAAATTGAAACATGCAGGAGAATCTATCAACATTGATGATGAAATATTAGAAAATGTTGATACTGATAAATTTGGGAAGAAAGAAGCTAAGCATTATATAAGATATTGAACTAAGAATATGCATAATACCTTTTTCAAAGATGAATCAGTAACAATACAAGCTCAACTTTTACTTTGTCTAATAAAGTTAAGAAATTTAAAAGAAGCTACATCATTATTGGGTATTCAAAAGTTGACAAAAGATACAAAGGTGAAACAGAATGTCTTTGACAATATAACTAGTGTATTAAAAGCTTTTGGAAAATCTCAAAAAAAAGATGTCAGTGTTGCACGTAGAGTGATACAAACAACAATTGTTTCATCTAGCAATATAAAAGATCGTTTGACACGACACATGGAAAAAATGATGGGAACGTCAAGAAAAATATTGGACAAACATAGAAAATTTCAATTGCAAATAGATGCAAATGATGAACTTGCTTGTTGGACAATGATTTCTAGACAACCCTACAAAGATAGACTTGTAGAAAATGTTAAAGAATCAGCCCGTAATTGTTGGTTGATAGAATCGCGTGTTTCACCACATACAAGGGATGTGTTGCGACGAAGAATAGCACAAAAACAATATGAAGAACATCCAAAACATATATTGCCAATGACACAAATAGAATTGTTCAATAAGTTCAAAGAAGAGCACACAGAAGAGCACAAAGAAGTTAACATTTCCATCAATACATTTGTGCAACAAAAACCATGGTTTGTTAGACCCATCATTGTTTGTGACACTTGTTGTTTTCGTTATCATGTGGAATTTGAGTTATATTATGACACATTTCTTGATTTTGGTAAAAAATTATGGCTAAGTTCATCTCCTCCTTCCACATTCCGTGCTTTTATAACTAAAATTCTATGTGAAAGAGAAGGTGATGAATTATTTTACCAAAAAAAATGTGTCGGTGGAAAGAAATGTGATCGTTGTGGAAATCTAAGTTTGTCTCACTCAAAGTATCATATTGATATGATTGATCAATCATTTTCTAATATAACAATCAATTGGAAGAGATATGAATGTATCAACAACACGGTTCCACATTCTTCAAATGTTATTTCCAAAAGGACTGATTTGAAAGCAGATAAAATCTGTGTGATATATTTTTTGAAAAATTTGAGGAAGAAATTTATAAATACACCAAGCATTCACATAGAATTCGATGGCAAGACCTACAATTCAAACAATCCCGTGAAGTGTTTCCACCAGGGACAATTTTGTTTGTAGTTGATTTTGCAAAGAATTACACATTCGTTGCACAAAAAGAAATATAGAGTGAATATTATCATTATGATCAAGTCACTATATTTCTCCACGTTCTATAGACATGCTCAACAGAGTCTCGATAACATAGAAAGCACCAATGACAATCGACATGTTATTAAAGAATATTACTTTTATATGAGTGATGATCGAGCACACGACACACATTATGTACAACATTGTTTTGATAAATTTTATGATTCATTGAAAGAACGCGGGATCAGATTTGATCGACATTAGATATGGTCAGATGGGTGCGCAGGTTAGTTCAAATCTTCACGATCATTTTATTGGTTATGTTGTTTTCATAAGAAATCAAACATTACACATTGTTGGAATTTTTTTGAGACTGGTCATGGAAAATGAGAGCACGATGGTGCAGGGGCATGTATAAAACAAACACTTCAAAGGTATCAGATGAACCCTCATGTTGATCGATTTGAATCCACTGATCAAGTTGTTGAATGGTGCAAAATGGTGTTAATCCATGAAAATAATCCGTCAAGGGATGTGCGCAGGTGTGTCTATATATACATGTTACACATGTACACATGATATTTTTATTCACGTGTTCAAATTTATATGATCTTCAATCATTTTTTTGAGAGATTTCAATTTAACAAGTTTTTGTCTTGTGCAGGTTTTTTTGGTATGTTGGAATCCAATATGTAAATAGATCAATCCCATATGAAGTCGGTACAATACATGGGACACAAAAAATGCATTCAGTTAAAACAAAACGCTATCAAAATGTGTTTGCATTTGATAGAAGAAATGAGTCTTGTTCTTGTTCAGTTTGCATAGAGGACACATAATCCCTAGAGATTTGCGAAAACGAAGATGCAGAATATGTTAAAGCTTGGAGACATACCGAACTTAATATAAAACGGAAAATGGCACTTGCAAGCTCAAAGGAGATGGAATCAAATGAAACTATAGTGTCAGTTGATGGTGATGGAGTTTTTAATCTTGTTAGAGAAGGTGATTTTTATGTTTAAATTTTTTCAAACAACTTGTAGATGTATTTGTTTGATAATCTAACACGAACTACTTGTTGGAACATATCGAATTATTTGCAGGAGATGTCTTTGCCGTGGTTGCACCTGTAGACAACACTGAAAATGTGAAATATTATTTGATGCGATGCACAAAACAAAAGATGAGGTTATTAGAAGATTTTGATGATAACAATTTTATATATGAAAGAGGATCCATCGTATTGAAATTATATTTTTTTCAAGAAACCCATCAAATAGAAACTCATGTTCACTTTCGAGACTACCAGTCAGATGTCATAAGTTGTCAATATAGTCATTTGACGTGTGCAACGCGCATAAAGTTAATAGAAGTTCAATCAAGAAAAAAAAACAAAAGTTAGAAAATGGAAAATGTCCAAAGACGAAAATGAAAGAATAATTGAAGATGGCATACCATTACGATTTATTTAAACAACTGACATGTACATTCCAGAATTTTATATTTTGCATTGAAAGTACACGTATCTATGAATATCTAGGATTCTATATCATTTCCATTTTAGTTTACTTTCATGGTCCATTCAAATAAGAAAAGTTATATTTTTGATGAATTATAAAGTTTTCCGAGCCTTATTTACAATTTTAGGGAAGAGCCTATAGATTGTATCTAGGGAACCTAAAATGACCTATACTTTGGGTAATTATACTTTAATCCCACAAATTATCCATCTTATACACAAATCCTTTAATGCATAACCAATTTACTACATATAGGATCTGCGTTCATTATTTGCATTGATTGTTCAATGCTTTTTCATATGAAGATGATAACTTCATATCAAAACTAGGACCCATTTCCATGTCATTATAAGGGACTATTGATGGCTTAGAAAAACTTTCAGTAAATGTAGTATCTTTCATAAAATCATCCACCTCTCTATTAATATCTTTAGGAACAATATCATTCTACAAATAAAAAATAACAAGTCATCTACCAAGGCTTGGTTTGTTGCATTTATATTTTCATTTTTTTAATTGAATTTGGAGTATATTGAGAATTCAAGGTACTGTATGATTAACATATTAATTAAAAAATTTAAAGACATTTTAAAAAGTATCAATTTTAATTATGAAATTGTGAATTTTGATTTCAAAAGTGTTGATATTATATTAAATTGTTACAATGTGCATTTAGATTTCAATATCTTGAAGCAAATTGAAAACAAAATTGAAATTATGAGTTACTTGAAAAATGTGTATAATGAACCTAACACTACTTATATTCTACACATTAAACATAGTTTTCATTAAGTTTGATTGGAAAAACTTAAGTTGAAAAAGAATTTGATTTTATGATCTGATAAGAAAAAATAAAAAATAACAGGTTATCTACTAAGACTTGGTTTGCTGCATTTAGATTTTCATTTTTTTAATTGAATTTGGAGTATATTGAAAATTCAAGGTAGTGTATGATTAACATCATAATTAAAAATTTTAAAGACATCTTAAAAAATATCAATTTTAATTATGAAATTGTGAATTTTGATTCCAAAAGTGTTGATATTATATTAAATTGTTACAATATGGATTTGAATTTCAATATCTTGAAGCAAATTGAAAACAAAATTGAAATTATGAGCTACTTGAAAAATGTGTATGATGAACCTAACACTACTTATATTCTACACATTAAACATAATTTTCATTAAGTTTGATTGAAAAAACTTAAGTTGAAAAAGAATTTGATTTTGTGACATGATAACAAAAAATAAAAAATAACAGGTTATCTACTAAGGCTTGGTTTGTTGCATTTAGATTTTCATTTTTTTAATTGAATTTGGAGTATATTGAAAATTGAAGGTAGTGTATGATTAACATGTCCCAATTAAAAGTTAATAGCACTAGTGAATACTTCCATTAATGGTAGGTACCATATTAATGGCACTAGTGAATATTTCCAATGTGCAGAGGATTGATAATCCATCAACCCTTTTCAATACATAAAACAATTTATATCAATATAAATTTTAATGAAAATCATTTACTTATATTAAAGTATATTTTAATTTTACATATTAAACTAGGGTCTAGATCATGTTTTTATTTCAAAGTACATATTTTTATTTCACATTTTCTTGAATAAATATATTGAAAGCTCGAAAAGAAACCAAAAACGAACATAACCAGTTTAGTGTTGGATTGCCAATTCATTGTGAATTTTCAATAAAGAAACCAAGGATGAACATAACCAGTTTAGTTTTGGACTGTCATTTCATTGTGAATTTTCAATTTTGAGTTCATAGTTTTTACTAAATTTTGGATTAATATGAGTCTACGCCCTATCAAAATAAAGGAGGGCCCTAGATTGATGCGATGATCAATATGCTTAAATTTACAAAAGCATTGTTAAAGTAAATTGATTATCACTTGAATGGAATGGAATAAAACCCATATCACCCAATGAAAACTGGCTTTTACGTTGGTAGTCTAATACTAATATTTCATCACCATGGACTCAGACTTTCTTTTTATGTTTTCACTCTCATATATATATATATATATATATATATATATATATATATTGTAAGTTAGGAAAATATAAGTTAGGAAAATATATTAGATCCTTCTAAAGAGCAAAAGTTACAGATGTCAGAATATCCAGAGAGGCCATGACAACATTGTCCTGGTGGGAAACCAATGCTGCCACATGACCGTTAAGTTTCCAAATGTCCATGTAGAATTCAAAAATTGTAAAAACCAAAAAGTGTGCTAGTCCTGTATCTAGGATGCCACGCAGGGTGAGAACCCTATAAACTAAACTGTCTGGAGACATAAAAAACTTGAAAAACCTGAGAAAGTTGGAATTATCCGAAGCTGAGGTCGGGCCTCCGTTCTTTCCTTTGGTCCTGCATAGTGTCCTTACCCAGAGTCCCTGTGTCTGGGATAGTTTGCCGAAGATCCTGAAGAAGAGACTACATAAGATCCTCGCGACGAATTCGACCGTCTTCCTTGTTCTGCAACTCCTTGATGGCACAGTTGACGTCCATAATTGAGCTCTTGATGAAATCCAATGAGTTCTTCAAAATCTCCAATCCAGCGTACCAGGAACAAACAATTGGGGGCGGAGGGGGTGGTGGAATATCAAAGGATGAAGAGTGGGAGGCGGGAGAGGGGGGAGGGGAGAATGAAAAAGAGAGAGGAGCGCAGGGTGGAGGTGGGCAGGGTGGCGGCTCTGGGATAAGCTTTGAGGTGAAGCTGAGGGAATTGCCAGAGCTGTTGAACCACTCGACTCTGCAAGCATATGGAGAGGACAAGGGAGGTAAATTTGGTGTGGTGGCATGTTCAAGAAGGTTTTCTAGAGAGAGGGCGCAAATAGGGACACGGGGGAGCTTCAGAGTGAAGGTGCGAGCAGGGTCATGAGGCAAGCTCCGAGGAGATTGCTTGCCACAACCCCTCGAGCCTCATCCTCTCGCTCCATACCAGGCCACCCCACGCTTAGACTTACCCCGTAGGCGAGGCATCGAGACGATGACTAAGAGAGGAGTGGAGGGAGAGAACAAAAGATGGAGCTCTAAGCGATGGTGGAGCGTAGGAGAAAGCTCGAATGAGAACCAAAGAAAAATGCAGACTGATAGATGAGTGCGAGGTGTAGGAGGCCGGGAGAGAAAATGACGGTGGAGCGTAGGAGAAAGATTGAACTAGAGCCAAAGAAAAATGAAGATTAGTGGATGAGTGTGAGACGCGGGAGGCAGAGAGTGCAAATGAGCCATGGATTTCCCTGTCTCAGGCCAAAAACCATTGATCCAGGCCAGATGATGGGCCTGGGCATGCATCCAGCCCATCACATTTACCATCCCTATGAGCTGGAGCTCTATGGAATTATAGTAATCTGAGTGCAAATGAATGTAGGGGTGTGTCTAACAAGGTTTTAAATGCATGGAGTAAATTCTGAGGTGAGTGCGGGTTGTGTTGGCGTGTTGTAGCGTGGGTTGTGGCCAGGTGTTCGCCCAATTGTCCATACACTCATCGTTCCGGATGGCACCCCATCTAAGGAAGCTCTCATATATTTTGAATATACAATATTGTTTGTTGTTTTTTCCATTCTAATATTATTAATAGCAGGCAATTGAGAAGTCTGAAACCTAACTTTAGCAACCCTCTAGTACTCAATCCTCATCTTTGAGTGTTGTTTGGGGTAAGGGTCTCCAAAGTGG
>ML777305.1:384876-396466 GCA_009831015.1 Picea engelmannii | reverse complement strand
AACCACCCTACAACTCAGATCAGACGGGTAGAGTGGAATTTTGTGGAGATCGCGTAGTTACAACAAGTTGACAATAAATTTACGCGCATAATAGATTTCTAGTTAGACAACATTGTTGCAGGATTTATCATAGAAATTGCAGTAGATACTGCAATGTCATACAATGCAATAGAACAAGAGTTCCTGAAGGGACCTCGAGGTAGGTATATCAGATCATTGTATACTTCCATTAAGATGTTATTGTATAACAAAGGTGTAATGACAATGGCCTCAGACAACTAAACTTCCCTGCATGCATGGGGGAAGGAGGGAAGCACTAACAAGAGACAGAGAGATGGAGGAAGAGATGGATAAAGGAAAGAAGGAGGAGGCCTTGGATCCAATCATGATGGAGGAAGACCAGATCAAGCAAATCATGGCAAAAATTGTAAGAATGTGTAATGGAGTACTTTACCAATACAAGATGAACAATAAGAAGAGAGCCATGAGGGAAGGCTTGGCAAGTGATGAAGAAGAGGTAGAGGATCTTCGGGCCATGGAGTAGATTGAGGAAATCCTATGCGCAACATATGAAGGGAAGAAAAGAGGTCCAAGAGTAGAAACCAGAGGCATAACTCCTATCCATATCAGTTTCAGTGTGGAACCCTCAAACCCATGTGCGAATAATAGACCAGAGAGAACACCACCATTTAGACAACCAAAATTCAATGGAAGAAACACAATAGGAAATACATCTACATAGGGAGCAACAACCGGGGGAGCTAGTTCATAAATAATTAGTCAAGGATCTACACTGCGAAAAGGTACTAGTTCAATATTTAGGATGGCAGGACATGATCCCACCATCAGGTTGCTAGAGTTCAAGGGAGAAGTGTCAGAGGACCCTGAGAATAACTTATTCATCTGTGAAAATATCTAGGAAGCAAAGAAGATCACATATGAGGATACAAAACTTGCGTAGTTGGCCATCACACTAAGAGACCGTACACTGGATTGGTACATGAGTTTAGTTGCAAACAGTCCACAAGGAACAACCAAAACGATTGTGGATATCAAGAAGCTATTGATAAATGAATTACAGAAGCCTAGCTCATAGGATCAGTACATGAATGAGATAGTGGAAATCATGTAGAAACCAGGGGAATCTATCTAGGAGATTGACCAGAGATTCAAAGGATTGAAGAGAAAACTGAAGTATGTCATGACATATATGCAACATAGACACTTATTTGTGAATTCTTTGCTACCGGAATTGAAACACCCTTTGAGACAATAGAAGTTTCAAACTTAGGTAGAGGCTCTGCAGGAAGCCTTACAACTAGAAGAGAACCAATATTAGAAGACAAATCCAACAATAGAGGAGCTCAAGGAGGACTTGAAGAATCTAACATTTCAATTAAACCAGAACATGAGTAAGGAAAAAAAGAAGTTGTTTGGTGTACCACATGTAGGACAGAAGGACACCATAAAAACAAAATTCCCAACATTTGCGCAATACATGGCAACAAGACTGCCAAACCCTTTTCCATCAAGAGGACTATGGTGTGAGATCTGTAAGACACATGGGCATGATCTATATCATTGTCCAATGATGCAAAAATACTAGACAGTGCCTAAGAGTTCATATTGCAACTTTTGCAAATAAGTAGTCCATGATGACGAAGATTTCAGGACAATGGAGCTGATGAGGGAAAGAACATCAGACACCTATACGGTTTAGGCAGAGATGATGACAGGGCAAGTTGTGCTAGAGTTTAACCAAGTACCATCCCCATATAACACTACACCACAACAATATAACAATGCGCAACCACGGTACAATACCGCGTAGCCACAGTATAATCAGGTGCCTTAGTACAACACACCGCGAGGAGATTGAGTTGGCTACAAAGGTGGAGGACGAGGTAGAGGAGTCTTTGGAAGAGGTAGAGGACCGGTGGTATGCGATAATTGTCAACAACTAGGACACTATGGAAGATAATGTCCACTCCCACCTGCAACTTGTATGTATTGTCGTGCATCAGATCATGACACAAAATACTGTCCGACACGATTGGGGAACATCCAGGAAAAGAGAGATCAGAACAATCAGAACGTTCAATGGATTTTTGTAGAAGGAAGGGATGATGGAAGAAATATCAACATAGTTATGCGCGAAGGAGCCAATATAGGAGATCACACAATAAAACAAGATCCAACACAACACCAATGGGTGAAGAATAATGCCGAAGCACAAATGTAGTTTGATGCGCATAATGAAAAGGAGATATTCAAGCAAGCCAGACAAGAATTCTTGAAGCCAGACATTGCATCTACACCAACTACACAACATACTCAGGACGTACCAACATATGAGATGCCTTCATCGCTGGATCACACTAATGAAGCACAACCCCTAGGACAAGTAAGTACCATAAAGGCTTTTCTGCAATCCTGTGTTCAACTACTAAATGATCCATCATCTATTAAAGTGTTACAAAATATGTTAGAAAGATGTAACACAAATGTAGAGGGAAAGCTAAAGCAAAAAACAGTTAATCATTTGTATATAAGGAGGAGGACAAGTAGAGAATTTAGATTGAATGCCAACATTGGAGATTTCAACATGGGGGATATTATACTGGATTTAGGATCTGAAGTGAATGTGCTACCCAAGAAGACATGGAAATGTATGGGAGATTCCACATTAGGATATTTACTTGTTCAGTTGAAGCTAGCAAATCAACATAGGGTTCTGCCAATTGGAAGGCTAAAGGGTGTGACAGTAGATCTAGATGGAGTGTGCACTAAAGCCAATTTTGAAGTGATAGAAATAGTGGATGGAACAACACCTTACCCAACATTGCTTGGCTTGGATTGGGTGTTTGAAAACCAAGCCATAATCAATTTGAAGACAAGGAATATGACATTCAATTCAGGCGAATACCGAGTCGTTGCACCACTAGACCCATTAGAAGCAGAAAGGTTTGTAGAGCCCACTTGCTTAGATTTGGAGGAAATCAACCAATTATACAAAATCACCGTGTGAGAAGAAGATTATGTGAATCCAACTGCAGATGGGGTAATCAGTTGGAGAAGTATCACATCATGTGATTCAGACTCAGATACAGGGTTGGAGAATTGGCAACAGAGATTACATGAAGTGTCCACAAGAAGATGTGCAAGAATAGACCGCACAGTAAGATGGGTAGGTACAGAGATAAGAGAACCTCCCAACTTTCATGGTGTGAATGACTTCGAAGAATTCCTAACAAGATACGAATATGAAGTGTTATAAAATCAGAGGCTTTTAGCTCTGGACATAGCACTCAAGGAAACACCTAAAAGATGGCGGGGGGCACAAAAAGAGACAATCAAGGACATGTACCAATGTAAGCGATTATCGCGCATCAGATTTTGTGCAGAACAAGGAAGAAATCAACTGCAGAGATATGATGGACATGGGACACCGACAGAACACTTGCAGAAGTGCAGAACACTATGGAGAATGACACCACCAGAAGAATGGTATCATCACTTTATTCACACATTGCAAAGAATTATAGCAAACTGGTATGTAGACCAGGAATTGCACAGAGGCACTACAAAATGGAAATCATTACAAACAATTTTTATAGTCACTTTTTCATTTGAACATGAGAACCCCAACATGGATTCAACTCCCAAATAGACCAGAGGGGTAATATTCATTCAAGAACCAGAGGTTGAACTTGTAACAAAGTACCAACAACAAAATAGACAGACAGTGAAATAAATATTGTTATGCTACCATGTGCATGAAGAAGCACCAGATGAAGATGACCCACACAACATTCAAATTATAGAAATTGAAGGAGAAAGGGAGGTGGAAGGTCCATCTCTCGAATCAAAAGTATTTGTTGTGCCAATCAAGGTGAAGAAAGTAAATATTGGGACAAACGATAATCCCAAAATGGCCAGTATTGGAGACTATTGGGATGAACAAATAATAGAAAGAATAACACAGTTGTTGCACGAGTATAGTGACCTGTTCCCAACAACCTTTACAGAGATGATAAGTCAGACAATGACCATATAGACTGAACCCAACATATAAGCAGAAATTGACAGAATGTTGGAAGCTAGAATCATAGAACCAGTGGAAGAATCTTAATGGGCAAGCCCTATGGTAGTTCAAGATAAGAAGCAAGGAGGCATAAGGATATGTGTCAATCTGAGGAAGTTGAATGATGCTTGCCTACATTACCCTTTTCCTACCCCTTTAATAGATGAAGTATTAGAGAATGTAGGAGGCCAAGAAGCATACTCATTCATAGATGGATTCTCAGGCTACCATCAGATCAAGATAGCTCCAAAAGACAGGTACAGGACCACTTTTGCCACAAAATGGGGATCCTATTGGTACGCATTCATGCCTTTTGGACTGAAGAATGCACCAACAATGTTCTCAAGAGCAGTCATAGCCGCATTCAAAGAATTCATCCATCAATTTTTAGAAGTATATCTGGATGATTGGACAATCTATAGTCTATTGAGATCATGTAGAGGAATTAAGGCTGATGTTGGAAAGATGCAGACAATGCCAGATATCATTAAATATCAAGAAGTGCATCTTTAGGACGCTTTTTAGGATACTATTGGGCCATATAGTGTGCAAACAAGGCTTGCTAGTAGATCCTGCCAAGATTGCAGTGATTGTCAATTTACCACCACCAACATTAGTATGTCAGTTGAGAGCAACATTGGGACACACATGCTACTATAGGAAATTCATAAAAGGGTATGCGCAGATCACTGCGCCGATGGAGAAAATGTTGAGGAAAGATAGTAAATTTCAGTGGAATGAGGATTGTCAACGGGGGTTGGACACTCTAAAAGAGAATATGGTAACAACATCGATACTAGTATTCCCGGATTGGGAAAAAACATTTCATGTGCATGTAAATGCATAAACCGTATCACTTTGAGCTATTCTAGTGCAGCCAGGAGCAAGAGAGTTATACCATCCTATAACATTTGCAAGCATAAAATTGTTAGATTCATATCAAAACTACAACACTATAGAAAGAGAAGCTAGCCCAAGATCCCATAAAAGGTGTTGTATAAGTTACAGGTTAGTGTCGCGTAGGAGATTCAGTCCAGAGTAAGGTCTGACGCGACAAATATACAAACAACGCAGGAGGAAAGTATAGTACTGAAGGAAGCCATCATCCAGGAAGGGTAAAAGAAAGAGATAGCGTATCAAAAAGTGGACGATATGGAAAACTAGATAAACACAGTCTTTTAAGCCATCTCAGATGACGCAACATTTGAGGAAACATCTTCAGAGGAGAAGATAACAAAGATAGTGAAGACTCTGCAACAATATAAAGAGCAGATCAAGGAACTGGAGGAGCACGCAATACCTACTACTCCTCCAACATTCTGAGTGAAAAGAGAGCAAGACGCGGAAACAGCTACAAAAAACATTGTGCAAAACGTACATAGAGTGACAAAACTGCTGGAAAAGAGAGGCCAACTATGGACACAACTATTAGAGGATGGGAGCCTACAAGAGTTGCAAGGAAAGGAAGATAAATTGCATGTAGCAATGGCAGATGTCAAGCAACGACATAGGACAATGTTACTTCCAGAGAAGATCAAGACGACCGTAGAAATGAAGAACCTTCAGGCATAAGAAAAAGCGGTGCAGACACATAAGATCGCACGACAGGCTCAGTTGGATCCTCTACAAGAAAAGGCAGAACAATTGGTTGCGGAAATCGACGCAATAAAAGTGTGCCTCGAACAAATAGGCTTGAAAGGGGGTGAGATCCTATGACCTCCATTCATCGCACAGGTGGTCGAAGCAATGTCATCAAGGAGCAACTAGGCTCAGAAGCAGTGCCAAAGGGTAGCAGGTATGTATGAAGCACTGGCACAAGTAGTGACAGATGCTGGAGTTAGGCAGTGACTCGGGACGAGTCACGATGTCAATGTTGGGGGCCTGTTGGGAGCAGGCCCAATTTTAGGGGAAAAACATGATGTGGGAGGTGGATGCACGTTCAAAAGAAGTAGCGTGTGTAAGGAAGATGCACATGCAGGAAAAACAACACGTGTAAGATAGATACGCATGCAGAAGAGGAAAACATGCGAGGCACGCATGTAGGAAGACCTAGCCATGATAGGGTTAGTGTTTTGGTAAGAATATGTAATGGCTGGTAAGCCAAAAGCATGTATAAGTAGGTACCTAGGAGGTCTAGGTCGGGGGTTCGGGTTTTTAGGTTGTTGTTCCTTTTTGGTTGGTGATTCTTACAAGGTTGGAAAGATGGAATGGCTGTAAGTCTAATATATTTTGTAAGTTGTTGAGCTGAGAAGAGGATATAGGGTAGATCTTGAGGGTTATATCACAAGCTGAGGATCCTGGTGTGATCTAGTTCGCCTCATGGTAGATCTTGAGTTGTTTTGATGGATAGTTGTAATGCACGAGGTGCTTGTTGAGGAAAATATATGAAATAATCTTACTCAAGCATTTTCAGATCTTGTTTAGCTAAGGAAAGATAAACGGGAATATCACCCTATGTTTATAGCCTCAAAATTTGCTTCCTAATCCACAAGTATTAGTTACAAGGGATTAGGTTTATTTTTAAAAATAGAAGATTGTTGTAAAGTTCAACATTTTATATAATTTTCTGAATATAATAGATGCAAAAGTAAATGTGGAGACAAAAGAAAAAATACCAAGTCACATATTAACATAGATGAGACAGATTAGGAATTGCTTATTTCATTCCAAGAAATCAAAAGAATCGTTTTCTTTACAAAAATCCCTGAGGGAGTTTGGAACAAAGTCAAACTTAGATGTCCCTGATGAAAACCATACAAAAGGACTTCTGACAGAAAGTAAAAAACTGAACTTTAAAAGCTGGATCAACTTGCCACATATTGTTGCCCACTCGACTCTGCACTATATCCTTTATTAGTCATGAAATTTAATTCATAAACATACAAGTCTACACAGACTATCAAAGATAGATCAACACTTTTGAAAACAAGTGTTTGAATGATGTAATTCAACTTTGAATTTTGTTGTCTACAATAGGACCCTGTTGTCATAAAAGAGAATTAGGATTTTAATGAATTGAAGAATGAATGAAAACTGAACTATCTCAATAAAACTCAAGAGCAAACCTTAGTATGCTTTCTCCTTCTATTCTCCTCTTGTTCTTCCTCCTCATTTTGCTTTTATGCATCTCAAATTAGTTGAAGTAGTTCAACTAATTCTTTTAGTTAAGTTTGCTAAAATTCAACTAATTTTTATTTAGGGGAAGAATTAATATAATAATAATAATAATAAGGGTCTTTTAATAAATAATAACTAGTAGGTGCGACCCCTTGTGACTCCCTTTAGTTCCTTAACCAAAATAAACATAACTAGTCAATCAATCAAACACATCCCTCCTTGTGGCTCCCATAATCATTCTCATAATCTAAGAATTAAATATCAATGATATTTTAAACCATATCCAAACATATAATATCCAAACTATCCAAAAATAGTATGCTGTCATAAAACTTCAACAATAAAATGTTCTCAACAAATAAATTATAAAATGTACTCAAAAACTATATTTGCAACTTTGGGAAGAATTTTTCCCTTTGTTGCTGCTATCTCCCTTTGAATTTCCTGAATTATTCTTAGGTTGTGTGGAGCCTTGAGGCTTGATCTCACTGATGACATGAGAATAATCATCTCTCAAGTGCAAGCGGTATGAAACAGATTTGGCTAAATCACTTGAGGGAGAGGAGGGGGCAACAACAACTTTTCCTTTGTCATGCATGTGGTGGGCTTCGATTTTGAGTGTTTTACTTGCATAGGAGGATTGTATAGGTGAGTGTGTAGGGGAAATTTGGACATTTGGGTTAACCGGTGGAGGAGGAGTAGGTAGAGACAAACTGGGCCAACCACAATGTTGGGAGACTGTTGGGTGAACAATCTCCTGCTATCCGTCATTATCAGGTACTTCAAGTTGCAATGAAACATGAGGGGGGACAGGGATATCGAGGACATGATGGGGTTGGAAGGGAGGCCTTTATGGCCTAGGTTGGACTACCCCTTGTCCAATCCAATTGAAAAATCTAGCTCGGAAGAGCTGGTTTAACTCTTGTGGATCTGCATCAAAATATATTGAGAATATTGGCCATATAAGCCCTCTGTTCCAATTCCCTCTTCCCCTGTTATTTCAGCGATGGCTTCCTCTGCTGAAGAAGTTCATCTTGTATGCAACGTTTATTAGCAAGTAGCTTCTTAAACAAACCATACATGGCATCTCTTTAATATGAAACAAAGTTTGCCTCAACAATCACATCAGACCCATGCCATCCAATCCATAAAATTCATTTAATACTTGTCAATGAGTAGTGGGTGAATAAGGGTTCTGGGATATTTGTGGGGGTTGTATTGAGCGGAAAAACGATAAAATTAAACGGAGTAAGAACATGATTACTGCTCAACAAATCATTAAACAATCGACTGTGTTACAATAACAAAATCATATCAGTTGTGATCCATCTTTGCGGTTTTTTTAATTGTTGTAATACATAGTTTTTTGTTTAATTTTAAGAACAAGGTGTGCAAAGTGAATCTGGGATTGTGAGGGTATTCGTAATGGGCGAAAAAGTGGGAAAACGACAGGGGATTTAATGGATACTATTCATAAAACAAATTAAATAATCAATAATCAATAATCATAACTCTGTATTCAAATTAATCCAAAATGCACCAACATTCATTGTTCCTTGATTATATACAAAACTTCTTGTTGTTCCAATAACTAAATCTCCAAGAATTAATTAATTCATAACAATCTTTGCAATCATAACTTATAAAACTTTTTCCATTCAACGATACTATTTAAGAAAACACTGATCCCTTCTTCCTTTAATAATAATAATAATAATAATAATAATCAAAACATGCACAACAATATTCTCGACATCTATCCCTGATAATCCATAATGCACCACGATAACAATCGACATCCACTGTTTACAAACCAACAATCGGGCCCAAATAAAATGTACACATGTCTCTTTTCAAAACGTCAATAGACTTCAAAGCATGCCCAATTATACACACATATTCATCATATCAATCAACAAGATCTTGCAATGAAACAACAGTGAACCCAAACATAAAACCCAAGCCTTATCTCCGTGGGTATAACTTCCTTTTAAAACAATTGGTAGTCTGTATGATGATTCCAATATAACCAATCATATATGAGCGAACAAAACTCAATTGACACACATACATCATTTTTAAACTTGCTAGAACCCTGATCCGGCTTAGTAAAATTTACACAGGTGTTTCCATATGCAATCAAGACCACGCTGGTTAAAACACAATGAGCGAAACCAATCGAATAGGAAGGCATCCCTTGATTGTATGCAACTGTCTGTTTCATTCTTATTCAAACAATTTTGTCATACAAGGACGAGACAAAGACTCGACGGGAGAGCATGTGTCTTAAAGACTTCCATAATCATTTACTTAACTGATAACCAATACTTGACAATCCCATAAGGTGTCCAAGGAGAGAAAAGACAAGTTGGAGTATAAATCGGGCTTTGTCAAAATCAAATGCAAGGAGGCAATAAGATATCGTTCATCTTTTAAAAAAAAACACAGAGCGCTGACAGTCTTCCAAGACTCATATCAACCACATGCAAAAATACATTTCAAACAAGACACATCAGTGAGCCATACGATATTTACTTATCACTCCAAGTCTCGGTAACAGAACCAACAATTAACACCCAAGGATATGAAAGACAGTGAGATTAAAATAACCTAGTGCACACGGTGCGTTTAACACTTGCAGAGAAGAGGTGAGGGTTAACTTAACAAAGGTGGGTGTTCAAACACAATGAGACAATGTCTCTTCCCAATAACTTGAGGGATTAATAACTTTTGAAATCAAAAACAGTGAAGACACACACATCCCTTTGACAAAGTGCCAAGATAAAACTTGTATCAATCAAAAACCCACACATGCCTCTGTTAATGTTTGGGTGACCAAGAAAGACTAGACTTTGGGACGCTTCCAGTGAAAAGGCAATAAGAGCGACCATCGACACCACTCAAGTTTTGAGGAAAAGAACACAACGACTATTGACAAACTCTCTTCGACTAGGTGAGGGTTACCACAACGACTGAGAGGAAACAAGTTAACAGACAGTGATACACATAACAAAAACCCTCAATCATCAACCCATAGCCATATCGCACCACTGTTATTTATATTCCACAGAGACTCATCATAAAATTCATATTGACCAAGCAACCACCAATGATTAACTTAATAACACCCATTTATTTGATTATAATTGCCAACAATTTACACTCATCACAGAGAGCCATAACACACATCTACACAGTCGAAATTCTCAAGAACACACGGAATCCAAGCAACATTGAGCCATCATTTGGTTCATATAACAAAGAATCATCATGGATGGAGATAAAAGAATCATACCTGTGGGCAAAATGATTAAATGGTAAGTTGGCCGAACCTCCCTTCCAAAAACATGAAAACGTGTAGGTTCACAACCAACAGAGCAGAATTGCAACAATGGAGTAATTCTAGGGTGACGGGTGATAGGGAAAGTATGGAGGGACGTGCAGTAAATGCACGTCGCTTCCATCACCTAGCCCCATTCAATTTGAAGTATGAGACAACCAAATAAGCATAACATTCACCAATAATCAAACCATATAACCAATGCGTATTCATTGCCAAACCATTGTGAGATCTGAGATGATATCCATTGCATAGTGCGCCACCCAATACAGTTTACACATTAATCCTTGCCATAACTCCAAGCAATAATACATATTAACAATGCTATATGCACCTCCATTCAAATCTAATGAAATTCACATAGTCCATTAACCAAACAAGTAGCATAATCGTTAGGAATAATACTAATATCCCTTAACTTTTCCATTCGAACTTGCATATAGTCTTTTATTATAGCTCAAATATGTAACTTCTTTCCTTTTGTTACACTTTAGGATATTTTCATAGGTTTTTTTTGTTTGCTTTGATCATGCTACCATTAAAGTATCCCTTGCATATATGTGGCAAGGTAATCAACATAGAATTAGTAACCAAGTTGTAACATAGCGGCTGTAACAACATCATCCACATACCCATAGAACCTTCAATGTCGCAAGTGATTACCAAAAGTGTTCCACAATAATGCATTATCCACTTATTATCATGCCAATATGAAATTAAGACTGCATCGTAAAAAATGTAGGACTGTGTAGGCAACATCACAACAACATCAAAACATGTGTAATATGTATATCCTTGTGCCTCTAGTCTACAAGGGGGTCCCACCTACTAGTATTATATTATTAGCATAGTTAAATAATAGCACTTAAGCAATACTTTGCGAGCATAATTCTTCGTTACGATTTTAATTGTCAACAAACTAGCGACTCCACGGGGAAATTTGTTTCCAACATATTGAGAACTTAGAATGTCTGGTTTCGCAGACCAAGCAACTCCAGATCAAGAAGATATAAACCAAAATGATTATGCAACAGGGGGAAGTGAGCAAA
>ML777305.1:348505-358897 GCA_009831015.1 Picea engelmannii | reverse complement strand
TGTTTTTGTGACAGTTTTCTAGATATTTTGACCAACCTGGGGTTTGCATCCGAACTAATGTCACAGTCCACTACATCCATTTCTTCTGTTTGGATAACAACCTTCCTGGAAACATCATTATGATCAAACAACCTCTTTAGTGGAACCAAACCTTTGGGCAGATGGTTTGTCTTCAGTTCAATGATTTTGTGGCCAGCAATAGTATCTTGAAGGACTTCTGCAACATGTATTTCTTCTTCACCATTTTCATCATCTTGATCTATTGAAATGTTAGAAAACTCTGCAATAGTTTTCAAAAATCTTTGAATTTCCTCATCATCTTTAAAAACCTGCCAATGTTTTATTATCCGATATTGAGGGTCTGTGTCTGACTTCAACTTTGAACTTTAGATTAGGAAACATCGGAGTTTTAAAGTTGCTAGCTGCAAGTGCCAAAGTGTCAGCCCGCTGATTTAAATTTCTGTGCACAAAAGTAATATTGAATGCCAAAAAGAAATTATCCACATAATCCCACACCTCATTTCTATATTGTTTTAACCTTTTCTGTTTGGTTTGATATATATTCTTGATCTGGTGAATAATAAGTTCCGAGTCTCCAAAAACAAACAACTTATCTATACCCATATCTCTAGCAGCTTTCAAACCTAACAACAAGGCTTCATACTCATTGATGTTATTAGTGGTGTCAAATTCAAGTTTATATGACATAGGAATAACCTCCTTGGTAGGGGAAATGAAGACAATGCCAACTCCAAAACCTTCTTTAGAACATGCTTCGTCAAAATACATTTTCCAAACAAAATTGTCTTTACTGTCTCCAACTGCAGTTGTTGTCTTTCTGACTGATACTTCTGCCATCTCATCCCTCATATGAAAAATAGAAGAACGAAGATAATCTTCTACAACATATATATGATGATTAGTGGGATTATTGTGATCAATTACCAAATAAGCAAATCTAACTTCTCTGTATAATCTCCGTTGTTCCCCACCAAAACAGGTATGGTTGCATAGCTAAGGTCCATCTATAGAGTAACACCTACCTTCTTGTCCCAAGATCTTGAAAGAAGCATTCCAAATTTTGGTGGAATGTCAGCCACAATAACATCTAATACCACACTTTTCATAGGTAATTGGGAAAGAGTAACAACCACATCTTTCATAACTCCAAGGCATTTGACTTTCTTGGAGTCAAAAGAATATAGATCATGATATGGTCTAGTAATGTCCAACTCTAATTCTTCCATCACCACCTTAGGCATGACATTATGTGAGGCACCAAAATCCATTAAGCAGTTGTGAAATATCTTGTCATAGACATTTAATGAAATGTAGAATGGTGGAGAGGCATCAATTTTGTCTTCAATGTGAGGGCCAATAGTTATAGCAAGGTTTTCATCTTCTAGATTGACTGTATCTGAAAAGGTGATATGAGCTGGAGCCTGTAGAGCCTTGAGGACAGTCTTTCTGAAGGGTTCTATTTTCATGAGTTCTAATAATGGCACTAAAATCTTGATTTTGTTGATTTCATGTTCTAAACTAAACACATAAACGTTTCTGTCTGGTTCCTTTATGTCAACAGTACTGTCCTTGGCAGATTGTTTCAATGGTTGATATGCTTGAATCTTGGGACTTCCTTTGATAATTCGTGTTTTAACTGGAGTATTGGCCTTCTTTGTGGAAACAGGTGTATCTACTTTAGGTGCATTCGAACCAGGTTTGAGATTGTATTTTTTTCTTTTAGGTTCATGTTGGACGATCTCATCTTCATCCCCTTCCTCAAACTAGTTTGCAATTAAAGCATCTTCATAATCCTGCTGTGTCACATGTAGAGGAGATGATTCAGAATCATTCAAATGAACTACAGGGTCTTCTTCTGTATCATATTCATCCTCCTCCTCATCTACTGCATTATTTTGAAAAGGAGGCAAAACCTTTTGGTCATCTTGGTTTTTTCTTTCTCTTGGTAAGATTTGAGGTACATTGTTTGGCCTCCTGAACTGATTTGGATTTCTGTAACCACTCTCCTGTGCAGGTCTACCGGGTTGTTTTTGTTCCATCTTCAACCTTGCCATTTCAGATGTCAGAGTTTTCAACATCTTAGCCATTTCATCCATTTTAGAATCAGATGTTGAATTAGAAGATGAAGGCAACTCTTCCTTTTGCTTTTTCCTGTCTTTATCACTTCTAGACTTCAATTTGTCTGCTGCTAATATGTTTGATTCTACCTCGATAGCAGCATGTTGCATCGGGCAGAGGGTAGCAGCTCTCCTTTCCCTAAGCAACAAGGAAAATTCAGCATCGAATGCATTGGCAAAAGTGATTTTAGCTGATGTCTCTGAAGGTTTAATCTCCTCTGGAATTTTACCATACATCTGGTTGAACCTTTTGGTAAAATCAGGTATTGATTCACCTTGTTTCCTCCTTAAAGCACCAAATTCAGTAATGTAATATAAAAATCTTTCTTGTCTACCCAATGTTTAAGAAAGGCATCATCTAAGGCTATGATATCAACAATTGAATTAGGAGACAAACTCCTGAACCAATTTCTTGCTTCCCCATTTAGACTCTGTATGGATAATCTCATCCACACATCAGCATGTTCTACATTGAAATTATCTGCAAAACTATAAAATGAACTCAAATTCTCTTCAGCAGTAACTACTCCATCTCCATTGAATCTGGGCAAGTATCTCATATAATCATTTGGTGGAAAGGCAAACATGACTTGTGGAAGAACCAAAGGGGCATACCTTGCTACAACTATTTCATCCATTCTGTCTGCAACCATATTAGCTATTTTTGGTGCTTTGGGAGTAAGCAAGATTGGTGATGCTAAAGGTGAAAATGTCCCTTGTGTATTACAACTTATATGTACTGTCATTGAGTCCTGATCTTTAGCAGATAAGGATTTCTCTTCTGGACTATGATCAAATAATGGGCTAAGAAACAGAGGATTCTCAAAAGAAAAATAATGCGATTTAAAATCCTCAGATGAGAGAGATTCAAGGGATGACAAAGGTGTCTCTGGTTCACTCTTAATATCTGTGCTGTGACCTCTCGAAGTTGCAGCCACATGCAAGATGTCTGAATATTCTTGTTTATTGAGTTCAGTAAGTAACTTCCACTGTTCTAGATTTAATTCTGAAATAGTTGAAGGGAATGAAACTATAGCAGGCTCAATAATATGTTTAATTTCACTTTCAGGATTCACCTCTTCATCTACTTGGGTTTTGGTGATTTCAGAGGATTGTCCTTGAGAATTTTCTGTAGACAATTTTCCTTTTAAGAGTGAAGACTGTCCAGAAAGAACTTTAGATTTTCTTAGTAACTTTTCAGTATCTGGAACTGTTGCAACAGGCTCAGGATCTAGATTTTTCCTGGTTACTGGTCTCTTATTAGATGATGAAGAAGTTAGAGGAGTTTTAGGTCCTTTATCTTCTCTTTTAGGAGCCAAAATTACCACAGAGGAGTCGGCAGGTGAATACTCACAGTCTTAAATAATGTCCAAAATCTTGTTCAGCATCAAGATCTGAATCTAAACTTGTTGTTTCCCTAGGGAAGATATCTTCGTTTCTTCATCCCCGGCAATGGCGCCAAAAATGTTAGTCCCTAAAGTTGCACTTGACTGCGAGAGGGCAAGCTAGGGCATCATTGGTTTATTGCAAAGTGTTTAGAAAGTTTTTATAATTTGGTTTTTTGAATAAGGTGGTTGAAAACTTGCTCAAGGTTATAACATAACATGAAAATCAAGATCAGAGCATAGCATATCCCATTGACTGAATAAAAGGTAGACACATAGATGGATTAAACCAATAAGAAAAAGAGAAGATGAAGCCTTCAATTTGTCAACTTCACATAAATTCTTGTCTCAGAATATCATAAAGAAACAAGACCATCAGCTTGATATCAAACTTGAAAATAATTTCCACAGTAAAGTTTTCACCGTATTAATTAACAATCAAGAAACAAAAGCATTGCAATCTGAATAATGAATTCAAGCATGAAGAAAGAAAAACAGAGTAGAAAAGAGTGTCTAACCATCCATATGCCTTTGCTATTAAGTGTCAAATAGAACATAAATGCCTTTACAAGGAGTTTCACAAAAAAGTCCACTGGCTCTCCAATTTTTTGACCTTAACACAATCTTTCCTCTGCCTATTTAAACTATCCATAAAACCTCCAGATCCTATCATCTAGTGTACCTTTAATGACTAGATTCGGATAATATATATCTACTAGGGAAGTTAACTCAAAAAGAGCTTTTACAATCCAAAAATAGATCATTGCTCAACAACTTGATATTGTATGATCTTGCCAGCATTACATTTGATTCTACAAAACAGGGATTAGTTTGATCTAGTCATATAGTTCGAGGTCTTTGCATTTCACAGGCCAAAAACAAGTAGACACTGCCATATTTCCTTGAAAACATTAAAATTATGATTGTAGCAATCTTCATGAAACCTTTAGGATATAATCAAAACATTAGCTTTAGCATTTTTTCTGTTTGAGCTTTGTGGTAAGCACGACATTGTGCCAATATAGTCTGAAGTTTATTTCTCCGAGTTCTTTGAGTAATGCCCTTTGCTCTTTTTTCTTCTTTTTTAAACCTTGAATCCTTTCTTGCTTACGAGCATTCCATTGTTCTATTTGTGTCTTTTCTTTCTTCAACTATCTCACTGTTTTCTTGAATTCCTTGATCCTTTCTTTATCAGTTTTGATTTTAACCCTGAATTCTGAGCACTCTTCAAAAGGTGCAGGCTCATTCAGATTTAAGGCAACTTTGGGTTCTTTCGATTTAACTTGGTATTTAGAAACCAATCTCGAGCTATGTTCTTCATCAGAACTTGCTGAATCCATGGCTTCAGGCACATCTGATATGTGATCTGAGTCTACAAGGTAATCCTTTTTATTCTTAGGAATCTCACTGATACCTTTAGCAATTTCTTTCACTTTTGCTAATATGGTTGTAGCTCTCGTTATAGGTCCTGTAGATGATGAAAACATTTATTTACCTTTGTTTACTGGTTTCTTAAGCAATGGAGTTCCTTTTGCCTTTTTCTTGGTACCTGCTTCAACATCTTCAAAGTGATCTTCTATCACTATGACGTTTTCTTCTTTGATTGATGGATTATAGATGGCTTTTGACTTCAATCTGTACTTGTTGGTAACCCTAGTAGAATTACTTCTAGGTTTTTGAGATGCAAACACACCTTTATCCTTTTTCCTTTTGACTGCAACGCCCCTTTTACTGGTTGATGGCGATTCATGCTTGACTGTAGTTTGAGTATTAAAATCTTCATCTGAATCTTCTTCCCCTTTAACATCTTCCTCAGAAAACATTTCGATTTCTGGATCCAACTTAGGTCTTTTACCTCTACTATTCCTCGTCACCCTGATATCAGGGATTTCTTCTTTAACAGGGGTTTCATCAATTGAAATATTTTGCTTCTGTGTAACAGTATTTTTCCCTTTGCCTTTCTTTTGTTTGGTTGGAATGTGTGTTAGGGTTTAAAGATTGCATGAGCCAGCTCCAGAGCTTCTGTAATTATCTCAAACAAGACATAACTAAAGTCTTAATTAAGACTTAATGAAACAGACTAATCTTTGCATTGGTGGAGAGTGACTGCACTCTCTTTGACATCTTTGTCAAGATTTTGAGTAGAAAGTAAGGCAGATTCAAGGGATAATCGCCATTTAGATGCATTAATATCCTAATGTGGTAGATATAGACTAGTGAAAATCTACCTTCGCAGGTGATATACCTGTGGATAACGATCATAACAGTGTGCCATTCAGGTCTAATCCAGTTGTGAGGAACTCCCCTTATCCAATTCAGTTTTTTCTTATCTGGAAGCAGGAATTGATTAACAAACTCTGTAACTACATGCTCTTTCTTCCACCATCTTTCTCCTCCAACCACCAATCTATAAGCTTTATCAATTGTTTGTTTTGTCACCAACATCAACATCTTTCCGATCTCCACCACGTGACCATCAAAGTTCAGTGCAAAATCCATGGAGACCTGCTCATCATAACCTTGAAAAGTGGTAAGGAATTCAAACCACCCGACATCTCTGAACCTTTGAGCCATCTGAGGATAAGCTTCGAGGAGTTCAACACCCTCGGGTTCTAATCTGATTACCTGTCCGCTCCTCTTAGGAGCCATCAAAACACAATGCTATAACTAGCACAATTCGGATATTAATGCATCTAAATGGTGATTATCCCTTAAATATCCCTTACTTTCTACTCAAAATCTTGACAAAGATGTCAAAGAGAGTGCAGTCAATCTCCATCAATGCAAACATTAGTTTGTTTCATCAAGTCTTAATTAAGACTTTAGTTATGTCTGCTTTGAGAGAATTACAGAAGCTCTGGAGCTGGCTCATGCAATCTTTAAACCCTAACACACAGTCCAACAAATAGAAGAAAGGTAAAGGGAAAAAGACTGTTACATAGAAGCAAAATATTTCAATTGATGAAACCCCTATTAAAGAAGGAATTCCCGATATCAGGGTGACGAGGAATAACAGAGGTAAAAGACCTAAGTTGGATCCATAAATTGAAATGTTTTCTGAGGAAGATGTTAAAGGGGAAGATGATTTAGATGAATATTTTAATACTCAAACTACAGTCAAGCATGAATCTCCATCAACCAATAAAAGGGGCGCTGCAGTCAAAAGGACAAAGGATAAAGGTGTGTTTGCGTCTCAAACACCTAGAAGGAATTCTACTAGGGTTACCAACAAGTATAGATTGAAATAAAAAGCCATGTATAATCCATCAATCAAAGAAGAAAACGTCATAGTGAAAGAAGATCACTCTGAAGATGCTGAAGCAGGTACCAGGAAAAAGGCAAAAAGAACTCCATTGCTTAAGAAACCAGTAAACAAAGGTAAACAAATGTTTTCATCATCTACAAGACCTATAACGAGAGCTACAACCAGATTAGAAAAAGATAAAGAAATTTCTAAAGGTATCAATGAGATTCCTGAGAATAAAAAGGATTACCTTGTAGACTTAGATCACATATCAGATGTGCCTGAAGCCATGGATTCAACAAGTTCTGATGAAGAACATAGCTCAGGATTGGTTTTTAAATACCAAGTTAAAGCGAAAGAACCCAAAGTTGCCTTAAATCTGAATGAGCCTGCACCTTTTGAAGAGTGCTCAGAATTCAGGGTTAAAATCAGAACTGATAAAGAAAGGATCAAGGAATTCCAGAAAACAGTGAGATAGTTGAAGAAAGAAAAGACACAAATAGAACAATGGAATGCTCATCAGCAAGAAAGGATTCAATGTTTAAAAAAGAAGAAAATGGAGCAAAGGGAATTGCTAAAAGAACTTAGAGAAATAAACTTCAGACTCTATTGGCACAATGTCGTGCTTACCACAAAGCTCTAACAAAAAAATGCTAAAGCTACTGTTGTGATTATATCCTAAAGGTTTCATGAAGATTGCTACGATCATAATTTTAATGTTTTCCAGGAAATATGGCAGTGTCTACTTTTTTTGGCCTGTGAAATGCAAAGACCTCGAACTGTATGACTAGATCAAACTAATCCCTGTTTTGTAGAATCAAATGTAATGCTGGCAAGATCATACAATATCAAGCTGTTGAGCAATTATTTATTTTTGGATTGTAAAAGTTCCTTTTGAGTTAACTTCCCTAATAGATAGATATTATTCGAATCTAGTCATTAAAGGTACACTAGATGATAGGATTTGGAGGTTTTATGGATAGTTTAAATAGGCAGAGGAAATACTGTGTTAAGGTCGAAAAATTGGAGATCCAGAGGACTTTTTTTTAAACTCCTTGTAAAGGCATTTATGTTCTATTTGACACTTAATAGCAAAGGCATATGGATGGTTAGACACTCTTTTCTACTCTGTTTTTCTTTCTTCATGCTTGAATTAATTATTCATATTGCAATGCTTTTGTTTCTTAATTGTTAATTAATACAGTGAAAAATTTACTGTGGAAATTATTTTCAAGTTTTGATATCAAGCTGATGGTCTTGTTTCTTTATGATATTATGAGACACAAATTTATGTGAAGTTGACAAATTGAAGGCTTCATCTTCTCTTTTTCTTATTGGTTTAATCCATCTATGTGTCTACCTTTTATTCAGTCAATGGGATATGCTATGCTCTGATCTTGATTTTCATGTTATGTTATAACCATGAGCCAGTTTTCAACCACCTTATTAAAAAAACCAAATTATAAAAACTTTCTAAACACTTTGCAATAAACCGATGATGCCCTAGCTTGCCCTCTCACAGTGAAGTGCAACTTTAGGGACTAAGAGGATCTAAGTGAGAGAAAGACCAGCCGTCAGATCAACAAGTTTAAGTCACGACCGTCAGATCTTATCAGAGATAAATCGACGATGGGAAGTCATTGCAGGGATCAAAAAGGAAATTAAAGTATCTGCTAGTTGTGATCCCACAATCGCTCGTGGCCATTGATCTTGCAACATGGGACACATGTTAGGCGATCTCGTACTCCAGGAGAAAGCAAGCAGAAGTTGAGTGAGTAAAGGACTTCTAAAGGCCCGAAGGCCGAACTCCTGAAATAAATCTCGACCGTCCAAAACTCTTATGATGGCCCCATAATCACGTGCTTATATAGTGACAAATTCGACAGCAGTGCGTGGCCGCAGGTGTTAAAACTCACCATGATATCGATGAGAGATCAATTAAGAAAAGAGGGACTGATAACTGATACCTCAACTCAGTCCATAAATAGAAAGCATGGAGGGTCTGATAGAACTGTTAGCCTGAGGCACCCCTTATGATGGTTTTTCTTGCAGGCCCATGTTGATCTGAACATGCACAATTTGACAGAAGGATGCACAAACGTAAAACCTTGAATGGGTGTCCAGATCACACTTCTGGTAGTTGTGAACTGATCTGAGTATAAATAGATCAGTTCAATATTTTATTAAGGTCGTTAACTGGTTGAGCATAGCTCCCTATTATGTAATTTTTGATGCTAGAGCTGTTCTCTGGTTATGTATATGAATTGAGACTTTTGCATTAATGGATGTCAATTCATTTCATCTTCTCGTGTAAACTGTGCTGAAACACTCGGGCATGGAGGATCCAGGTGAGGGTTGTAGCTGTATTGTAATGTAGGTTTGATTATAATGCTGCTATGAAATGTTCCAATACTTTTTCTTTGTTATCTTATTTCCCCTTATGTTGAAATGTTAAGAACAAAATATCAATATAGCATAGAAAAATCTTAGAATAAGTACTCAACGACTTGAAAAAGAGAGAATTTCGGGTAATAAGCCTCTTCGAGGGAGCAACCTCCTTATACCCCACATAAATGTCCAAATACAAGATGATTCCAAATGAAAATGTCTCCTTGGTATATATAGGAGACTAGGAGGTACAATTACAACTAATGGACTCAAGTCGACATAAATAAAATAACAGTACTAATGTAATATGCCCCAATTAAGGGGTAACGAGCCACTATTTAGGGCTTAATGTGCCCCTCCCCTTGAGATAAGTGTTTTCTGCAACACTTGAGTAACTTTGGATGCTTCTATATAAAAGACTCATCTTCCCAAGTGGAATCTTCAGCTAGTAGTTTCCTCCACTTAACAAGATACCCTGAAATGGATCTATTCCTTAGCTAGCGAATTCTTGTGTCAGTGATGGCTTCAGTCTTCAATATGATTTTTCCTTCCTCATCAAGTTCTAACAATATAGTTTGAACTAGGATCTTGTCACCTATAACCTTCTTTAAGCATGAAACATGGAAAACTGGGTGTACTCGTGAAGATGCATGCAACTCCAATTTGTATGCCATAGTAACAATCTTTTGCAACACCTTATAAGGGCCATAGTACTTTGGTGATAATTTATTATCCTTCTTGGCTTGATTGAGGGACATATGTTTGTATGGTTGTAGTCTTAAAAACACCCAATCCCCCACTTCAAAACCTCTTTCACTACGATGTTGATCTGCTTGTTGTTTCATGCAATTCTGTGCCATGGCCAGGTTGTCCTTTAAGATTTGGAGAACTTGTTGTTGATGCTCGATGTGATCTTCCACTGCTTGAACCTTTGTTTTTTATTTTAGAGAAGAAGTCATGGAAGGAGGATGGTATCCATAGAGTGCCATAAATGGTTTCATTTTTGTTGCAGTATGAAAGGAAGTGTTATACAAACATTTTGCCAAGGGTAACCATTTGAACCATTGTGTTTGTTTATCAGAGACAAAGAAACGAAGGTAGCCTTCCAGACATTTGTTCACTATCTCGGTTTGTCCATCATATTGAGGATGATAGAATGAGCTATGAGCCAATTGAGTACCCAAACAAGAAAATAATTATGTCCAAAAATGTCCAGTGAAGATGGGATCTCTGTCAC
>ML777305.1:289495-302335 GCA_009831015.1 Picea engelmannii | reverse complement strand
TCTCTCTCTCTCTCTCTCTCTCTTGTGATATGGCTTATCTCTTGTCTTATGGAATGAAGTGGTGCGCTATCTCTTGGAGGTTGTTTCTCTTGCTTTGGTGATGAAGAATGCTTGGTAACTAGGGTTTGTCTTGGCATTTTTTTGGAATCGGTAAGGAAAATATCCACTTTGTTATGTTTCATTCTTGTTCCATGGTTTTTATTGGCTAGATGCTTGGAGGAGTATAAGGGCACACACCCTCCACCAAGTTTTATCATTATTGTTTATTCAAAAGTCTATTGAAAAGGTTTCTAGGGGAGTAAAAGGGTTTACACCGTCCTAGACTTTACCTTGCTAGGGCTCTTATCTCAAGGGAGTAAAAGGACTTACACCCCTTGAGATTTCGTAGTCCTAAATTAATAAAATAAGATTCCATAGCCCATTTTGCAAGGCACTAATCATTTATTGCATTGGAGAATTAAATTACTTGCATTGGTAAACGTAATTTAGAGAGATACTGATCTTGTTCAAGTTGGGATCTTTTCTTAATGATTTAAGCTTGCTAAAGCCACTAGTGCGTCTTGATTGGCCTAGTATATTTTGAGCTATAACTAAATAAAATCTACAGCCATTAGGGCTGCAGAAAATCACTTTACATCTTTAAATTTAACATGCATTTCATCCGTGAAAATTTGCTAGTAAGCCATTACTATCTTTCTATTGCTAATTGATGAACTTTTTGTCTGATTACTTGCTTGTTTTAGTGGTTGAAAATTGCAGCTATAGAAAATATTTGTTATAACCATTTTTTTGTTACAAACATACTTTGAAAACATCATGCAACAACCCTCTAATACCACTAAAGTTTGTGCTAAATCATTGAGAATTAATCTACATGTTTTGTGCTTCTTCTCTCAATAAATCTTTAATTCTTTGAGTGGTTAAATATGTAGTAATTAGCTTTATTCCTTGCTGATATATACTCTTGTTTACTGCTGTAGTTTGGGACAACAAGATTAAATTGCTTGTACACTTAATATTTGAGCTTGTATACTTGATTTTTCTTATTTCTTAGGTAGGTACAACTATCTTCCGCAGGTACTCAAGCACTTGGAAATCATTAACCATCTCCAAGACTTGTTTGAAAGACATTTCTCTACTTAGTAGTTTCACCTATAGGGCTATCACTTCCATAAACTCACTTTCCATCTCATTTCCCCCTAGGGTCACCTGAGATTCCCCCCTTTTGTAGGATTTATCCTTCACTAAAACGGGGGGAGGGTTTATCTAAGGTGACAGTGGGTAGACTCTCCCACAATTATCGCCACCTCTTGGATTGGGTCAGGATTTTCCCAACCTACATTTTGTGAAATAACATATTGGTGCCATTGCTCGAGAGGATTTTAAATCCTCTTTCGTTCCCTAATGACACTTTGGAAAGCTTTGATCCCAAAGCCCTTTCCCGTAAGATTTCCTGGCGACTCCATTTGAGGGAAGTTACCTTTTTTCATTTTTGATGAGATTTTCATAAAGTTCAATTTAGTGACTCCATTGAGGTACTACCCTAAGTAATGGAACCATGGCATCACAGGACTTACCATGGGCATTCCATAAGGTGTAACCTTCTATTGATGTTCAAAATATATATGGATATCCAAATCATTTCTCTATGAAATGGAGGGAAAGTTACCCTAAATTTAATGGTGATCCAACTCTAGTAGTCACCCATGTCGTGAATTATATGAAGTATGCTTCAATCTTAAATGTGCTAGATGAAGATGTGTTGATGAAATTTTTTGTATATTCTTTGGAATCAAGTCAAAGGAGTTGGATTGCACACTCATGTGATCTAAAAATTATCCCATATTATACAAAGCTCATTGAAGAATTTATCAGGCATTGTCGACCAACTACTCAAAATTTGCAAGATACTTTCCAAGATCTCAAACATGCTCTTTGCAGAGAAGGTTTTCTAGTGGATGAAGAGACAATAGGTGAGGAATGAAAACTGAAGAAGGGTATCATCCACCCACTACAAAATAAGTGTTGGAAGAACAAATCCATGAAAAAAGTTTCCAAGAAGATCTCATTGATGAAGACCCAGATGAGACATCGATGTCCATTATCTTACTTGATAAAGGTGAAATTATCCTTCCTCGCCTTCCTCCTACACATGAATATGAAGATATGATCAACATAAGTCACATAGATGATCATGTGGAAGACCCTTCTGACGTGGTTGGTCAACATATTGATGATTTCATACATGTTGGGAGACGTAGATGGGGTGTGGGTTGCATAATTTTTTATGGAGATCCTATTTACGATGTTAAAGGTATCTCTCAAGAAAAATAGTTTGAGTTGTCGTCTTCAGAGGACTAGTATTCATGCGCATATGATTCAGATGTTTGGCAGCCTGATGATGATATTGTTACAGATTTGTTCTTTCCATTCGAGGATGACTTATCGCATCATACTCATGGTGGTATTCAATCATCCTTTGGGAGTTGTGATGCATATCCTTTTGGGGATATAAATTTGTTCTATAAAAAAATTCAGCCACCTCTGGCCCTAGATTTAGACGAATACTAGTACGTGGCCATTCCAGAGAAGTCAAAGACTCATACCACAAAGCAACACTGTTTTCATCTTGGGGCCCTTCAAAAGGATTTGCATATGAAGATGCAACATATTTTGGATGTGGGAAAAGAGTCCTTCTTAGGACCTAAGGTCATCCCTTATCCCGTTTCCTCTTCTCTAGGGAATCATAAGGTTTTCTTGGGATCTCTTATATTTTATCAACCTTCAAGGAGTAGTGATATTCTAAGTGAAGATGAAGATGATCCATCATCTATAAATGGTAGCCTAATTCATAGATGGATTGGTTAGGCTTGTGGCCATTCTCTCCAGCAGGAGTTTTTCCCTCCCACCCATCTCCATGAGTTTCGTTCTATGATTAATTACACGTTTATTTATGCTTATGACTATTTCATACTTGACTTATCTTTGTTTTACTACATGATTAAGCACATGGGGAGATACCTTGATGAGATGATCAACTGGTTGCACTGGTTGTACGACTTCACCTGACATTTAAGGACCTAATATTTAGGGCCCCATGTAAGTGGGTAGGTCATCTTGCTTTCTTGCATTTTCATCTTGATCACTTATAATAACTTAGATGCATTTAATGTTTCATTTTTCTATACTTGCATATTGATTTCATCATATTACATATTTAGTTTAGAATTAAAAAAAATAAATTCATAATTTTCTTTTCTAGATTAGTTGTCAATTTTGAAGTGTTTTGGATTTTGATTATATGAGTAAAGGGTGAGTAGAGCCACCCTAGTTTTTTACGGTTGTAATACCCCTGTTTCCCCAGTTTGTAAATATAACTATAACTCGCCAAGAGACTATGGCAGACTAAATATGTGTGAATGTTTGATTTGATGAACCCTTGTATAAAAGGGGAAATGTATGAATTTCTGCTATTAATAGAATTTGAATATGTGTTGCACAACTGATGAAAGGGGGAAAGTTTGCCAAGATAGACCATGGATGCTATGAGAGAGATGGTGTGGGGAAACCAAGAATGGTTGAGATGAACCTCACCAGACCAATACCTACTGAGTGTAATTGCTCAACAATCCTCTGACCCAGAAATGAATTACTAGTCAAGATGGTAGTTGGAAGGCCATCCTCAAGAGTTAATGATGAGATAGGGCAGGGTACCCATCTACAAGGATTCCAGTTCTGACCACAAATTTGGATTCAGACCCACACAAACTTGCTGAGGAAGGAAAGAAATGAGGTAATTAGGGGACAAAGACAGAGCTTCGAGATAACAGAGTGGAAAAAAAAACCACTCTCCCAAGAAGAGAGGGGAAGCATACTTTCAATAAGAAGTTGAAAGAAAAAGCTGAGAAGTAAGCTCATTTTCACTGAAAGAAGTCATGGAAAAGGTTTGGCTACAAGCTGATAAATGGGATTGATGAGTGACTGAGGAAGTACTAGTGCAGACCTCCTTGCTTGGAGTAGAGAAAACTAGACACTCAGTTCCTGTGGGAGGAGGAGAGTAACCTTTATCCCTAACTGTTGTGGAGCAATGAGAAATAATCTCTCTCAGAGAAACATGGTCTAGCTCGGGGGTGGCCAGCGGTAAATCCATTAGGAGTGACCGCGCCTATGGTTGGGAGGAAACAAGCACCCCTTTCAACAATTGCTTCACATTTTCCAACTCTGATAAGTATTTTCATACTCTGTGTATTATGTTGGATGTGATGATGAAATGTTTGTGTTTATGATTCAATCTTGCAATATTTGAACAATTATTAGATAGGATCCTTTGCTTCTATAAACTACTATACTTCATGGCTTTCAATTTATCTCAGTTTTTCTGCTAGATAGTTATGAGATGTGAATCCGCAGGAGAGATGGGGTAGGATTGACTGAAAACATCTAATTCCTGCCAACCCTTTGAAGTTTACCTTAGCGAGAATGTCAAGTTCGAGTTTGTGGGAGAAGGGCATTTTTCTTTTAGAATATTCAGCCATCTGATCGAGGGATCGTGCCCATGCCATTAAACCTTTTGCTGTAAAATGGATTTGCGCTTAGCCCATAATATTTTCCAAGAGACCCATGTGACTAGGGCATAAGAACCCTGTGCTATTCTGAAAGGAGCTAACTCTTTCAACGTCGAGACTTCGGGACTTATGATTCCATAATCCTCGAAAGTAGCCAAAGGACGAAGTCACGAATCGATGAGGGCCGTCGATCTGGGGATTTTGTATGGATATCTCTCATCCGTTTGATCGACTGTAGGAAAGGAAGCGTTAAGCACTTCAACGAAGTTCTACTTTGGGAGAATAGGAGTTGTCTAGCGCAGAAAATGTCAAATGTTGGAGTCGCAGAGTAAATATGGACCATTGAAAAGGAAGGGACACATGTCCACAGATTAATAATCATCCAGGAGTCTGGGTATTCGATGATATAGGGATGCGCAAAATTCCCTGGAACTCAGCAAGCTGGAGTAAATCCTAGCCGTAGATGCTAGGTACGCGTGGCGATAGATCTTGTAATATACCAGATATAAAATGTATGCATAACATAAATAAAATGCTAGTAATGGCAGAATAACAACAATATTACCAGAACATTCACCACCATAACACTGCAATGATATAAGAATAACAACAAAAATAACACTTTGAATCTGAAAGCAATGTTCATGAGCCTCTTCGAGGGGGAAAACTCCAGTTGAGCAGAGCTCTATTACAATAATATCCAAGCTAGGGTTCTCATACCCTTGACTCCTATTTATATTAAAAAGAAGCATCTAGAAAAAGATCCTTCTAGAAGCGGAAGCTTCTATTAAGTTTTCTTACATACGCCTTATTCTATTTTATTGAAAGGCCTTATTAATATTGACCTTTATTACATCTGAATATATTTTTCTACCTATGTGCAGGTTAGGACCCTAACATGTCCTCCCCCTTAAAAACAATCTTGTCCTCAAGGCTTGAGATGAGGAAATTGCTGCAGAATGGTCGCTGGTTCCCAAGTGGCGTCTATTGGAGTTGTATCTTTCCACTGGACTAGCACTTCCTTGATGGTTCTCTGACATAGGCGACGCTCACGTTGGTCCAAAATTGCGTCTGGTTGTAGCCAAATGGATCCTTCTTCAGCTAACTTTGGAAGATTGGTTTGAATTTGACACTTAGCTCCAATCACCTTCTTTAAGCATGAAACATGAAAAACAGGATGTAGCTTCAAATGGCTGGGCAAAGATAATTGATAGGCGACTTGTCCCACATGCTTGAGCACGGTATAAGGACCATAAAATTTGGGCGCTATCTTTTGACAATGCTCGACCTTGAGGAAAGTTTTCTTGTAAGGTTGTAGTCGAAGAAACACCTAATCCCCTTCTGCAAATTGACGTTTAGAGTGACCTTGATATGCTTGTTGCTTCATGCGATTCTGTGCCATGACCAAATTCTCTTTGAGGGTACGGAGAATAGCCTCTTGAGCTGTAAGTGTTAGTTCAACCGCCTGGACCTTCGAGGCACCCGGTAAGTATGAGAGAATTGAAGGTGGCTTCTGTCCATATACCGCTTCAAAAGGAGTCATGCATGTAGTTGTATGGTATGAAGTGTTGTACCACCATTCAACTAGGGGTAACCATTGAGCCCATTGATTTTGCTTTTCCGAGGCAAAACACCTCAAATATGTTTCCAAACACTTGTTGACAACTTCCGTTTGGCCATCAGTCTGGGGATGATAAGCTGTGCTGAGATGCAATTCTGTGCCTTGTATCTTGAACTGTTCTTTCCAGAAATTGCTTGTGAAAGTTGGGTCGTGATCAGAAACAATAGAGTGTGGCATGCCATGAAGCTTGAAGACCTAATCCATGAAGATTTGAGCCACTGTGGATGCTGTAAATGGGTGTTGAAGGGCACATAATTCAACATACTTGGAAAGGCAATCAACAACCACCACGATGATGGATTTATTTCCTGATTTGGGTAAGTCGGTAATAAAATCCATAGAGATATCCTTCCAAATAGCAGGTGGAATCGGGAGTGTTTGTAGTGTGCCCAATGATTTGACTGTTTCTCCCTTGTTGCATTGACACACATCAGATTCAGCTACAAAATTACGAATGTCCTGTTTCATGCCATCCCAGATGTTATCACTCCAAGAAACTCCTTAGGGTTGTAGGCTAAGGATGCTTGGTAACTTAAGAAATCACTAACAATCAAGTGTTTGGAACAATGGGATAACTGAGAAGGCTTAGCAAAAAGACAACATGTCATGCTTCTAAATAAAACAGTGCTTCGAGAAACTAGATATCAGTTACAGTAAATAATCAAGGTATGAAGAAAAACATTCAAGATAACCAAGCACAGATGTGTAGGGTTATACAAGAATATAAAGAAGATCTAATTCATATCCATGAGCTATATCAGAAGATGACAGTCCTGAACAACTGAACTGAATAGAATTAAATATAGAGTAATGGAAAATGTGGGCAGATTGATATATAAAGACCAAAGAAAATTGTCATTCATATAGTAAGACAGTGTCAAAGTACATAGCCAAAAATGTATCCAGAATTGTATCCCCTCATTCATCTTCCTTCTGTAGCTTTATAGCTTTACAATTTAGTTATCAGATCCTAAAACAGTGGATCTGATTTTCTAAAAATAGAAAGTAAACTAGATTTACAAAAAACTATGAAGAGATCCTCAAGATGAGGTCAATCTCTATCTTTTGGTCTTCAATCATTGGTTGAAAGTTGATGAAGTGTAGCCTAGCCTTCCAAGGATCTTTGATCTGTTCCTCTGAAAGTGGAATTCAAATTTGATGATGTGTGCCAAAAATCCTGAAATTCTACCTTTTAAAATGAGGCCAAATGTGTTTGAACAACCTCTCTCTGACCTTATCTCACAAAAGTAGCATTTAAATCTAACTTGATAATTCACCACCTATCTATTCCAAGAGGTTTCATCTCTTTCTGGCTCGAAAATTTCTGATCTGGGCGAAATTTTGAGTATTCTGGTCATTACAGGCTTTCACCAGCTAATTTACCCAAAAATCCGCTCCTTAGCTGGTGAAAGGCGAAGCTTTCACCAGCTAACTAGTTATAATTCTACCTTCTGCGCTGGTGAAAGCACAAATTTTTTCAAAATCAAATTTCTCAGTCATGGAGAGTTCATTTTGCATGCTTAAATAGTTGATCAACATCTACAAATCCTAAGATTTCCAATGGTGCTTTCAAATCTGCATTTGGAGCCCAGGAAGCTATTCAAATTTTCTTTACAAGATTAGGCATCACTCTTTCAAAAATGCCAGTGCATTTTTTATCGCTAACATCTGGCTCCAACTGGGATGGAAACGTCCCTGCGAGGTCTCCAAGAACCTGGTAGACCTTGTGCCTTTAGTATTGGGTCATGGAGTCATTCAACGTTTTCAATCTCAACAATGTTTATAACCTGCATTTATGTCTTTGGCTATTTACAAGATCCCTTAAAATTCTATTTCTGAAAACTCTGCCACTTGTCTTTGGAGCTGCTGCCACTTGTCTTTTGCTAAATTAAAATCTGCATATTGTTCCCTTAATCTTGAACAATTTATATCACAAGCATCTTAAGGATTTAAATTTATCTTCAATTTGTTGCTTTCAAGACTCAAAGATATCACGTGCCAGATATATCCTAGAAATGTGGAATTTCTACTCAAATGCCCAGTTGGAAATTTTAAACTACTATTACTGCTATCATAGTTGAAGTATGAGCCATTCCACAACTTCTCATACATAGTTTTTGCCTTCTGAAATTTAGCTCAAAAATGTTCTCTAGAAGCTTTATCACCAACTTCATCTGCCATTGCAACAACTGACTGAAGGGCTGCCACTCATAGTCCGCCAGAATAAGCACTGACACCTAAAACAGACCATGCATCATATGTTTGGTCTGGGAAACCTTCGTTTTCTATCATTCCATATTTATCTTGGTCAAACTGATCCATGTAAGCCATGGCCATATAAACAGAGGGCCAAACAACATGAGCAAATGATTTGTCACCAGTTGCAACCATGTCTCTGTAAACCTTTTCTGGATCGTGTATCAATACAGCAACAGCTTCAGATACAAAGCATTTTTAGATCCTCTGATATGTGCAGATAGCCTTCCAAGGCTCATAGATGTGCTTTGATCATGATAGAATCGAAAAAACAACTGATTATGTGCCCCAAAAATAGGTGTCTAATATGAATTTGTCACCTCTTCAAACATCCTTTTTATCAAATCTGGATCTTGAATTTGATGTGTAAATTCAATATGCATCTTTAGAAACTATTTTCAGGATGTTTGGTTGAGAAAAACTTCGATCTGGGCAAAAATACACTTTCGCTGGCTAGTCTCAGGTTTCACCAGCTATTTCGCCTTAAGATTTGCTAGTTAGCTGGTGAAAGCTCTGCCTTTCATCAGCCAACTGGTTATAATTCTGCCTTCTGCGCTGGTGAAAGTTCTGTTTTAGTTAAGAAGAAAACCTTTCATGATCAAATCAAATTAACGATGCTGCAACCCATACCATCGTTGGGAAATTGATGTTTTTGATCTTTGATTCTGGTAAGTCACTTGTCAGCAAAGCAGTGAGTTGGTTGATAGTGCTGATATCCGATTTATGAGTAATATGGTTTAGTATCCTTACAACAATTTCTTTCCCACTTGGACTATCATAACCATATCAATGCAGGTATAGCATCTTCACTTTCAACACATGCGCGAATATCTTTACTGTGATTACAGAAGTTCCCAATAAAAATTGCAGAGTCCTCTTTTGCTTTTGAAGATCCAATCTCCAGAATATGGACAAGAGGAGGTATACCACCTACAACAGTAATTTCCCATTTGCTTTCATTGTTTTCATTTGACAATATACAAAGCAATGCTACTACTCATTCCTGCTGTTGTTCTGCAGAAAGGCCAAGAAGTGATATCAAGAGTTGAACTACTTCCATGCCTTGAAGGGCAAGCCACAGATTACTTGCATTGTTGCAGATAATTTTGAAGAGACCTTATGAGCTCCTCTTGAACTTCATCTGCAACCATTGTGATTAAACCTACAAGCGAATGCTTTGCTTCTGCATTTTGGAGCTTGCTACTTAAGTAGCTATTACCCTACAAGCTAGCAAGGGATTCTATTGTACGCTCTTGTACAAGAAAGGATAATTGAGCCTTGAATTGCTTAATCAAGACTGGTTCAATAAATATTGGGTTTGGCGCTTTTCTGCTTTCTATACTACCATCATAGATCATAAAGGCTGAAGCTAATGCCCCTATTGTGTCAGCAGTCTAGGAATCTGATGTGCGAGATTGAAAAATTTCACCAAGACTTGAAATTACTTAAGAAGGTCTACCTGATATGATAGCCAGAGCACACATTCCATTTTCTTGCAATGTTTGTGCAAATTCTCCTTGCATGAACTCTTTTGAAGGAGCGATGGTTGCGTTTATCAAAATTGAAGTACCAATATCACGTCTTGCATCCTTGAAATACAAGCCCCCAGACACCCTCATGTCTGATTTTATATCTCTTAAAACGCTGCCTCGCTTGATGCTCTATTCTCAGGATAGCAAATCGGGGTTGATTTCAATGCCTTGCAATCCCAAACAGCTAAGGGGGAAAACACAAACCTTGATCATATTTTCAGCACAAGTTGGTGGCATGAAAAGTGTCAGACCTCCATCTATGCAGATACGATTTTTTAAAATTGTGACAGGCGTCGGTGCAAGATATCCTGGTGTAAAAGAAGAAGTGATGACTGCATTAATCAAATTCCCTTTAGAGTCGAACTCGTCTAGAAGCAAGGCTATCGGTGATTCTTGCAGCTCTCTGTATTGTCGATTCCCTGCTTAACAATTTTCAGACTGATATACCTCCAATTCTGTCAAACGTCCCAAAATGTGAGTTATCCCCAATCATAGGGAATTTGCGCCTGAATTTGTCAAACCTCTGCATGATACACTTGCAACATTTGACAACTGACACTTGTAATTAATTGAACACCTGCACATAGAGTTAGGCTCGGCGTGAGACACCCAAATCTCTGCAAAAAACTAAATGCCAAAATATGCTCCTAAGAGCATGATCTTGTGGCATTAGCGATTTTGGAAAATGGCTTGTTTCATGACTTGAATCATGGCTCGATTAGTGGCCATATATCTTTGACATGTCAGACATTCCAAAACGCAGAGATTTTCACCACGCCCAGGACACTTGCAGTCGGTTTCAGTTTTATCTTGGGGTTTGACTCAACGCTGTCAACGATCTGGCAACCAAGGTTAGGAGTCATTTATCTTCATGCCTTTGAAAAATGACACGACCCTCCTTGATTTACGCAGCAAAACATCTGTAGATTAAAAAATAAAATTTGTCGTATTCTCAGTGTCATCGTTCCCTGATACATCCTCTCCACCTCACAATTCTTGTAGAATCTTCTTTGCCTTGAGCATTCACCATTTACTCACAAACCACCAATGAAAACCATGACTATTCTGTGTTACAAACTGGAGGTCGTGCAACTAGCTGGCGAAGTCCAAAAGATGAACCTATATGACAAGAATGTCTGGAAGCTAATGGACGACTACTCATGCATGAAATTTCATTCTACTATTCACTGAAAGGAAAACATCAATCCCATCTTCATTAGATGCAGAAGGTCTCATGGGTGGATGAAACTTTGAAATGATTGTGCAAATATCAACAAGGCAACCCCATTGAGGTGAGAATTTCCCTGATTTATCCATTTTTGGAGTAAAGATTGGGGAACTTTTGACTTCTGTTTTCTGTTCATGTGCATTTCCATCATCATAACTGCTCTCGACCTTCATAGTTACTGGATTTCATAATGTCTTTACCATTGTTTCATGCACAACAGGCTTGTCAAAATAATTTCGATCCTTTGCAACAGTAGACGACTGCAAATCTTCATTGTTTGTGACAAATGTTTAACATACAGACATAAAACCCCTATCTCAGTACTTGCCTCTTGTTGACCAGGCTGAACGAATGGAACACCTGCAAATTTTAAAAACTTGACACTCTTTGTATTATCTGAATGGGAGTAACAATATACATTTCCCGTCTCCAAGAGCCGCATGATGCAGTTACAGTTAGCAACCAAAAAGATGATGTCATGATCTCTAGCTGTAACAGTAGCACTGGCAGCCATGGAGATGACAATGGAGAGGATGGTCCAGATCCAGCCATTAAAAGTAAAAGGGGAGTCTCTTTGCCTAATGCATGTGCAATTGCTATGGCATTCATTGATAATTAATGCTTGACTTGTAGTTGGCTCTGCTTATTTAAGAAAACCGAAGGTAATCTGCTGCTCAAAGAAAGAGCTTATTCTTCTTATCTACTCCTACTCTAACCACTAGAGGCAGATTGATCAAGTAAAAGTAAATTTCCAAAGCAACCAAGAAAGTAATTGACTTGCTAATATCATGTTTGATCTTTTCCCAAAAGAATAAAGAAACCATAGATTGTGGTAATGCAATTTGAAAAGATGACAAGACCGACCTTCATCTGATGGAAATATTTTTGGATTTATGCTGCTCATAGACTCCAAATAGTCAACAAAAGTGTCATCAAATTCACAAAGAAATACCTCTTTGGATTGCTGATCCAATTGTAAATTGAAAAGATGTTGAAGGTTGCTTTTACTAATCTCACCGTTGAATGTAGGCTGCTTGAGATCTAGACCCTTCTGCTTATCATCTTCCTCTTCATGTCTACTGCAAACCGCCTTTGTCTGCAAATTTGGAAAATGTGGGCTGTCCTCAACATCTACTGCAGATGCAATACTTTCACTTATTGATTGGGCAATCTGCTCATCACCCTTCAAGTCTTCATGTATGCTATAATTTTCTTGTGTCTGCAAATCTGAAAGCTGAGGGCTGCTCATAGTATTTGCCACAGATCTGAAACATGTTGATCTATTACTTTCTCCTGTTGATATATGCATTGGTTCTTTGACATCAATACATCTAAAAGAGACATGTTGATTTTGATCAATATTCAAAACAACAGACACATTTGATATGATGTCGGATAGGTTACTATTATCCTTCAACACCTCTTGTCCTACATGGTAAATGTCTTCTTCAACAAATAAAGCTTTACGAAACGAAGAAAACTCTTCACAACATCCTTCAAAAAGATATTGAACTAAAAAATAATATTTACAAAAGGAATTGAAGGCTGAATGGAAATCTGTCAAAGAACTAACACTTGCATTAGGAAGAGACCGACACCATTCACGAGCAATTCCCTCTAATGAGAAAAAGAAGAGCC
>ML777305.1:253095-274342 GCA_009831015.1 Picea engelmannii | reverse complement strand
TTTTTCTTTTTTATTATTGTATGTATTTACTATTGCAATTCTCACAAGTCTCATTGATCATTGCTTCAAAAAAGTTTGTTGTAGTTTAAATATAATCCAATTTTTAGATTCATTCGATTGATTTTTGCATTGTAAATGAAAAGAACATCTACATGTTCTTTCCACTATATCCCTATTAGTTTTATAAAAGTTTCCCCACCTTTCATTAACTTATAACACCACTCTAAATCAATTGAGGACCAATTCATAATCATTTACACACTTCATAATTTTTTTCTTCTTAAGAGGGCCCTCTATTTCCTCATTGTCAGTCCCTACACAACATTCAACATATGCAAAATCAAATGTTTGAAAGATGATAGCTATTATTGTTAAGAAGCACATTATTAGTAAAATGTCAAAAAAAACTTCATGTTATCACCTTTTCCCTATTTGCAACATTTCCATAAAACTTCTATGCTCTTTTCCACGCAGATTGCCAACAATCTTATTTAGTTTTTTCAAGTGTTTTCTTTGCATGACACACATTAACTAATACACATCATTTAAATAAACAAATAATTCAAATATATTACTTTTATGATAAAAATTCAAATAACTTGTCATGTTTTGTTCTTGAGATGTAATTCCCTCGTGCTCTTTGCTATAAATTTTGTCCCTAATATTATCTCAATAAAATCCTTGCATAATGAAATATGAAATAAGTAAAGAATTTCAAGATAAAACTATTTTTAGGTTAGATGGTGTATTTTATATAGTAATACACACCAATGAGTGTGTTCTATATTGTATGCACTGCTAAAATTGAATTTTTTTTGAAAATAAGACTTAGCCAATATACACTAAAAAATGTGTCGATGCATTTTTACCGTATAGTATGCACAATGAAACTATATTTTTTTAATAAGACATAGCGAAGTGGTGTGCTATACACTAAAAACAAATTGGTGCTCGTTTATTGTATAACATGCATTGCAAAACTTGACATGTTTTTTCTTAATATGACAATGACACATTTTGGGATCCAATACAAGAGGGAAGCAACAAGAAAGCTATGGTTTACAACCACTAGTACATATGGGCTCAAAATGCAACAAAATATTTCCAGGTTTCTATAGTTCGTGGAACAATGCATTAAATTTTTTTCTTTCTTTTAATTTTGTTTTTGTTTGGCCATGACGTTCGTTTATATAGCGACATATTAAGAAAATTGTCGTTGTATCCATAAATCTTCGTCTCTATAGCGACACTTGTGCCACACGTGCGAACCACACGTGCAATGCAACAATTATTGAATTTTTTCGGGTTGAACTCATTTATTTTCGTCGCTATATCGACGAGCATTGATCTATAAATACATGTCTTTAAGACAAATTTCGACAAATTTGCTATAGTTGCGACAATTTTTCTGGTGATTGTTTGAGTTGTATTTTTTCTGTCATGTACTGGTTTAACACATCCAATTCTCGATCTACATAGCTCGGAATTTAGACTTACAAGGTTAGTATTTTTAATTTTTTTGTCTCTTTTAATATAAAGCCATGTTAAGAAATTTTAATTTCAAAAGTTTTTAACATGAATGTTTTAACCAAATTTATTTTTTTTAATATTTTTTTTTCGAAATTTAACATTGCTACATATATTTCGTGTGATTGAACGTCGAAGTATATGAATTTTTAATTTTTTTTTTCAATGTTTGAACAAAATTAATTTTTTTAATAATTTTTTCAAAATTTAACATTGCAACATATATTTCCTGTGATTGGACCTTGAAGTATATGAAATTTTAATTTTTTTTTTTTTCAATGTTTTAACAAAATTTAATTGGTTCTTATAGGCAATTACCGTGTCAAATAAATATACTATGAATGAAAATGCAAGGAGGCTTGCTCAATTTAGAGCGACATTGGAGGCAAAGGGTGATGAAAAATGTTATTTCCCTTGCAATGATTGCGGGGCCTTGCAAACTAGAAGAATTTTAATAACAATAGCTGAAAAAGATTGTAGGGAGAAGGGGAACACTGAAGGGGGTTATGAATATCATCCCTTGCTAAGACGTTATTCAATATATAATGTATTCTTTGTAATAGATCATGTCATGTATTTATCAAATGTTTTATCGTTTTAATATATGTTCTATACACACTAATTTTATTACATTGTTTGTAAATATAAAGACAATGCCCCCAAAATGTCGACCTCTAGAGAGTTATTTGCCAAGTAGTAGCATAAATACTACTTCACAAGGTGAGGAACATGTAGATCAGAATATTGAAGATCGATTTCTTAATGATGATATGGACAAAGATAACGTTATTGATACAAATAAGGAAGATGAGATACATAGATTGATCCAAGACACATTTGCTCCAATGGATGAAGACAACCATGATGATATTCATGATGTTGATCCTCTACTCGAGAAGTCACGGCAACATCTTTATGAATTCTCAACAACAATTCTTCTATATGCTATATTGTTGTAGGTGAACTTGAAGGTTTTGAATGGTTTATTAAACACCTGTCTCACACAGATCCTAAGGTATGTAATGTATTGTTTTTGTCATGCTCACATGTACATAAAGGTTGACTATTTTACCATATTGTTATTGTTAATTAATTCGTAAAGTAGGGGTGCGATATTTATGATTAATATTGTTTACATTGACTTATTTTTTTGAATGGTGTAGATTTTTAAGTGGATTTATATTACCACCGTCAAATATTTTACCACGCACATATCGAGAAATATTTGTGATTATGAAAGAAATTGGAATGGAGTATCAAACTATTGATGCATGTTCTAATGATCATATCATATACTATAGACAATATGCATCAAAAAATGAATGCCCACAATGTCAAATAAGTAGATATCAAATTTCTCAAGCTAAAAAAAAGGTGCCTCGCAAAGTTCTTTGTTATATTCCCATAATTCCATGTTTCCAACCACTGTTTAGGTGCCAAAGTATAACATAGTTTATGGATTTCCATGCAAAGAACATAAGTGAAGACGATGTTCTTCGAATTCCTGTATATGGTTCTGCATTAAAGAACACCGAAGAAAAATGGCCAATCTTTAAAGAATAACATCGTAATGTTAGACTTTCATTGGTAGCTGATGGTGTCAATCCATTTGGAGAGATTTGTTCTACTTACTCAGTGTGGCCCATTTTTCTTATAAACAATAACCTTCCTCCTTGGATGTCGATAAAGAGAGAGCACACAATGTTTTTTTTTTAACAGAAGCTGGAAAAGATATATTAATCGGTGTGGATAAATCCACTGAGGTTACAAAAAAGGACAACCATGAAGGGTTGTGTTTGAGTTCTTCACTGTGAGGACTATTACAAAAATTGTGGTGTTCAGGTATCCCCTTTGCTTACAAAAAGTGTTGTGTGGAGAAGTTCCTACATATACTCTGCAGTAGGACCCACTTAGATACACGAGCCGACAAAACATAGCGTTGTTTGAGATTATGGGTGGCTAGCTTAGGCATTCTTATTCTCGTTGGTGTGTTGCTTGTTTCTCCTGGATTCAGAGAGGGGCACATTCAGATCTGGCAACTGATTAATCGAATTGTACTGAACATTCCTTGAATATCCTTGTTGAGCTTTCGCATTGCTTGTTGGGGGCTGCGTGTCGTCAAGCTAATCCAACCTGAGCTGAAGAGTGTCTATCTGCACTCGATTGGCAATTATTTGACTTCTTTGCGCCTCACTTTCATCTTGTAGCTTACTGATCAGAAACCTATGCTAGGAAAGAATTTCCATCTCAAACGCCATGTTGGCACTCAACACTCCCAATTGTTCTCAAAGGTTGCTGCATCCTCCGCATTCAGGTTCCCAATTGTCTTTTGGCCAGGAGTCTGCATCTTCTAGCATGGTATTCTCCTGTTGCATTTCACTGTCACCAGAGGAGAGACCGGATTTGGCCGAATCTTGTGGGTTTTGCATGTGGCCCAGGTGTATAAGCTAACTCATGGGGGACGACTAAGAGGCTTCCCAGTAGGAAGCAAAGGGAGGGGCAAGGGTATGGCAAGATGGATACTCCAAGCACTGCAAATAAGTAATTTATAGCACCCGACGACACAAGAAGCTCGCTGATGAATACAAGAATGAATCTAGGGTGGCGAGGGGGACAATATAATAGACAGGGCAGTCTGGAGAGGAAAACGATCGGATAGGATTTCCCACGAGGGCCAAACACAATGTAAGGATGACTACAAGTTTGCTGAGGGGGAAGGTGACAAATGAACCTGCGAGTTTATGGGAAGAGTCCTGTACATAGTACTGACCGATGCCATGGAGGGGCGGCTGACATCAGGGGAGCTGAATCGGTGAGGGAGGTGATAGTCCTGGTCATTATAACCACACTGGCGAGCCAGATACATCGGTTTTCCCATGCGAGAAGAAGATTTCACAGTGCTTGGAGGTGAGATCAGCTTGTACGCTCAAGGTAGATGAATCACGTATGGCACAAGCCATATGGTGCGACAACAGGTTTTCACATGGATGACTGAAAGCGTCCACCCAGCCATGTCGTGACTTTCCTTTCAAGATGGACCCCGACTAAAATGGGTGTGAGCGCTCCCTTTTCACCACACTTGGGTGGAGCTGGCATTGATCCAAACCATGTGGTCGTGGGGGAAGCTTAAGCCCCAAGGGGAGGGACTCCTTTGGATAGCCAAAATTATCTCTTGGATGCTCATTAATATAAGGTGGTTGGGATTGAAACTCCGTCGATGTTGAGAGTGCCGAGAGGTGTCCCGATGGCTGCATTGACCATCTTCTTTGCTTTGCTGTTGTTACCGTGGAGGATGTGAAAGAAGGTGAGATTGATTCCTTTGGAGGCCAACCTGGTTCTGTCCAGGATCTGTTTTAAGCTGGGATCTTTGGGGTTTGATCCCTTGACCATCAATCTTATTATGGTGAGAGAATCTCCGAGGACAACAAGATTTCTTATTCCCTTGGAATGGTCCAGTTGGACTCCTTTTAATAGAGCATATGCCTCAACTTTGTTGTTGGTATCCATCCCTATATTCCAGTGGTAATGAGACACTGTTTTTCCCCTGGGATTATAGAGGATCCCCCCCACACCTGCCTCCCCTAGGTTTCCTTTAGAAGCTCCGTCGAAGAAAAGAGTATGGGTTTTTTGCTTCTGAATCTAGAGTTCCATGTTGGGAGTGTGATGAAGCTACCAACGTGATCTTGGGGCTACCTGAGGAGACTTAATATCCTTGATATTGAATATTTCTATCCAATCCTTTTCCCAGTCATTCCAGTTTGTTGTATCTTCAATTTTTAGAGGACGAGAACATACCATTTCAAATAGAAGAAAATTTTCCTTAACTACTACTGTTTGGGGGGGAGTGATCTTACCTTGAAAGATTTTTCTATTTCTTGCTTTCTAGATCTGCCAGCAAAGAAATTTTGCAAGCACCCTCCACACTCGTTTCAATACTGACTTGTCCTTGAAGGATCCTCGATAATATTTATCCCAGTTCCCCAGGTTGGGGTGGAGGGAGGAGGGCCATCGTATAAATATAGCTAGGTCTCCGAAGGCAAGGTTCCAACAATTTTTTGCAAAGGGGTAGTCCCATAACAGATGACTGATATCTTCTTGACTATTGTTACAAAGCAGACAGATGAAGGGACCCAGGTAGCCTCTCTTAATGAGATTATCCCCTGTTAAAATCTTGCCATGAGCTAAAGTCTAGGTGAAGAAGTTGATTTTTGGAAAGGAGTCTCGGTTCTAGATATTTTTCCATTTTGCTGAGGGATGATGTCCATCCGTGTTCTCGAGGAGCTGGCTGTATATTGTTGTTACTGAGTATCCTTGGCTCCCCCATCCCCTAATGTATAGCCATGTTTTTTGGATGGGAATTGCCCCTTTTAGTAGCTTGAGCAGGCTTTGAGTCTGTTCTGTTAAATGTTGGGGGATATTCCCTAAGTTCCAATCTTTCCAACTACCATTATCATTCCAAGCTGAGATATCAAGCAGAGTACGCCTTCTTAGACCAAGCATCCAACATTTTAGATCTGAGAGGTTTTCGTCTCTAGGGTTGAAGGTTACCCCAAAGATCTCATCCTGCCAGTTTTTTATTGTTTTTCCATTTCCCAGAATCCAAGAAAGGCACTGTCTGAAAAAGGGGGCAACTCCCTTTATTAGTTTCCAGATTTGGGATCCTGTATGGTGGGGATGTGGATTGTCCATGCTTCTTTTTCTTTTTCCTAGTTTGTACTTGCTTGTGATCGCCTGCTTCCACTAGTCATTGTCCCCTGAGATTAGTCTCCATAAATGTTTGGCTCCCATTGTCGAGTTGGTGATTTCGAGGTCTCGGATGCCCAGGCCTCCCTTAGATTTCGGCTGGGTGACTGTTTCCCACTTTACCAGGTTGATTTTTTGTGATTTGAGGTCCCTCCCTGCCATAAAATTTTTCAAATGAGTTGACTCAATGCTTGAAGAATTCCCTTTGGGGTAAGGAGGGTGGAGAATTGAAACATGGGAAGGGCCAAAAGGACAGACTTGATTAAGACCACCCTGCCCGCTGGGTTTAGCCATCGGAGAGAGCACACAATGTTGGAAATGATTGTTCCATGTATTTAATTAACTTGTCTTTATTTACTTTAAAGTATGACATCATAATTCATTTCTTTGTTTCGTGCATGATAATTATATCTTTTATATATAAGGACGTATAACTAAATATAATTAATGTATGTTGAACCAATTAGTTAAGTACCAAGTTAAAGATATGAATGTATATATTGAGCCTTTTATCGATAAGATGCTAAAGTTATGGGCTGACATCACTATGTATGACATATCTAGACCAATAGGGAAAAAAAATCTCAATTCCATGGAATACTTGCATCGACAATTCATGATGTTCTTGGGTTATCACATTTTTGTGGTATGTAACTTTATGTTGCACTTCAACATTATATAATTTTTTGAAAATATCATGCATTTTTTAAAATTGTAATCCTAATTTGCTACATTAATTCATATATCTTGCAGGTATTCAAACAAAGGGTAAATTTGCATGTCTAGTTTGTGGTCCTAGGATAAAATCTCGTCGTTCAAGAAGTTTAGGAAAGGAGGTGTTTGATGAGTATAGACATTTTTTTCCTAATAACCATAGTTATCAAACTACCAAGAAAGAAAAATTAAATGGTAAAGAAGAGTGTGGAAAAAAACCTTGAAGAATGACACCTCACCTATGGAAGTTGGAATATAATAGAAATCGTCAAGGTATGCAAATTATTTATGTATCATATATATAAATCTTATGACTTTTTTTAGTGAATTTTGTTCAGCGCGGTACATAGCTATATTGATTACTTAGTGTTAATGTGATTTCGATTATGTTTCATGAATGTTGTTAAGGCACGAATGGGCTTCCACGAGGAATGAAAAGTTACCCCATACAATTTAGTAGGTTTCCCTACTATGAGAACCTACAAATAGTTCCTCTGTTTGATATAATGCATATCAGAAAGAATATAATAGAATTGTTATGGTGAATCTTAGATGGAAGGACTGACAAAGAAAGAACTGGAAAGATTTTTCGTGACATATGGGAAGCTAATCACACATTACAAAGTGTGATTATTAATTCTAATGGTGATGGTCAAGAACAAAATATTAGTCTTCCATGGTTATTGACAGAGCAACCGAGCAATGTTGTAAAAAAGGTCATTCAAAAAATTAGGTTTTTGATGGGGTTTTTGTTGAACATACAAAATATCTTAGTGAAAAAAGGTGATTTTGATGGGGTTAAAACACATGACCGACACACATTCATTAAGGTAATTATTAGGTATATTTCCATATTGGTATAGATATTTTTAGTCATTTTTTTGTTTTATTTGGGAATAGATATTAATGATTTTCTTTTTTGTTACAGTATGTTCTACCTCTATCTCGCCCAGACAGCTTTGACAACAACATAAAACAAGTTATACATAATATTGGCAAATACATGAGGTAAGTAATGTAGTTTTATATGGAAAATGTTTCTTCAGTGCTTTGTAGTGGAACTTATTGACATATTGTGTTTTATCTGCAATTTTATGTATGCCTTGATATTGTTCAAACCTGTTATTTTGTTGCATCATTTGTAGGTGGCTTTCATATAAGTAAATCCATAAATAAGATATAAGGTATTGGAAGAGAGAAATTCCTCGACTAAGTGTGAAATGCAAAAGTATCTACCTCCAATATTTTTTAATGCACAATAACACTACCTCATACACCAAGTTGAGGAGATTGAATTATGTGGACCAATACACACAAGGTTGACGTGGATGGTGGAGAGGCAGTTGAAGTCATTGAAGGATTTTGTTAGACAAAGAGAATGTCCTAAGGGTTCTATGTTGGAGGGATATATGGTATATCAATGCATGGTGTATATTTGTCAATATCTTCCTAAATTAGTAGAAAATATGAATGTGCCTTGCATTTGGCATCTCGACCCCTTTGACAAATTTGAAGGGGAGGTCCTATTAGAGAAAGGTAGAATGAGGATCATGAAAGATAATTAGATTTTGTAGATTTAATATATTATACATTTAACTTTTCAATTTTAAATTAACATACTCATTGAAAGCTAATTAATGATATTGAATTGTTATTTTTTCATATAGTTGGTCGAGAGTGGGATGGAGGATTAGATAGAACGATGTAAATAATACTATGATAGTTTATCACGGGAAGGGGTCAGTAAGATGATTAAAACAATGCATCGTTATCGACATGAATTTCCCGATATAATGCAAAGGGAAATTGATTTAGCCTTTGGTTTAAAAGATAAAAAGGAAAGTATACTCACCCACATTTTTATAGTTATTTTCCATTATATCAATGTATTTGGTTTGTTTATTTTTTGAAATATATATTTACTAAGTCCATATTATATGACGTTTATTAATTGACAATGCATTTTTTTACTTCTTGTCCATGTTGTAGTTGAAACACCACAAGGCTATATGGTGTAATGGTCGTAAATTTCGTATCAAAAACTTGGATGATAAGATGAAAACCTCAGATTGCGGGATAATTGCAGTGTTTAAGGTCACTAATGTTTCCTCTAGAAGTGACAGGCATCTAGAAGAAATTGAAAATAGGTACTATTGGTATTTGGAGGATATAATTCAATGTGATTTTAATTCCTTTAAAATAGTTTTGTTTGAGGTCAAATGGTACATGCTACAGATGCATGAACGTGATACTAAAATAATTGTTATTGAGCATCCTAATGGATTTACCATGGTTAATACAAGGTCATTTGAACCGGGTACATAGCCTTATGTTCTTCCAAGTCAATGTGAGCAAGTCTTTTACTCAGAGGTACAAAGTAAAGCAGGCTGGTCATACGTTGTTAGATATGATCCAAGAGGAAGACCAATAAAGTATAATCATGTAGATGAAGAAGAATACGATGATGTAGATCAGAAGCAGGTGGTTGCAGATATGTCAGATGAAGAAGATGAAGAAGTTGATCATCCAAATGTAGCAGACAATGTTCTCATTGATGATATCAATGATGATAGCGAAAATGACATTGATGATGGTGTTGATATGAACGATCCTTTCAACATTATTGATTCTGAACTATACCATAATACATATGTTGATTTGGATGAAGAAGAAGATGAATGATCTTTAAATGTTGAAATGTACGAGGTATGTGATTATATGTATAGTAAGTCATTAATCTATGACCCCTATCCCATGAGTATTAGTGACAATTGACCAATTTCACATGATTTTTAATATTCCACTTAGCACTCATTGCATCTAGTGATGTTCACAAGAATGAAGAAGTGGGATTAAAACTAGAAATTAAGTCAATTGCATAGAATCAATCATCATCTCCAGGGATTACACCTAATAACCAAGACATCATATGAGCTAAAGTTCCGTCGAAATCAAGGTATAAGGGAACTTTGAAGACCAACATGAGGTGTAGAATACAATATAACAAAGGTGACTGACTGAGGAAATCATGGATGAGGAATACAAAGGTTACTGACTCAAGAAATCAGACATACTTGAGTCTTGAAACCATCCCATATTGTCAAGGCATCTGTCTAGTCTAACCATGTCAAATTTTGATGTATACAGTCACATTTCCAATAAATTTCAACATTGGCTCCATTCACTGCTCATTGTGTGGGGTCGGTGGATGACATTGGTGAAGGGCATGTTGGGAGTTTCAAGGCATTTAAAGGGAGTTTCGACAAAGATTATGTAGAAGGGAATGACGAATGATGACAATGAGATCGACATGCATGATGAATATTGATGCAAACATAGACGATATTGAAGGTTATGTGGGGACATCATACATACTTGAGTCTTAAAACCCTCTCATACCATCAAGGAATGCATCTCGTCTAACCATGTCAAATTTTGACACATGCACAAATTGAAGAAATTTCAACATTGGCCCCATTCAGTGCCCACTGTGTGGGATTGGTGGAAGACATTTATGATGGGTGTATTGGAAGTTCCATGATATTTCAAGAGAGTTCCAACAAAGATTCTATAAATGGAAATGATACGTCCATGATGAACGTTGATGAAAATGTACTGGATGGTATCAAAGATTAATTGGGGACATCAGACATCCTTTAGTCTTGGAACCATCCCATACCTTCAAGGCATATGTCTAGTCTAACCACATCAAATTTCGACACATACAAGCACAGTTTGAAGAAATTTCAATGTTGGCCCCATTCACTGCTCACTATGCAAGGTTGGTGGATGACATTTGTGATGGGTGTATTGGAAGTTCCATGAAATTTCAAGAGAGATATGACAAAGATTCTACAAATGGAAATGACAAATGATGACAATGATACATCCATGATGAACATTGATACAAACATGGACCATATTAAATATTATGCGGGGACATCATATATCCTTGAGTCTTGAAACCCTCCCATAACGTCAAGGCATGTGTCTAGTCCAACTACATCAAATTTTGATGCATACATGAATAATTTGAATAAATTTCAATGTTGGTCCCATTCATTTCTCACTGTGTGGGGTTGGTGGATGACATTTGTGATGGGTGTATTGGAAGTTCCATGACATTTTAAGAGATTTTTGACAAAGATTCTACAGATGGAAATGACGAATGACAACAATGAGATGTGCATGATGAATGTTGATGCAAACGTGGATGATCTCAAAGATTATGTGGGGAAATTAGACATCCTTGAGTCTTGAAACCCTCCCATACCATCAAGGCAGGTGTCTATTCTAACCATGCCAAATTTTGACACATACATGCACAATTTGAATAATTTTCAACATTGGTCGCATTCACTGCTCACTGTGTGGGGTCAGTGCAGGATGATATTTGTGATGGGTGTATTGGAAGTTCTGTGACATTTCAAGAGAGTTCTAACAAAGATTCTATAGATGGCAATGATGAATGATGACAATGATATGTCCATTATGAACATTGATGATAATGGCACTGACTTATGTTGCTAATAACGCCTAATTTAGCATCGACTTATGTTTCTTGGTGCAAATAATTTCAAAAATATTTTCATCCAGATAAATAGCACCGAATTTTGGAAGAAAGTGGAGAAAAATACATTAAAATATATAGTGGAAGCAAAAAAAGGGAGATAAAAAGGAAGCTAATCACAAGGATTTATTGTAGTGTTGTCATTTCTCCCTCAATCTTGCTCACTCTCTTTGTCTTCCACTCTCCCCCTCTCACACTCTCACTGATGTAGACCGGATTCACATACTCAAGGAGGAGCCTCAAGGTTGTTGAACACCTTGGAGGACGAGTTGTGCAAGGGAAGGCACAGAGAGAAGAGATAGAATCTCTTGAGGTTCTGCAGAAGCTCTGCCAGGCGGGCATTGAGCCAGTGCAAGTGTGCATGAGAAGAACTCTTTGTCGAGTTCGAAGACAACCAGAGTTACTGAACACTCTGTAGGCTCTGCAAGGTGTGCATTGAGCAAAGGAGTGCCAAGAGGGTGTGAAACATTTATTTTCAAGAAATACTTTGGACCTGAGATTGAGGAAATCTCAGCAACACAAGGAGTGTGCGAGGGTGGACTTATTCTAAGTCCCGAAGCTCAGGAGGAACAATGCCTTTGCACACAGAGCAATAGAAGAAAGGAGTAGAAGGTCGAGAAACCTTTCGAAGTTTCTGAGTTGATTAAGCTCAGGAGGGGACACATTTCTATAACACAGACGAGACCCAAAGGAACCGAGCTCGCAAGAGGAAGAGTCGAAGGTCGAGACCTTCGAGACTTAGAAAATCTTCTAAGTCTGAAGCGAGTAAAAGCTCAGGAGGAGGAACGTCATCGAGCATTGGATCATGGTGGAGAATCCCATGGACCGTCTGATTTGAGGTAGGAGCACAGACTTTAACACTGTGTAGATCCAGGAGAGCAGATCTCGAAGATCTGAACGGACGATGGAGAACTCTTGAGGAGAGTCTCGAAATACCGCAAGTCGTTGGATCAAGTGGAGTTGCAAGGAGATCAGTGACGGGGAAGAGATCTTACTATAGGTCTAGAGGGCATTGTGATCCATTGATCTCTTAGAGGGAGAGGTTTTGGCATTTCGTGAACCGGGGATTCAAAAGACAGAGAACAGGGGGAACGCTTGCATCACGATTCCCTGAATCGTGAAAGCCGGTAGCGCTTTGACGTATTTCAGAATTTCATGAACCGGGGATTCGAAAGACAGAGAATAGGTGGAGCACTTGCATTGCGATTCCTCGAATCGCGAAATCCCATTAAGCCCTTTTTGGAATTTTGGGACCTGGGTGTTTGAGAGGCCAGGAGTCAGGAGACGTGGAGTCCCGACTCATGAAATTGTGAAATGATCGTGGTCGTCGATCAAGGAGGATGTAGGACCGTCAGATCTGGTTTGGGAAAGGACCAGGATTCGGGTTTACAAGAGGCAAAGGGACGAGACTCTTGATCGTCGAAGTCTCGAACCACAAAAAGTGTCTCTTGGCTTGGCTGAAGGTCATATATAGGTCAAGTGTCGTGGATTCCCAGGTCGGAAAAAATCCTGAAAGAACGTAAGCCGTTGGATCGAGGGAGGCTCATAGCCGTCAATCTCGTCAAAGGCAAGATTTTAGAATTTGGGGAATCATAGGGGAAGAGGAATGAATGTTGGTTGTTCGCTCGAAAGTCCCGAAAATCCAAAATTAGTGGGAAACAGGTGGCGTGTACTCGTCATATTGGGGAAGTCAACCTTCGTTGACATTTTGGGTTCTAGAGGTTGAAGAGTCGAGGGAACTTACATCAGTATTCGTGAAGTCGCGAAATCCAAAATTTCCTTTTCAGAAAAGTCTTGATCATATTTGTTGGTTAGGAGTGAAGGTAGGAGCTAGTGGGAGCTAGGCTCTATTTCAGGGTTCGACAATTCGAAGGACAAGGAGCCTGGGAGAGCTCGCATGTAGGAGTCCCGAAACCCCGAAACACAAAAGGTGTGTTGTTTACGCCTTGGGTCATAGCCCAAGGTCACCAGATAAGAAGGGGCTTGTTGGAAAGGAATCAACGCCGAGGTGTGTGTTGGTTCAGTTCCAGAGAAGAGTGCCGAAAAGGGGGTGTGTGCACAGATTTTCTCAAGACCTATGCCAAAGGACAAAGGGACGCGTGGATTCGTTTAAAGGGTTCCAACAGTAATATGAAGAGCCATTTCGGCTCAGAAGAAGATCGATCTAGAGACTGGGAGGTTGTGGAACCCTGCTGAGGTAGGGGGTCTCGATTAAGTGGTATCATAGTAGATTTTTGTCTGTAGATTTCAGAAAAAAGAGAAAGAAGAGACCGTTACTTTGTTCATAAACAAAGGAGAGACAATGGGAGAAATTCTGGTAACATCAAGTGGTATCAGAGTAGATTTTTGTCTGTAGATTTTAGACAAAAGAGAAAGAAGAGACTGTTACTTTGTTCACAAACAAAGGAGAGAAAGTGGGAGAAATTCTGGTAACATCAAGTGGAATCAGAAGCAGAGATTCATCTGTATACAACAGGTGAAAGAAGTAGGGTGTTAAAGATCTGTGGTGATTGTTGCAAGGTGTGCAACAAATGATAGACAACCAGGTGAGCTGTAGGAGGACATGGAGATGCTCTCAGACTTAGAGTGATCCATACGCTTTCCAGAAGGGCAGGTGAAAGATGCAAACCAACTCTGTGTCACTGAGGTTTTCAACATACCTCTTCCACTTCCTCAACTCTTGTTGTTGTTTCATGGCCAACAACTTTTGAACAGGCCATTTGGCTTTCCTGTTCAGAGGCCATTCATACCTCTAGTGTAATTTTGCCTCCTGTTGCATCTTCAATGTTAGTTGTTCCATTCTCGCCCTTATCTCAACGAGTTCTTTGTCAATCTCTGCTTTACTCATCTGCTCTTATACCACTTGATGCAGACCAGATTCACAGACTCAAGGAGGAGCCTCAAGGTTGATGAACACCTTGGAGGACGAGCTGTGCAAGGGAAGGCACAGAGAGAAGTGACAGAATCTCTGGAGGTTTTGCAGAAGCTCTGCCAGGCGGGCATTGAGTTGGTGCAAGTGTGCACGAGAAGAAATCTTTGTCGATTTCAAAGACAACCAGAGTTACTAAACACTTTGTAGGTTCTGCAAGGTGTGCACTGAGCAAAGGAGCGCCAAGAGGGTGTGAAACATTTCTTTTCAAGAAATACTTTGGACTTGAGATTGAGGAAATCTCAGTAGCACAAGGAGTGTGGAGGGTGGACTTATTCTAAGTCCCTAAGCTCAGGAGGAACAATGCCTTTGCACATAGAGCAATAGAAGAAAGGAGCAGAAGGTCGAGAAACCTTTCGAAGTTTCTGAGTTGATTAAGCTCAGTAGGGGAAGCGTTTCTATAGCGCAGATGAGACCCAAAGGAACCGAGCTCGCAAGAGGAAGAGTCGAAGGTCGAGACCTTCGAGACTTAGAAAATATTTTAAGTCTGAAGCGAATAAACGCTCAGAAGGAGGAACATCGTCGAGCATTGAATCACGATGGAGAATCCCTCGAACTGTCCGATTTGAGGTAGGAGCATAGACTTTAACACTGTGTAGATCCAGGAGAGGAGATCTCGAAGATCTGAACGAACGGTGGAGAACTCTCGAGGAGAGTCGCGAAATACCGCAAGTTGTTAGATCAAGTGGAGTTGCAAGGAGGTCAGTGACAGGGAAGAGATCTGACCGTAGATTTGGAGGGTGTTGTGAGCCGTTGATCTCTCACAGGGAGAGGTTTCAACATTTCGTGAACTGGGGATTCAAAAGACAGAGAGTAGGGGGAACGCTTGCATCACGATTCCCCAAATCATGAAATCCGGTAGTGCTTTGACGTATTTCAGCATTTCGTGAATCGGGGATTCGAAAGATAGAGAACAGAGGGAATGCTTGCATCGTGATTCCCCGAATTGCGAAAGCCCGTTAAGCCCTTTTCATCATTTCGGGACCCAGGTGTTCGAGAGGCCAGGAGTTAGGAGACATGGAGTCCCGACTCACAAAATCGTGAAACGATCGTGGTCATCGATCAAGGAGGATGCAGGAACATCGGATATGGTTTGGGAAAGGACCAGGATTCGGGTTTTCAAGAGGCAAAGGGATGGGACTCTTTAACGTCGAAGTCTCGAACCACAAAAAGCGTCTCTTGGCTTGGACGAAGGTCATATCTGGGTCAAGTGTCGTGGATTCTCGGGTCGGCGAAAATACTGAAAGAATGTAAGCCGCTGGATCGAGGGAGGCTCATAGTTGTCGATCTCATCAAAGGCAAGATTTTAGAATTCAGGGAATCATAGGGGAAGAGGAACGACTATTGGTTGTTCGCTCGAAAGTCCCGAAAAACTGAAATTAGTGGGAAACAAGTGGCGTGTACTCGTCACATTGGAGAAGTCAACCTTCGTTGAAATTTTGGGTTCCGGAGGTTGAAGAGTCGAGGGAACTTACATCATGATTCGCGAAGTCATGAAATCCAAAATTTCCTTTTCGGAAAAGTCCTGATCATATTTGTTGGTCAGGAGTGAAGGTAGGAGCTAGTGGAAGCTAGGCTGTATTTCAGGGTTCTGTGATTCGAAGGACAAGGAGCCTAGGAGAGCTCGCATGTAGGAGTCCTAAAACCCTGAAACGTGAAAGGTGTGTTGTTTACGCCTTGGGTCATAGCCCAAGGTCACCAGATAAGAAGGGGCTAGTTGGAAAGGAATCAATGTCGAGGTGTGTGTTGGTTCAGTTCCAGAGAAGAGCACCGAAAAGGGGGTGCACACACATATTTTCTAAAGACCTGTGACAGAGGACAAAGGGACCTGTGGATTCATTCAAAGGGTTCCAATAGGAATCCAAAGAGCCATTTTGGCTCAGAAGAAGATCGATCCAGAGACCGGGAGGTCGCGGAACCCTGCCGAGGTAGGGGGTCTGCATCAAGTGGTATCAGAGTAGATTTTTGTCTGTAGATTTCAGACAAAAGAGAAAGAAGATACCATTAATTTGTTCACAAACAAAGGAGAGACGGTGGGAGAAATTATGGTAACATCAAGTGGTATCAGAGCAGATTTTTGTTCGTAGATTTCAGACAAAAGAGAAAGAAGAGACTGTTACTTTGTTCACAAACAAAGGAGAGACGGTGGGAGAAATTCTGGTAACATCAAGTGGAATAAGAAGCAACGATTCATCTGTATACAATATGTGAAAGAGGCAGGGTGTTAAATCTCTGTGGTGATTGTTGCAAGGTGTGCAACAAATGATAGACAACCAGGCGAGCTGTAGGAGGACATGGAGATGCTCTCAGACATAGAGTGATCCATACGCTTGCCAGGAGGGCAGGTGAAAGATGGAAATGGATACTGAAGGCCATGAGTGTGGTGGAGGAGGAGACCACCAGCAAATGAGTAAAGCAGAGATTGACAAAGAAATCACTGAGATAAGGGCAAGACTGGAACAACTGACATTGAAGATGTAGTAGGAGGCAAAATTACACTGGAGGTATGAATGGCCTTTGAAAAGGAAAGCCAAATGGCTTGTTCAAAAGTTGTTGGCCACGAAAAAACAACAAGAGTTGAGGAAGTGGATGAGGTATGCTGAAAGCCTCAGTGACACAGAGCTGGTTTGCATCTATGATTTAGAAGTCGGAGAAACCCTCAGTGATGAGGAAGAGGGATCAATTTCAGATCTCATAAACTGCCAGGAGGGCAGGGATGAATTTTTGAATTGCCAGGTGGGCAATGAAATGAGATCATTGGAGGATCTCATAGACTGTCAAGAGGACAACCATGGAAATTCATATTGCCAGATGGGCAATGGTATGGGATTAACAAAGGATCTCATAAACTGCCAGGTGGCCAGAAGTGAACTTCCAAGTTGCTAGGTGGGCAATGGGAAGAGATCAGCAGAAGGTATCGCATACTACCAAGGGGGCAGTGGTGAAAGTTTAGATTGCCAATTGGGCAATGATATGGGATCAGACGATCTCATAGACTGCCAGGTGGGCAAGGGGAAAGAGGTGAGACTGTCTGATAGTCTCATGAACTTAGAGGAGAGTTCAGATTAGCAAGGAGTGCTGATAAATGAAGATTCATGTGGTTTTGTAGACCATGTGAATGAATATGATGACAAGTTAAAAACTTGCACCACCCAGGAGGAGGATCAGAAGAGAATTTTGATGATTGGGGGAATTCAGGTATTCCTGCCACATAGCCCAGTTGAGGCCAACGAAGGTGTTGTATATGTAACAACAGAAGGAGGACAACCAACAAAGATTGTCAAAGAAGAGGAAGAAGTGAAGCAGACACTGATGTTTTCCCAAGGAGAAGAAGAAGAGCATTCAGCCGATTTGCTCAAAATTTTCAGCCAGGAAGTTGAACATGAGATCACTGCAGTACTGGAAGCTGCAGAAGAAGAAGAAGAAGAAGAAGAAGAAGAGGAGGAAGCATACAACGTAGAATTTGTTGGTCTATGTGAGGAATTGGAAGCCATGGAGAGAAGGGTGATGGTGCAAAGTTTGCACATCCAACAGGCTAAGTTGGAAGTAGGTAGTGGAGCATACCAGCCCCAGGAGAAGCTGGAAAAAGTTGGAAGTATGCCAGCAGGAGAAATGGCAGCAACAGAACTGTCACAAAAAGAAGATGAGAAACAGCCCAATGAGGAGACTGCATAATTGGAGTCTGCAGCAGAGTGGCCACTCAGTGCCACAAAGGCAAATAAAGACCGCATGGGAGATCAGGTAGATCTGCCCACTGATAAGGAGGAAGAAGTGTAGTAGAGAAGACTGCATACAAAGAACCAGCCACTGGAGCAGCTGGACGAGGTAATTGAAGAAATCAGAAGGCTGATGTTGAGTTCAACAGTAGATACTTCCAGCAACGAGAAGCTGAGCAGAAGGGAGCCTGCAAGAGCAGCAGGGCAGTAGCAGCAACAACAACGAAGCAGAGGAGCAGATGGACAACTCCAGGGGAAAGTTTGGGATCCAGGTGAATTTCAACACTGGAGAAGAGGAGCTCATGATTTTTCCAGCTGAGGAGTATGATGCAGGAGCATCGCTCCATGTCAGCAGCGTGCAAGCCAACCAACACATCCAACACACATTTAATGGAGAAAGGGAGAGGCGCAACCCTCTCAATTTTGAAATTCAAAATTTCAATAAATGTTGTAAGGATTTTAATGCCAGACCACGCCTTTGTATAGGTAGTGGTTGAGGTTTCCTTTATGGCTTCCTGCAGTAATCCCATGACATAGTTAGGACTGGGCATCCGTTTATGTAATGTAGTTGTAGGAGTACGATGCCAACCGAGACAACGATGGTACTAAGACGGTGAAGAGGATAAGCTCAAGAGAGCCCTCTTTTGTAAGGGTCTCTAAGAGAAATTAGAAGAGAGAGATAGGAGGAGAGACCAGGGTAGAGAGGTCTCAAGAGAGAGATGAGACTTGTTACAGTCCAGCCTTTGTAAACACCTTGTATAGGCATTTCTGAATTAATACAGAGAGAAGTTTTTCCTGCCCATGAATTGTCTGTGTATGTTTATGCATTTGAATTTCACTTGTATGCTGTAGATATAGGTTATAGATAGATTTTACTATATGTTTGTGAGTTTGCCGGTTTCTATCCGGGTTCTTTACGCCATGCAAGGAATGCACGACAAAACATTGGAAGTTTTGTAGCTAGCGCAAGGAGTGCGCATCTGAGCTCTATGGAGTCAGAAAGAACATGCAAGGAGTGCACACCAGAAGGATTCATAGACTCAAGGAGGAGCCTCAAGGTTGATGAACACCTTGGAGGACGAGATGTGCAGGGGAAGGTACAGAGAGAAGAGACAAAATCTCTAGAGGTTCTGTAGAAGCTCTGCCAGGCGGGCATTAAGCCGGTGCAAGTGTGCACGAGAAGAACTCTTTGTCGAGTTTGAAGACAACCAGATTTACTGAACACTCTGTAGGCTCTGCAAGGTGTGCATTGAGAAAAGGAGCATCAAGAGGGCGTGAAACATTTATTTTCAAGAAATACTTTGGACCTGATATTGAGGAAATCTTAGTAGCATAAGGAGTGTGCAAGGGTGGACTTATTCTAAGTCCTGAAGCTCAGGAGGAACAATGCCTTTACGCACAGAGCAATAGAAGAAAGGAGCAGAAGGTCGAGAAACCTTTCAAAGTTTCTGAGTTGATTAAGCTCAGGAGGGGAAACGTTTCTATAACACAAATGAGACCCAAAGGAACCGGGCTCGCAAGAGGAAGAGTTGAAGGTCGAGACCTTCGAGACTTAGAAAATATTCTAAGTCTGAAGCAAGTAAAAGCTTAGGAGGAGGAATGTCATCGAGCGTTGGATCATGGTGGAGAATCCAGCGGACCATCCGATTTGAGGTAGGAGCACAAACTTTAACACTGTGTAGATCCAGGAGAGGAGATCTCGAAGATCTGAACGAACGATGAAGAAATCTCGAGGAGAGTCACGAAATACCGCAAGCCGTTGGATCAAGTGGAGTTGTAAGGAGGTTAATGACAGGGAAGAGATCTGACCGTAGATCTGGAGGGTGTTGTGAGCCGTTGATCTCTCAGAGGGAGAGGTTTCGGCATTTCGCGAACTGGGGATTTGAAAGACAGAGAACAAGGGGAACGCTTGCATCACAATTCCCCGAATCGCGAAAGCCAGTAGCGCTTTGACGTATTTCGACATTTCGTGAACCGGGGATTCGAAACACAGAGAACAGGGGGAACACTTGCATCGCGATTCCACGAATCGTGAAATCTCGTTAAGCCCTTTTCGACATTTCGGGATACAGGTGTTCGAGAGGCCAGGAGTTAGGAGACGTGGAGTCCCGACTCGCGAAATCATGAAACGATCGTGGTCGTTGATCGAGGAGGACGCAGGACCGTCGGATATAGTTTGGGAAAGGATCGAGATTCGAGTTTTCAAGAGGCAAAGGGATGGGACTCTTGAACATCGAAGTATCGAACCATGAAAAGCATCTCTTGGCTTGGCTGAAGGTCATATCTGGGTCAAGTGTCGTGGATTCCCAGGTCGGGGAAAATCCCGAAAGAACGTAAGCCGTTGGATCGAAGGAGGCTCACAGCCATCGATCTCGTCAAAGGCAAGATTTCAGAAATCAGGGAATCATAGGGGAAGAGGAATGACTGTTGGTTGTTCGCTCAAAAGTCCCGAAAAGATGAAATTAGTGGGAAACAGGTGGCGTGTACTTGTCACATTGGAGAACTCAACCTTTGTTGACATTTTGGGTTCCGGAGGTTGAAGAGTCGAGGGAACTTACATCAGGATTCACGAAGTCGTGAAATCCAAAATTTCCTTTTCGGAAAAGTCCCGATCATATTTGTTGGTCAAGAATGAAGGTAGGAGCTAGTGGGAGCTAGGTTCTATTTCGGGGTTCAACGATTTGAAGGACAAAGAGCCTGGGAGAGCTCGCATGCAGGAGTCCCGAAACCCCGAAATGCGAAAGGTGTGTTGTTTATGCCTTGGGTCATAGCCCGAGGTCACCAGATAAGAAGGGGCTAGTTGGAAAGGAATCAATTCTGAGGTGTGTGTTGGTTCAGTTTCAGAGAAGAGCACTGAAAAGGGGATGTGCACGCAGATTTTCTCAAGACCTGTGCTAGAGGACAAAGGGACCTGTGGATTCGTTCAAAGGGTTCCAGCAGGAATCCAAAGAGCCATTTTGGCTCAGAAGAAGATCGATCCTGAGACCGGGAGGTTGCAGAACCCTGCTGAGGTAGGGGGTCTGCATTACTCACACACTCTCTATCTTT
>ML777305.1:195861-211113 GCA_009831015.1 Picea engelmannii | reverse complement strand
TGGCAGGGCCGACCTCTCACTCTGGGTGGGTAAACCCACCTTTTATTAATTCTGGCCCTTTCATTATAACTGCTTGGGCCGACTTCTTATTCTGCACTTCGTAATTGTCCGATGACCAATCCGCAAAAGGGGATTTGGTCCTTATACAATTACCGACATGATTAATCCTCAATAGGGATTAATCCAATAACAACAATAATAATAATGACAAGATTAATCCACAATGGGGATTTAATCCAATAATAATAATGACAAGATTAATCCACAATGGGGATTTAATCCAATAACAAAATAATAATAAGAATGCTCTTTCCAGTTACATTATTTCAACAATTTTGACTTGTCACAGTTATTGGAATCCTTTAAGAACTAAAATCATCATTGTTATAAGTACAAGAACACTCAAAGTGAAAGAGAGTACTTCAAGCCATTTGTGAAGAGCATGTCTTAAGAGACTAATAATTGGTTTTACTATGACCTTTAATATTTTTCTCTGAGTAAATGAATATGTTGAGATGAATGACAAGATTCTACTTGAGTCATATTTTCACAAAGATAAGTAATTTGGATACAAAGTGCAGCATTACCATGAAAGACTTGTTACACTTAACATATAAATTATAAATCCAAGTGTAAAGGTGCATCTTTAGTTTATGTGCTTGACTTGGTTTACAGATTTTATTTGTTATCTTTCTTTCCAATAACTTCAAGGTTAGATCAATAACATCTTGCAAGAGTTAGTTTAAGTCATGCTTCGTCGACTAATTTGAATAATAGCTTGAATGGTATTTTACCTCTGCATTTCATGTTTCTTAAGTTAAGATATAGTAATTAGAATCCATTGGTTTGATGATTTAATCATCTCTCAGAGTGAAAGAACACTTAGTTCTCAAGTGAAATATCGTAACACACACTTGTCAATGAGACCTAAACTAATGAACTAATCATTGTTCATAGGTCTGACTTCTGGTTTTAAGCACTTTAATTCCCTCATACATTGGAATCTTATGTATTCACCGATTAAACAAGATCCCATTAGAAACATACATATGCATAGAAAACACATCTTGACATAGTATGTAGTACCATTGTTCATCTTGATACAAATCTGTGAATGCAATATTAGGTGTATGAGATTTGCATTTGTTTTCCCTGGATTGTTTTGTGATTCGAATACCCTTTTGTTTTTTAAGATTGATACTTTTGACAGATAGGCCTCACCCTTCATCTTGTCAAACTGTGTTTATAACTCATAGTTCCACGTCTCAGATTGAAAACAAGGTTTATTAAACAACAAATAAATAACCCAACATCCATTTTAGTGGCAAGTCCCAGTTTGGAAAATTGGGGTTTGGAACCTATCAAGGCCATTTTGAGGGGTTAAAACTTTCCCAACATTGTTTAGACCCCATGACACTATTCTACACATCGATACCTTTCCAACAGTGAAAAAATAACGTCAATAAGAGCTCGTATGAAAAAGTTATGTCTCTCGCAAGTTGACCTACCATGTTGACCACCATGAAGGTACAAGAGGATGCCACGTCAACCCCCATTAATCATGCATATGGGGCTAGCCACGTATGTAATTTCAAGAAGATTCTATAAGGTCCAAAACCATATCACAATTGAGGGTTGAGGAAGTCAAAAACTACCCCTAGATGGCGATTGAGCTATGTTAAATATCATGCCACTAGGAGCAGAAGGGATTCCATTCTATACTATTGTGTTTTGTTCCATAGTTGAGTAGAGCAACTGGGAGTGGGAAATAAGAGAGCATAACAAAGGGGTAAAGTTTATGTATCAGCCTAACAGGCCACATGTCTCAGGTAACTCCATAGAGAGTTCCTTCTCTTTTGTGCTTTCATTATTTCCATACCAGAGAAAAGAGAGCAGAGCAACCTCACCTTCTAGTTGGGTTTTCTCCCGTCAGGGTTTCCCAGAGAAAATATTTGTTTCATTTTGTGAATGGTATGTGATTTTATTTTATTGTTCTCTATTTTTTGTATTTTATCTATTTCATGCATAAGCAAAAAATCAATAACTAAATATTATGGAAATCTAAAGGAATTTAACCTTCATAGCTAGATTTTGGTTTTATTTATCAGATATGTTGTGAAAAACTCTTCTAGTGGAATATCCACAGCAGTTTATAGATCATATTGGTATCAGAGTACGTTTTTCTTTTCGGTATTTGTGGGAAGTTGTAGGGTACAAAAATCGTCTTAAAGAGAAGTTGTAGAGACTTTAGCCATGGTGGATGAGTTTGTTCATAATAACCCTCGAGATTTAGTGGAAGAGAGATTTGAGTGGTTGTAAGTGCAAGTGGGTGACATCAATCTCAATATGAACCTCCTCATGGAAGCTATAGCAAGAAATCTTGGACCATTCGGAGATGATGGGGGCTCTAACTCAAATATCAGATCAGAGGGGAAATGGAGAGATTGGGAAGAATCGAGAAAGGAATCGCAAAAAGAATCTGAGAACGAGCAGTCGAGTTTGAATGTTGTTAACTCTTCATTGTCCCTATTCAAGATGGAAGCAAAAGTGGACATAAATCTATACCAAGTTGATATTGATGCATTAAAAATGAATCATTGGTTGCAACAACTAAAAGTTTATTTTAGTATTCACCATATAGATGAAAGGAAGAAGATTTAGTTTGCTAGATTGAAGTTAGAGGGTCATGCTTTAACTTGCTAGGAAAGCCACACAGAAACACTTAGGCTAGAGGGTGATCCACCAGTAACTAGGTGGGAGGACTTCAAAACCTTCCTCAAGTCCCAATTCTACCCTATCAAGTATGTAGAGGACCAATGGATTTGGTGGCACTACTTCACGCAAAGGCAGGGACAGAGTGTATAGGAGTACACCACTAAGTTCATAAATATTGTCATCATGTTGGGTATATCTCCCAAGAATCGAGTTGTACTCCTCAAGTATCTGGGAGGTTTACACAGTCATCTATGAAAGCAAGTGATTCTCTTTAAGCAAAGGATAGTGGATGAGGTGTGTGTACAGGCACAGTTCCTGGAAACATAGGCCAAAAGAAGGGGAAATCAAATGGTTCAAAGAAGAAAGAGCACTGGGAAGCTTCCAAGGAGGGGTAGAAGAAGTGGAAAGAGGGAAAATATAAGAAGACAACATCCACTACACATAATTGCAACGATCTCATCAACCATTGCAATCATTTCAACATTGATGGCCACACTGAGGAAAAGTGTTGGAAACTACATCTAGAGATAAACCTGAAGACCTGTAAGAAGGATGGAAATAAAAAGAACCTTCTAGAGAAAATTTCTAGAAATCAAGTTGAAAGTAGCTCATATGTAGATGAAAATATTTTCTACAGATCTTTGCAGAAGGAGGTGAATTTGAGTAGCCTTCATCACCAAGAAGAGAACGAGATGACCAATCTCTTCCACATCAATATTCAAGTAAGAAGACCAAGATAGATGCTATGTTTGGCTCTAGTTCACAGACTAATCTCATAGCAACAAATCTTGTCAGCAAGCTTGGATAAGAGGTCCATGATAATCCTATCCCCTATGCATTGGGTTGGGTAAACAAGGATGCATAGATAAAGGTAACGAAACAGTGTAAGATTACATTTGTTATAAGTGTTGATTTTATTGATGAAGCAGAAATGGATGTAGTTCCCCTTGATGTATATGGAGTAGTTTTTGGAATCTCCTACATGTATATGAGGGATGAAATATTCATGTGAAGAGCCAACTAGTACCGACTAATCGAGGATGGGAAGGCCTACATCATTAATGCGCATAAAGGGAAGTCAAATATCTCACTAGTAAGTCCAAACCAAGCCAAAAAGTTGATTAGTTCTAGTAATAAATATGCTTTTCTTGTATTAAGAGAAAACCAATCTGATGTTGAGTCAATGAGAGTGAAGTCATCCCTGGAGGGGTGTACTAAATAATAGAAACATCATTTGGAGGAGTTGCTACAGGAATATAGAGGAGTGTTCAAGGATCCTAAAGGGCTACCACCCAAGAGGGATGTGGAACATGGAATAGAATTATGTATAGACTCCCCATTTTCAAATATTGGGCTATATAGAGATTTTTTTCTAGAAGAAAATGAAGTGAAGAAGCAGTTGCAATAGTTGTTGGAGCAGGGTGTGATTCGACCAGGTACCTCACCTTGTGGGTCACCCATCATAATTTTTCCCAAGAAGGATGGGACTTAGAGAACGTGTATCAATTACATAGCATTGAAAAATATTACATTAAAGAATTGGTACCCTCTACCAAGGATTGATGATATGTTGGACCAATTGTAGCATGCCACGTACTTCACTAAGCTCGATTTGAAATCAGGATATCACCAGGTACAAGTCAAAGAAGAATATATCTGGAAGATTTCCTTCAAGACAAGGAAAGGTTTGTATGAGTGGTTGGTTATGTCATTCGGTTCATGCAATGCACCAACTACATTTATGAGACTAATGAATGATGTTTTACACCCTTATCTAGATTCATTTGTTATTGTCTATTTGGATGATATACTAGTTTATAGTGATACCTAGTAGGAGCACATTTCACATCTTATGCAGGTGTTAGAGATTCTGAAGAAGCACCAGTTGTAGTCCAATCTCAAGAAATGTGAGTTTTCTTAGCAGTATTTGGCGTTTTTTGGGTATGTTATCAGTGGAGGGGAGCTCAAAATAGATCTTGCGAAGATGGAGGCCATCATGAAATGGATATTTCCTACAAATGTCACTGAAGTTAGGAGTTTTTTTGGGGCATCACAATTTTTGTGAAATTTCGTGGCTTCATTTTCAGTGGTAGTTGCACCACTCCATGTCATAATAGTCAGTGGTAAGAGTTTCCAGTGGGGGAATAATCAACAAAAGGTCTTTAATGAGATGAGAAGAAATATCAGTCAAGCACCAGTGTTCGCACTACCAAATTTATAGAATCATTTTGAAGTGGAGACAAATGCAGGTGGGTATGTCATGGGAGCAGTCCTGATGGAAGGAGGAAGGCATGTCTGCAATCATTCTGGAGTATTTTATGGAGAGTTTCTCAACTACCCTACCTACGACAAGGATCTCTATGCCTTGGCACAAGCTGTCAAAAAATGGAATCATTATATGATGGGAAATTGGACCATCATCCACATAGATCACCAACCACTACAATATTTGTAGGCCCAAAGTAAGCTACAACAAACCAGGCATTAAAATTGGATGGGTTTTTTACAACAATTCTATCTAGTCATCATGTAAAAGAAGGGTACAACACATAATATTGTATAAATTCTTTCGTGAGCACCCACATCCAAGATTACATCTTTGAAAACTCTGATGTACATGGAGCCTTTTACCCATGATGCATACAAAGAGGCATACATAGAATATGAGGACTTAAAGGAGGTGTTTCAATATCTACATGGCCAAATCCACATAGAATAAGGTGACAACAAGGCTGATTGTCATTTCCATAATGGTTTACTCTACAAGATTCATAAGCTCTATGTCCCTAAAGGTGAACGACTACACCTTATCAGAGAGGCTCACACCTCCAAGGTTGCAGGACATTTTGGTGTTGGGATGAGAATTGCCAATTTACAAAGGTATGTGTACTGGCCTAGGATGCAATATGATGTAGCATGATATATTAGAGGATGTATACTTTGTTGTACCACCAAGCCCAGTAACAGGATGCATGGTCTATACAATACCTTATATGTACCCACTTAACCTTGGGAAATCATTTCCATGGATTTTGTGGGAGGTTTATCAACCACATGAAGGGGACATGACTATGTATTTGTGGTATTTAACAAGTTCAAAAAAATGTGCATTCTCATGCCTTGTAAAAAGACCATCAAGGGGGAGGAAGCAACAAACATGTTCTTTAAACAAGTCTAGGTTCCCTTTGGGATACCAAGGAGAATCATGTCAGATAGGGATACCATATTTCTTAGTGCATTTTGGACTACATTGTGGGAGAAGATAGACACTAAGTTGAAGAGGTCTACAACAGTCCATCCACATACAGATGGGCAGATAGAAGTAGTCAACGAGACTTTGGTGCATCTTTTGAGGGGTTACAATTATAAGTATCAGAAGATCTGGGATGAAAATTTGATCTATATACACCACTCTTATAATAGAGATATCCACACTTCTAGTGGTAAGTCACCTTTTGAAATTTTCTTTGGGTATTTTCCACCTTCACCCTTAGATGTTGTATATGGAAAACAAGGAGGAGTGAGGGAGGACCTCATAGGAGATGCGTTAAAAGCATAAAAATTTGTTGAGAATACCAAGCAGATCCATTTGCAAGTACAAGACACACTAAAGAAGTCACAGGAAGAGTACAAGGCTAGGAATGAACAACACAAAACATAGAGTACATTTAGAGTGGGAGACAGGGTATGGTTACAACTGAATAAGGAAAGGCTACACAGTCCTGGTAAGAAGATCAAGGCTCTACGGTATGGTCCTTTTGAGTTATTGGAAAGTGTGGGAGATAATGCCTACGAACTCAATCTACCCACATACATGTGCATTTACTCTATAGTGAATGTGGAGAATATCAAACTCTATAAGCCTTCCATGTTGGATCAAGAGGAGGATTAGGTCCCACCTTCCATAGAGGACTTAGCACCATATGCTCAGGTAGAGTTGGCAGAGGACACAGTTTTGTAGAAGTGTTCCATAGCTACAAGACATGGGCAGCGTGACCTTTGGCAGATTGGGTTGAAAGGACAACTTCTAGGAAAATAAAAGTGGTATTCTAGGGAGAGGAAAATTTTCCTCACCTCATTCAGTAAAGATTTTGGGGACAAAAATCCTCCCTAAATGGGAAGGTATGACCTGGATTGGATCACTATATTGTTTGTCATATATCTCAATCCTTTCGGAGTGGAAAAAATTGAAGGAATAAACTTGCAGGGCCATTTTAGTGGTAGCTCCCAATTTGGAAATTTGGGGTTTGAAACCTTCTGGGGGCATTTTGAGGCATCAAAAGAAATTTTTTGGGGTTAAAACTACCCCATAAATCTATTCTACACATCGATATCTTTCCAATGTTGAACAAATCCTGTCAATCAGAACTCGTATGCAAAAGTTATGCATCTTGCAAGTTGACCTACCATGTTGACCACCATGGTACGATAGGATGCCACATCAACCCTTGTTACTCATGCATATGGGGCTACCCACGTATGTAATTTCAAGAAGATTCTAGAAGGTCCAAAACCATATCACAATTCAGGGTTGAGGAAGTGAAAAGCCTACCCCTAGATGGCTATCAAGATATGTTAAATACTGGGCCATTAGGAGGAGGAGAAGAGGTTCCATTCTATACTATTGTATTTTGTTCCATAGCTGAGCAGAGAAACTGGGAGTGGGAAATAAGAGATCACAACATAGGGGGTTAATTTTATGTAGTAGTATAATAGGACATGGGTCTCAGGAAACTCCATAGAGAGTCCCTTCTCCTTTGTACTTGAATTATTTCCATACTAGAGAAAAGAGAGCATAGCAACCTCACCTTGTAGTTGGGTTTTCTCCTGTAAGGGTTTCCAAGTGCAAATATTTGTGTCATTTTATGGATGGTGTGTGATTGTATTTTATTGTTCTTTGTTTTCTGTATTTTATCTATTTCGTGCATAAGTAGAAAATCAATAACTAAATATTCTAGAAATCTAAAGGAATTTAACCTTCATAGGTAGATTTTGGTTTTATTTATCAAATATGTTGTGATGAACTGCTCCAGTGGAATATCCATGATATATTACAGATCAAATATGCTCGGTGCTCTTTCTACTTCAAACCACTTGATTGCCCCTTCTTTTGGCCTATGTTTTATAGGTACTTTGTTTGTACACATGCCTCATCGACTATCCTTGGATTGAAGAGCATCACTTGATTTCATAGATGATTGTGTATACCCCCTAGATACTTGAGGAGTACATATGGGTTCTTGGGAGAGATACTTAGCATGGTGTTCGTCTTTTCGAACTTAGTGGTGTACTCCTATACACTCATCCCATGTCTCTACCTACAATAGTGCCATTGGATCGGTTGGTCCTCTACATAGATGATAGGGTAGAATTGGAACTTTATGAGGGTTTTGAATTCCTCCCACCTAGTTACTAATGTATCACTCTCCATCCTAATTGTTTATGTATGGATTTCCCACCAGGTTAAATCATGGCTCTCTAACTTAAATAAAGAAAATGAAATCTTTTGCTCTTCATCTATATGGTGAACACTTAAATAAACTTCTAGTTTTTGCAACCAATGATTCAGTTTTAATGCTTCTATCTCACATTAGTATGGTTTTATGTCCACCTTTTCTTCCATATTGAATAGGAACTATGAAGGGTTCATGACACTCAAACTCAACTACTATTTCTCGGATTATTTCCGTGACTCATTTCCTAAGTCTTCCCGATCTCTTGATTTCCCCTATGATCTATCTCTAAGTTAGAGCCTCCATCATATTCGAACAATTTGAGCTTTCTTTCTAGAGCTTCCATGAGGAGGTTCATATTGCTACTAATGTCATCAACTTGCGCTTCCAACCTCTCAAATATCTCTTCTGTTGGATCTCAAGGGTTGTTATGAACAGACTTGTCCGCCATGGCTAGGGCTTATGTGACTTCTCTTTAATATGATTCATGGATGCTGCAAATTCCCACAAATACCCAAAAGAAAAACCTTCTCTGATACCAATATGTTATATACATTGTCATGGATATTTCACTAGAACAGTTCATCACAATAGATATGATGAATAAAACTGAAATCTACACTACGCAGGTTAAATTCCTTTATATTCCTGAATATTTAGTTACTAATTTTCTACTTATACATGAAATAGATAAAATGTGGAAAATAGAGACTAGTAAATACAATCACACACCATCCACAATATAACATAAAGATTTTCTCTGGGAAACCCTTACAGGAGAAAAACCAGCTAGAAGGTGAGGTTTCTCTACTCTCTTTTCTCTAGTATGGAAATAATGCAAGTACAAAGGAGAAGGCAATCTATATGGAGTTACCTAAGACCTGTGGCCTATTAGGCTACTACAGAACATTAATCCCCTCTGTTATGCTCTCTAATTTTTCACTCCTAATTGTTATGCTCTACTATGAAACAAAATAAAATAACATAGAATGGAACCCCTTGTCCTTCAAGTGGCCTGGTATTTAACATAGCCCGATAGCCATCTAGGGGTATGTTTTTTACTTCCTCAACCCTGAATTGTGGTAGGGTTTTGGACCTTCTATAATCTTCTTGAAATTCCTCACATGACTAGACCCATATGCACGATTAATTGAGGTTGGTGTGGTATCCTCTCATACCATGGTAGTCAACAAAATAGGTCAACTAGCGGGAGGTATAACATTTGTGTACGAACTTAGATTGACGCATGGTATGCACTGTTGGAAAGGTCTCAGAGTGTAGAACACTATCAAGGGGGTGGGAAATTAATTTGGACACCAAAACCCCAAAAAAATCCATTTAATGCCTCAAAATGGCTCCAGAAGGTTCCAACCCCAATTTTCCGAACTCAGACTTGCCACTAAAATGACCCTACAAGTTGATTCCTCCAATTTTTTCCACTCTGAAAGCATTGAGAAAGATGAAAAATAATACTATTATCTAATATGGATCACTATGCAATAGAAATACCATTTTCTATTGATTTAGAAATATAATTATCAGGGATGGCAATGGCCACGTATTTCTCCTTTGTTTGACTATGACAATAGTCTATTTGAGATAGTTTTTATGGTATAAATTTGGTGTTTTTCTTGGAACAATGTATGTGTGATGGGGAGACCATTTTACATTACATGTGGTGCATATTTGAGCACTTGTTGAACTTGATGATCATTGTGATATCATGTTCAAGTTCTTGATTGAATCTCTTTAGTTGGTTGTTGACACTTTCACCCTATTGGATCACATTCAGCTTTATCTTTTGTTATCATTAATATCTTCTTGGAGAGATTTTTCTTTGACATATTGTGGACTTTCCATGATGACTCATGCCCTTTCTCTTGGAGGTTCTTCCTTGAAAATTGATCTCCATTTGCTTCACATGTTCCTAAGAAGTGAGTGTGAAGAGTTTGGAGATAGATTGATTATGAATATTACTACTCTATCTTGAATTGCTAGGTATTTCATCATGAGAATATTGATGTTTTCATTGTTGATCATCCTATATTGATTCTTGATGGTAGAAGGTGTCTTATCCTTGAGCCTTATTGAGTATATGGTTCCATCTTATTGATGGTTTCCTACATTGTTCATCTCGGTATCTTATCATTGACATCAACAAAGTTTGGTGTTATCTTTGCCACTTAATCGAGGATGTTTGAAGTTGTCATTAATGGGGATGTAATGTAATGTCATCTTCTTCCAAATGTGTTCATTGCAACCTATGATTTAATGGTTGTCTAATCACCATATTTACCATCATATAGCATATCACTATGATGACCATTACTTCAGGTAGAGGCAAGGAAAATTAGTGTAGGAGTTCACAATAGAGTTCAAGAAGAGAGATATTTAATTGGGTGTTTGTCTCAAAAGTAAAAATATGTTGATCAAGTATTTGGGACCAATGCTTCCTTAAATTTCATGAGAATTGACTTTGTTATATCCTAAAACAATTGATGAAGTAAGTGTTCAAGCACAACACCTAGAAGGAAACTAGCATAAGCAATAGCCTGCCACACACAAACAAAATAGAACCAAAAGAGTAGTGGAGAAAAGGGAGAAACGAGAGTAAGTGGACCAAGAGTAATATTGTGGTGATGACATAACAAGAAACTTTTTCTATCAAACAATATAAGGCTTGGGAGAAAGAGACACGCAAAGGAATATTGTTGGAAATTTCACCCTGAGAAGTGCGCCAAGCATTTTCAACAGAGGCAGAAGAAGAAGGATTTGATAATTATAGATGCCAAGGAGAGGGTGGAGAGTACCTCATACCTAGAAGGAAATATTAGTTGTACTACTCTTCAAAAGGAAGTAGCACTAGTTGGTTGCAGTCACAAGGAAGAGAAGGAGATGAAAAAGTTGTTCTACATCAATATCCACATGAAACAGAGCAAGGTAGATTGCTTGTTTGATCTTCATTCGAAATCCAATTTGATCTCTACATAGTTGGTTGATAATATTATCTTAGAGACTCATGACCATCCGCAGTCATGAACCATGTGTTGGGTAAGACAAGATTTAGAATTAAGAATAGGAAAACAATGTATATTCAAGCTTTCCATAAACTGGAACTTTGTTGATGAAGTGGTAGCAAATGTGGTTCCATTGGTCATGTGTGGAGTCATATTGGGAATCCCATACTTGTACCTAAAAGATTCCATCTTCAGGAAGAGGGAAAACCAGTATATGCTTGTCAAAGATGGAAAAACATATGCCATAAATGCACACAAAAACAAAGCCAAACTATCTTTGATTAGTGCTCATCATGTGAGGAGAATCATTGGAAGCACAAATAAGTTTATCTTTTTTTTTTGAAAGAAGGAAAGCAACAAGGAGAAAGAAATGAGTTGGAGATGAAGGAATCCTTGGAAGGATGTAGTGGCAAGTAGCACCAACAACTACAAGAGTTGATTGAATCCTATAAGGAAGTGTTCCAAGAACCTCATGGGCTACCACTCAAGAGAGAGGTTGAGCATGAGATTTAGTTTATTGAGTCCTCAAAAAAGACCCATTTTGTCACATTTCTATTATATACCTCCATCCATAATCTTATATCTATGCCTCAATTATATCCCATTTTACTCATTTTTGCCATAAAATCATAACCAACTACATAATATGTGCATTGACGAAGATTAAAGGTAAAATTGTCCATTTTATACTTAATTCCACTCTTCTTTATGCATATATGAGTTAATTATATATTATTATAATGAGTATCTACAAAATAGTTCAATTCTATAGGAACTCATAATATAGTTCTGCAGCCTAGTTGCTAAGACAAGTTTCTACATCGAATTTGTTGATCTACAAGGACGCGGTCAACCTTGGATTGAACCTTGACACATGGAAGGCATCAAATGGATCCCTGAAGCTCATCCAACTCTCATCATAACCCATGGATCCTCCAGATCAGAGCAAGAGCAAATTCAAACCTACAAGTCGACATGTACATGTGGTAGAATGCGCAAGACAACTTCATCAAATCAATGCACAAGAATGAAATGAAATTGTAATAGAGAAATTTCTACAATACGTGGGTAACCAAAGTTTAATCTATATGCCCTCGAAAGAGGCAAATATGATTCTGCATCTACGCATATGTTACCAACAATTTATGAAATCTGCGCTAGATAGAGAGAAAGTTTTGCAGGGTCAATCACAAGCATATGAAGGTGAATATTGAAAATCGTCCACATGGGTTTTGTGCAGGACAATGCCATTTGGATCCATGATGAGGATTTACTCAAAATGTGAAGTATTTGGGAGATATGATTGATTCTTTAAATTAAATTTTTCCAGAATTATAGTGGCAGTCGGGTTTGAAATCCGTGTAGCTTGGATCTGTGATCTCGGTTGTATTGTATAAATATGAGTTATTAGATCCTCAGAGGGACAACTATTACCATTACTCCTTATTATAGAATTGTAATCATATTTGTTGGTAATACAAAGCTTTGGTTGTTTTTCTATCATATGAGTTGTTAATTTTGCATGTATAAGAGTTCAATTTTATACGACTTCTTTCAATACCATTCCTCGAGCCAGGAGGGACCCCTGAGGAGGAGCACGCTAGTTTATTTATTTTATAAATATTGGTATTGTGTTTTTTATTATCTATTTGCATGATTTATGAACTTTTTTAATTCCTTTCTACGATTTTATTCATTTATGCTTACACAAAGATAACTAATGTGGCATCCCTCAATTGAATAAATGAGTGTTATCATTAGTAGGAACTTTCATTGATAGATGATTAAAAGAACATTGTAGAAGTCCAGTAGATTGGTGGCCTTAAATATTAGAATTATCTTTGTTCATTTTGTTTTTTTTTCATTATTATCATTACTCTGCTCTTTCTACGGTTGAGCAACAACTTTGTTTATGCAGCGAAAGCAATAAACAATTTTCCTTTTTGCATAGTAGTCATTTAGGGATATATTGGAAGCTAAGGCCTGCATACATTTTTCATTTCACTTGATAATTTTACAATCCCCAAGTTGATAATTTAATGTAGCATAGTTCAATTAATTGAACTGGCTGGAATTTTTGGCATCCTTGTCGGGGAAGTGCAAAATGGCATTAGTTTTCCTTTTTATCATTTTAAAAGCATATAGGAATGAATGCATGGGAAGAGAGACATTAAGATGAGAGGTAAGAACCTATGCAGTCACTATAAGTAGAGTTGCAGTGAATCTCTCTTCAACCATTTAAAATCACGTTAATGCATATCAAGACTAACTCATGTCAAATGATAACTTGGTGATAGAAGAGTCTTATTACCATGAGGTAGTCAAGACATAGTGTGTTTCATTTTTTTAAGATTTCATTCAAAAGTAGAGAAGTTTCAATTATTTTGGGTGTTGTAAGAACCTCCAAACACTAATCCATTTGTGAGTAGGATCTCTAGACCAACAGGAAAAACTTAAATATGCTATGGAATTTGTTGAGAAAAGGAGGATGTACTACTAGAAGGACCTTCTCAAATCCTTGTCAAAAGCTTAGAATTGTCACAAGGAATGAATATGCTAAAGAGAAAAGATCCATGAGCCATATCCATAAGAGGAACACTTAGAAGTCTTTCTCAATTAGCCTTGCAAGCATATGGAAGACTCATGGATAACATGTGTTGACAAGCAAAAGATCCATGAACTAGATCCATGAGAGAAACACCTAGAAGACTTTCACAATCATCCTTGCAAGCATATAGAAGACTCATGGATAACATCCAATGAAGGGCAAACAATGGAGCCAGAGATCGAAGAATTTCTTGCATTCCTATCACCATATCCTTTATGCATTCAAGAGTGCAATAAGCAAATTTCAGAAGATATGTATGGCGTGACAAAGAAAGACTTGCAACCCATTTCCAATACACTAGAAAACCAAAAGAACAATGACTAAATTGAATCTTGGTTCCAGACAATTAGTAGTCAACAACATTCCTTCATTATTTAACATTTATTGGCACTATATCAATCAGAGAAGTTGGTTTCTCATATCTCAATATTTATTGAGGTTCACTTTTTAGATTTGGGTATGAGTACACTTGAGATCTTGTTACACAAATGGCTCCATTGGAAGTATTCCTATACTTGAAAGAGATTTTCTTTTTCAAGAAAAGTAGTATAGGATAGAAGAATAAATAAATAAACAAAATAATAAAGATAAAAATAAGTCCAATTGTGAAAACAAATTTATTGGCACAACTAGACATGAGTTTTACTTGAAAATTAGGAACTAGTGGGAAAGATTCTCAATAAGTTATGCATGTTGTTTCAATCTTGTATTATGGTTATTCAAATCATTTTTGTTCTATGCTCGTACTAGATGATGTGGGATCCCTCAAGGCCTTCCTTCCAGTAGGTCTTGTCCCATTGACTTCAACACTCTATCTGGGATCAAGATCAAGAGATATTTAAAATGCCTTGGAACTTGTATGCCTCGATGATAGGTTTCCTCGTTGATAGAAGTGGGGATGCATTAATTCTTCCTGAATATCAAATCTTGCAAGTCACCCGACACCAACACATTCATTTGTTCCTGAGATGATGCATTAAGGTACCTTGATGCTCATTGAAAGCAATGGTGAGTGATCATGGATTGGTTAACGACATACATTAATGGTTGGTAATCTAATGATTTATTTGCATGCTCGACGTTAGCACATCCATTCGCATGGTACGAATTGTACCGTGGATTCATGTTTTTTATGAAGACTAATATGGTTTAATGGTATCAACAGTTGCAACCTTTTCCACATTTTGTAAATGAAAAGGGAATGGTATTCTTGTTACAGTACATTTCCCTATAGCAGAGTTTTTGGTTCCCTATAGTAGTATTCATGGTTGTTATTTGGCATTGGTTCCAGTAATATTTGTTACATATAAAAAATGTGATCAGAAAAACAAATTTTAGATTGAATTCAACAAATAGATCATTTCAGTAGATCTACCTCCACAGCATAATCAATCTCCCACATCAACTTATGGGTATTTGATTTCAATTAAATTTTCAAATTACCACATTCAACATGATC
>ML777305.1:137068-165860 GCA_009831015.1 Picea engelmannii | reverse complement strand
AGGAGTGACTTCCGAACGCCAACACCCTCTACTTGGGTATTTTCTTTCATTGTTTTGGTTGGCACACTTGATAGGGTTTGATGAAGGTCCTCCCATATTCAAACTTGCCAACTCACATAAATTCTTGAGCTAATGTGAAATTTGAAGGGGATACTTGATGTGAACTGTTTATGTGGCTTATATCTTAAGTAACAACTTACTTTGTATGATCTAAGGACTGATAGGTCTTATGAACATTGGCTTTACCTGATTTCATGCTTTGATTTGACTTGGATGCACTTGACGTACTACTTTGAAGGATGCCTCAAGATTTCACCCAGGATGTTGTTCCTTTATTGCAATATATGGCACATGTGATGCAAAGCATTGAGCCATTTGATGGCTTGACACACTCAGATATAGGCTCTCACATATTTTGGACCTTGGAAGATGGATAGATGGGATTTATTTTGATAGATATGGTCATGATGGCACACTTATGGGCAGGAAGCCCATACTTTGGACAGTGCACCCAAAATTTACCACACCACTTGATGAAAGACGTTACACTTGGTTCAACCTGGATAGCATGCAAAGATGAGATGTGTCCCCTTTCAAACCTTGGATGTTACATTCTAACCTTGGAGGAAGGGCTTGATGATGAGGTCATATGATAGGGTTTGATGGAGATGATGAACTTTTGCTTGCCACATGGACACCACGTGATGACATGGCATTCTCCCAACTTTCTTTCACCTTGGATGATCGCACATGGCCTTGGGAGGACCTCCTTCACCTCTAGGAGGCTTGACATCACCACACGTGTGGTTTTATGATTTATTATTTGCATTTACTGTTATTGTAGAGGCTATTTTGAGGGGTCGACTCCACTTGTAACACGAATCATTGGCATTTTGTGGACAAAGTGCTAGGGTTACCTTATATAAATAAGGCTAGAACTCATTTTATTTTATTATCATGAATTTTCTCCTCACACTTGTGAGTGAGAGCTCTAAAAATTTGGTTATCTCCCTTTGGCTTCTTGGATCTAGTGCACAAATCTTGGAGGAGGATTGTTTGTGGATGTTTCTCATTTCTTGGATGATATCTTGTTGCAACTAGGGTTTCTCTTGGCATGGAGACTTGTCTAAGTAAGTAATTTTCTTTAAGTGGATAGGTTGTTTCATGGTAAAATTGTTAATTGCTATCATGTTGCATGTTACTTTGTTCTAGTAAAACCCTAGGAAGGAGACATAAGTATTTCTCTCCTTTGATACTTTTGTTTGTCCAAGTTTGGTGAAATCATTAAGAGACCTCGTCTCTTGCTAAGATTAAAAGGCTTAGGCCCAAGAGGCTTTTCACCATAGGGTTTTGATCTTAGTCATTTGATCCTTCACCTAAGTTATCTAGAAGAGGGGAAACAACATCTAAGGCCGAAGAGGCTTTGCACCCTAGAAATCGCTTTCTTGAAGGTTTTAGTCCTAAGACCCAAAAGGATTTAAAACTTAGGGTTTGAACCTCATTCTTATTGATTGTCTAAGTCTTTATTCAAAGTGTTGAATGCTTGACTCCATATCCCTATAAAGTCAATAACACTAGTCTAGAACTCTCTTTGTGGTGTGTTATCCCCATTTTGTGGGATAACTAAGGAGATCATGTCTCGAGGCCCTCAGGTTGCAGATATGGAGTGTTGAGAGATCACATGACCAGCAATGCCCACTTGCACATATGAAATCCCACTCTATCACCACATTATGATCCTTTATCAGCACATCCACCACAATAGCTAGCTTCTGGAAGGCAGATGGGTCTTGCTCCATGCGGTACAATTCAGGTATTGTGGGAGGTAATCACCCTAATATTTAAGACATTTAAGCATGTCATATTTAAGCTACTTTTGATTATAGAATGCCCACTTGGACATTATGCTTTTGACCTTGTTTCACCTTGGTGAGTGTCATAGATTTCCTAGTAAGTGGCCAACCTTTGGGGAAGGTTTGCAACTAGGGGTCCCTTGAGGGATTATTGTACCATTCCCAACCATACATACCAATTTCCGCTCATCACATTCCCATCATGTTTCCCTCTTCTAGGCCCTTTTACTTTAGTGACCCAAGAAGGGTATGTACCTCATTTCATTGGAAGAAGGGGTTGAAGGCCCATAGGGATTGTTGTTGGATAAAAAGATAAAAGCCTAGATATTAATCTTCCAGATGCTTCACCCAGGGATCCCCAAGAAAGCAATGAAATGCTTCTCTGTAAGAAAAAGGGGACCTACAAAACTGAATGATAACGAATGCTTAGGGGGTTAGTTGGAGGATGGGAGGTCTCATTAAGAGCTAGCCTATCATGATCATGGGTATTTAGTAGTATGAAATCACCATCATATGGTCACCAAGCCAGGGTAGTGGCTCTCAGTTACACAACCAAGAGAAAGGGGGTCTCATCACGAGCCAACCTTTTCATTTCTGCGAGGTATTTGTGATTGACATTGTCATTATTTGGACACCACGCCAGGACAGTGGCCTTCAACTCAATATTTAAAATATTAAAGAAATAAAGAAATGGCAAGAAGATGGGTTTGGAAAAAGTGCATCCCAAACGAAGTTCCCACACACCCTTTACAAAGGCACCCATGAATGAGATAATACAAGCCCTTGTATGTCATGAGAGTCATCAGCCTATGAAGTATAAACACCTTCCACATCATAATCTACTACATAACCTTGAAAGGCCATCCTTGGGAGCATCCCCTTCTTGAGGGTTTTGGTCTACCCAATAGGATCTTTATGACATCCCTCCCATACTTAAACTTGGTCAAATGTATAGGGTTTTGAGATTTTGTTTAATTTGATGAGGTAGTTTTTATACACATGTTTAGGTACCTTGCTTATTAGACATGGTTTATACTTGTCATGATATTTTTGACTTGAGATCTTTGGAGGTCGTACCCTTTTGTTTTGCAGGACCTTGCTTGGTTGTTAGTTTTGGGAGAACAAGCCTAGGTTGGGCTTCCATGGGGAAAGGAGCCCATAGGTTGGATGTGGTAGGTCCACAGACTAGATCACAGAGAGATGCCTTTAGAGGCTTACTTGACATCATGGAGGATCTTATCCAACCCCTAGCAGCCAAACGATTTGCCTAGGAGAGGCAAAACGTCATATTTTGAGGGTTGATGTCATGCTTGAGGGGGTTTGATGGTGATGGAGTGCTTGCACATTGACACTTGGCATATTTTCACTGGATGAGGCATGGAGAAGGCTTATCACATGATGAGGAGGCTCAAAGATCCCCAACGGCTTCCACATCTTCTCCAACGACTTTTCCAAAGTGTCAAACGTCCCCTAAAGGGGTGACATCATCTTACTTTAGGGTTTCTTTTGTGCAAAAGTAAATTTTAAGATGAATTGTTTAATATTGTTTGTGTAAAGGGGAAAGATTAGGGTTGTTGACACGTATCTTGTTTTTTACCCTAAAATTAAGTGGACAAACTATGTGTTAGAAATTTTGTATAAATAGAGATCATGTGAATTTCTTTTCATAACATAACTCTCCCATTGTGAGAAGTACTTGGCTGAAATTTTCATTACTCTTGGTGATTATGGTCTTTCTCTCTTGTGAAATGTCTTTTGGTGAATGTTTTTTGGTGAATGGATGAGGAGGAGTGATGTGCACCCCCTAAAGGCTTACTCTCTTGGCTCTTGGATGAATGTTGCATGGTAACTAGGGTTTGTTATCTCTTTTCTTGGATTAGGTAAGGAAAAATCTGCATATGCTCTTTCTTGCTTTCTTATTTTGGTTATTTTTGGTGGAAACCCTATGCAGGAGTATGCTATATACACCATCCATCATTGCTTCATCTCTTTGTTAAGGTTTTAAGTCTTTATTTTTTGCAAGGGTTGCTAGGAGGAATACGAGTGTGTATACCCTCCTAGATTTACCCTAAGTTTGGTTGGCATACCCTAAGGAGTAAGAGGGTTTACACCCGTAGGTTTTTTTTTATCTAACTTGTGCTTTAAATACCCCATTCACCCAATTTTAAAGGCACTAATCTAAATATTTTGCATTGGAGAAATAAAATAGTTGCATTGGGACACGAGATTTTCGGTCATTTTAACTTTTCGCAATTTGGGTTTTGTTCCTTGTGCTTAGAGAGCCTTTCAGCCGCTAGGGCATCCCCTCTAAAGGGGTAGTTCTTGCTGCTATTACAAACATTCATCTTCGGCCATTAGGGCTGCAGAAACCATAATCTAATTTCTTCAATAAATCTATAATCAACCATTGGAATTTGCTCAAAGTTTGCACACATATACTACTTGGCCTAACACACTTTTTGGCAAAGTTTGGGGGAGTTTTAGTGGATGATATTCTTGCTGTAATAAGTTGTTTGTTACAGACATAAGTCTGATTTATATTTCTGAAGAAAGTGTTTACAACAACCTTACCTTTTTATGCTAGTATCTTGGTCTTTGAATCTTGAGTTTTACTAGTGTTTAGCTAGTTTATCTCTTGTATATTTCACTTGATTTCTAGCACTTTTTTAGCAGCTTATTGTTCCATTTCATTGTTGATATATACTATTACTAACAGCTGTTATTAGGTACAACAAGCTTAAATTGCTTGTCCAATTCATTATATTGCATTGTATCTTAGTTTTCCTTGTGTCTCGGGCAAGTATTATCTCTTTGCAGGTCACTCGAAGCTTTGCCAACCTCAATCAACCCTCAAGACTCATTACCAAGCTCCCTTTTCCATATAGAAACTTTACCTATAGGATCATCCATTCATATATCAATTTTTCTGTCTCAATCCCCCTTAGGTCACCGGGATTCCCCCCTTGAGGTGACTACCTCACCTCTAAAGTGATAGGAACACCTGACCAAGGTGACAGTGGGTAGGTGATCTCTAAGTTGTCTCTAAATGGTAGTTGGGTCGGGATTTTCCCAAACTACAACTTGTGCGATAACATCGTGAAAACATTCTTAGAATTAGCACTATCTCTCTCTCAAAGCGATTTGACTAACTCTACTAACTCTAACCCTAGCAAACAAATGCCATTTATTGCTTTTGTTATAAATATTTGCTATAGCCACTAGGGTTTAATATAATTGTTGCATACTTACTTGAAATAGTGGCTAAAGATAATATGAATCACAGTCTAGCAATTGGATGTTATTGCACTTGTTGAAGGCTTAACTCTTATGCTCAATTGATACATTTTTGGGTACTTTTTTCTATTGTTGTTACAATGCATTAAGTGTTGTTATACATTGTCTTACTGGTGTAGCTTTGCAACAACAATTGGTTATATTTATTATCTAGTGTCTAAGAGGTCATTAATGAGCTACATGACTTGGTAATTGTCTATTTTATGTTTTGGATTGTTTATTGTCTCATACAGGGGAACCAATTACCTTGTTTTCTTCCTTATCTTTCTTGGACCTAGACCTAACATATTAGTGAGCAAGATAGGGTATGTAATCTTGGATAATCTTGCTACTTGATCCCTTGAGGTCAGCAAGGAAGCCTCATGTGTGTTGGACCTTCTTCCATCACTAAAATGATGGAATTATATACTTAGGTGATAGTGGTAGAAACTTCCAATTGTTACATAGATAGGTATCTTGTGGAGGCTTTGCACAAGTACAAATCCTGTGATAACATTTTGGTGCCATTGTCGGGGAGGATTGAGTCATCTTTCCTACAACCGATTGTTGGTAAGATTATCCCAAAGCCTATTCTTAGAAGCTTACTTGGAGACTCCACTGGAGGAAGAATCACTTCCTTATCTTTTTTATGATCCTCACCTAGAGAGATCATATGGTGACTCCACAAATATCAAGTGTCGATAACTCTAACCCAAGGCCCAATAGGGGGATTTCTCATCCTATTAAGGCCTATAGAAGGAAACCTCCACAAAAGCCTCCTATTGTCAAGCCTCTATTTAGTGGAAGACTTCCTTTATCTTCGATGGCTCAAAATCCATGGATGAAAATGGGTTTCAAGCATTTAGATGTGTCTGCAACCCTAGGGTACCCTCATAACATGCCTCCAAAGTTGGATAAATGGTTTCCTAATTTTTCTGGTAATGATGTCACTATCGTTGAAGAGCACTTGGATGACTTTTGGGCATGTTTCCAACTGCATCCTATCCTAGATGAAGAAGAGGATGTCATCCTAATATTTTTCTCTGCTAACTTTGTTGAACATGCTAGGAAATGGTACAATAGCCTCTCAGATAAAGGTATCAAGACTTGGGATGACTTTCACAAAGTTTTAATGAAAAGATGGGGTACTAAGGGTGATCCTAACCTCTTGTTATTACAATTTAATGAGATGCGAAGAAAGAGAATGAGGTCGTTAAGGAGTTTGATGTTAGGTTTGAGAGGTTACTTTACCCCTAAGAAAGCCTCTCTCACCTTCCTTTACCTCAACGCTTACCCATGATAGTTTGGGTTCATGATTAAGAACAAGCGTCCTAAAACCCTTAAAGAAGCCCATGAAGAAGTTGTCTAGATTGAGGTGGATATATGAACTTCTTCAAAGATTGAATACTTTTGTGCCCTTAGAGCTAAAGTTGATACTAAGCATAGAACCGTACATAGTGTTGAACCAACCCAAGAGATAAGCAGCGCTCCATGGGCTCAAAGAATTGAAGAAGATATAAAAGATCTTGCTCAAAACCAAAGTTTTCTAATGAATAAAGTGACTAACTTAGAGAGGGATCAACAGAAAATGGTGAAACCCCCATATAAAGGACCATCTCAAAGACCAAATCAATCTTAGAAGCCTATGCCTCCAATTGAACAAAGGTTCTTAACGCCTTGGCCCCCACCAATTTGATAGAGACAAAGGAGGCCCCTTGGTTTCTACCCTATGGGAATGCACATTGAGAGCATGAATGCCCAAGCAATAACCCTAGCAGTGAGGGTCCCGACTATATGAAATTTCTTGACACATTGGAACCTATTAACACTTTGTCTTCTGAAGAATACTTCAATGTGACTCAAGAACAACTAGAAGAAAGCATGAAAGAGGTTGTTGGGAAAGCTAGGATGGAGATTTTAAGCCAAAAGGATGAAGAATAAAGAGAGAAATTTCTGAAGAAGGAGTTACAATTTTATGCTAAAAAAAAAAAATGTGCCTCAACTACCTCCTAATGATCCTAGATTTCCTCAACCAAGACCTATTATACCATCTAATGAAAAATGATTCCCAAGCCAATATTGCCTAGAAAGGATGAGAATGACCTAAACATTGACATGGTCGACATATTGGAAAAATTTAACATACATGTACCACTCACAAAAATAGTCAAGATTCCCTCCATGAGAAATAAGGTAGAAAGATTTATGCATGTACAAGGTGAACCTAGGGATCCTCCAATATTGTTGCAAGCAAATTATCTTAGGAAAACTAATGAGGATTGCCCACCTTTCTTTATTACTCTTGAGGTAAATAACACATGGCTTAACAAGTTGCATGCTCAATTATGGTGCATCCACAAATGTCATGACATTAAAGGTCATGAAACAATTGGGGTTAGAAATCACAAGGCCTTATAGGAATGTGTGTGGAATTGATTCCAGGGCTATCCAAGTATATGGTTTGATAGAGCACTTGTTAGTTCACCTTCAAAGATACCCCAAGGTAGTCATTGTGATGGATGTTGTAGTCTTTGTTGTGCTTGATAATTGGGGAATGCTTCTATCAAGGAAATGGGTTGTAATATTAGGTGGCACATTGTAGATGGATCTATCAAATGCCACTATTCCTACAGGGAAATATACCAACTCCCTCTTACACAATCAACCCAAGAAGACCACCCATGTGGACACTCCTGAATATGGCTTTGAATTCAAATTGTACCTAGAGGAAATCCGCATTGATGATCCTATAGATTCTCTTGTTGGTGTTGACTTAGATAACCCCCCTCAACAAGAGGAGACTTCATGTATATTATGGCCCGGAAGGGAGGAATACCATAAACAACTCGACAAATAAAAAGATAAGGAAATTGGTTCCATTACAATCCTAAAGAAGGGAAATGAAGAAAAGTTACATGATGATGGTTGAAGAGGCATTTCCCTTATGAGGTCCTAGTCTCCCACTTTGGAACGAGAAGAGAATATTCAAGAAGAAAAGGATCTAAATGATTCCAAAGAGGAATATTTTTAACAAGCAAGTTTAGTATCCATGTGGGACAAGAGGAAGGGAAAGCCAAATATGAACAAGGAATTTTATGATATATGGAAAGGTCCCAACAAGGTTGAAAATAATTCTATCAATGGTTCTTATTACTTATCTACACTAGAGGGAAGGAGACTACCACTACCCATTAGTGTTTCCCTTCTCAAGTCCCATCATGGGGAAGAGACCTGACTTCTTGAAATTTGAGCTTAGAGTAAGTTAGGTAGGTCATGTGCATCCTTGCATCTCGTTTTTTTATATATTTGCATCAAGCATTCATGATAGTATAGTCTTTCATTCATCTTCCATCATTTTCCTTTAGTTGTTATTGTTATTGTTTTATTATGCATTCATGTTTGTTTCGTTTGATCTTTGAAAATGCCAAAAAAAACAAATTATAGCATTATTTCAGTATACTAACCTGGGAGGATAACATCCCCCACCTTTGCTACTGAAGTGTTAGTGTTGTTATAAGTGGTTGTAGGATTCCAGGTCTTGGAAAACCAGAGATGTAGAGGTTCTCATGTGGTCTACCGTGAGCACATGTCCCCATGTTGGAGCTAAATGATAAACCCCCAACCTAGAGGTAACTAGAAAAGATCATGTCTCATGGCCCACAATGAAGACCATGATCCAATTGATGATCATGATCAACATGTCCACCCATGGAAACTAAACAACCCCCCCTCATATTGCCTCTTCTACTTCAAATCAGCCAAGCTCATCACATCTAGTCACACATTGTATGGGAGATGGTAAGCCAATGTCACCATGAGGTATGTTAGTCCTTTTTATATAAGGTGTTGTACTTAATATAATATTCATGTGAATGGGAATCATTGGTTGAAGTTGGATAATGGATCATAAGCTCAAGAAGTTATGTTTGTTTCCTTGTTTCACCTTAGAAGCCAACATTTGTTCCCTAGTCCCATGTTGTCAACCCAAGGAAAAGGGGTACTACTGGGGGGCCCTCACAAGGGTAATGCTCCATTTCCCCACCATACTTAACACTTGCTATTCTGGAGCCTATCACAATGTACTAAACTTGGGTAATGGGTCATGGTTCATTCTCTCATGAGAAGAGGGCCAAAAGGCCCATGGGTTAATTGCAACTGCTAGCAAAAGAATAATAAAGAAATAATAATACTAAAGAAAGAAAGAGATAATAGCAAAAGACTCTCAAAAGCAATTCCATACTTGAGCTCTACCCTTTCTATGTTCACCCCAGTCTCAAAGCAATTATGTTATAGCTTGAAACCTTATAAAGGGGACTTGCAAATATGATAAAAGGACAATAAAAAGGTAGATTAAGGGATTTGGAAGAACGTAGTGCTTAGAAAGTGGTAACTCAAGAGAAATTGCACCCTCCACAAAGGTGCTCATAGAAATGGATTAAATAACACCATAAGCCATGAATTAATCCCAACATGTACCACTATAACACTTACTCTTGAAGGGTTCTTTTCTTTCCCACTTCCCTCGAGACATATCCTCTACTTAGGTCTTTTCTTTCATTGTTTTGGTTGGCACACTTAATAGGGTCCGATGAAGGTCCTCCCATATTCAAACTTGCCAACTCACATACGTCTTGAGTTGATGTGAAATTTGAAGGGGATACTTGATGTGAATTGTTTATGTGTCTTATATCTTACGTAACAACTTACTTTGTATGATATAAGGACTAGTATGTCTTATGAACATTGGATTTACTTCATTTCATGCTTTTATTTGACTTGGATGCACCTGACATGGTACTTTAAAGGACACCCCAGGATTTCACCTAGGATACAGGCTCTCACATCTTCTAGACCTTGGACCTCGGAGAGATGGGCTCGATTTTGATAAATATGGTCATGATAGCACACATTTATGGGAAGGAATCCCATATTTTGGACAATGCACCCACACTTTACCCAACCACTTGATGGAGGACATTGCACTTGGTTCAACTTGGATAGCATGCAAAGATGAGATGCATACCCTCTCCACCTTGGACGTTGGGCTTGATGATGACGACATGTGCTAAGGTTTGATGGAGATGATGGGTTTTTGCTTGCCACATGGACACCACATGATGACATGGCATTCTCCTACCTTTATTGCACCTTGGATGATCACACATGGCCTTGGGAGGCCCTCCTTCACCTCTAGGAGGCTTGACATCACTCGACATGTTTTATGATTTCTTATTTGCATTTATTGTTATTGTAGAGGCTATTTTGAGGGGTCGGCCCCACTTGTAATGTGAATCATTGACATTTTGTGGACAAAGTGCTAGGGTTAACTTATACAAATAAGTTTGGCACTCATTTCATTTTATAAACATGAATTTTCTCCTCACGCTTATGAGTGAGAGCTATAAAATTTCGCTATCTCTCTTTGGCTTCTTTGATATAGTGTGCAACACTTGGAGGAGGATTTCTTGTGGATGTTTCTCATTTCTTGGATGATATCTCATTGCAACAAGGGTTTCTCTTGGCATAACGACTTGGATAAGTAAGTAATTTGCTTTAAGTGGATAAGTTTGTTCATGGTAAAATTGTTAATTGTTTTCTTGTTGCGTGTTACTTTCTTCTAGTAAAACCTTAGGAAGGAGTCACAAGTCTTTCTCTCCTTTAATACTTTTGTTTGTCCAAATTTGGCGAAAGCATTAAGAGACCTTATCTCTTGCTAAGATTCAAAGGCCTAAGGCCCAAGAGGCTTTTCACCTTAGAAATTGCTTTCTTGAAGGTTTTAGTCATAGTGCCCAAAAGGATTTGCACCTTAAGGTTTGAACCTCATTCTTCTTGATTATCTAAGTATTTCTTCAAAGTGTTGCATGCTTATAAATGTTTGTTACAACCATCTGGGTTTAATCTAATCGTTTCATACTTACTTTAAATAGTGGCTAAATATACTCAGAATCATAATCTAGCAATTGGATGTTATTGCACTTGTTGAGGGCATAATTCTTATGATCAATTGCTACATTTATGGGTACTTTTCCCTATTATTATAACAAAATATTAATTATTGTTATACGTTGTCTTACTGTTGTAATTATGCAACAACAATTGGTTATATTGATTATCTAGTGTCTAAGAGGTCATTAATGAGCTATATGACTTGGTAATTGTCTTTTTTATGCTTTGGATTGTTTATTGTCTCATATAGGTGAACCAATTACCTCGTTTTCTTCCTTACCTTTCTTATACCTAGACCTAACATCTTAGTGACCAATATAGGGGGTTGTAATCTTGGCTAATATTGCTACTTGATCCCTTGAGGTCACCATGGAAGCCTCCCTTGTGTTGGACCTTCTTCCATCACTAAAATGAGGGAAGTATCTACTTAGGTGATAGTGGTAGAAACTTCCAATTGTTACACAGATAGGTATCTTGTGGAGGCTTTGCACAAGTTCAAATCCTATGATAATAGACCCAACTAGAGGAAGGTAAGAAGGTGGTGGATTTTCACCCTCACTATCATCATCTAAATAGGAAAATGGAATAGGATCACTAGCAGAAAAGTTAGGAATAAAAAATGGCATAATTGTCAAAGATGGAATAATCGTCGAAGATGGCATAAATGTCGAATTTGCCCCATAGGTTTAGAGAACATCATCAAACTTAACATCTCTCCTAATAATAATTTCATTGGAATGAGGTTGAAGAAGTATTTAACCTTTTACATCTTCAAAATATCCAACAAAAATGCATTTCTCACTTTTAGGTTGGAATGCTTTCCTTTTCTCATCAAGAATACGAGCATGTGCTTCACTACCAAACACATGATAGTGGCTTACATATAGTTTAATTTTACTCTATGCTTCTTCTACTGTTATATATTTCAACACTTTTGTGGGAGTGTGGTTAACTATGTAATTTGCAATTAATGGCTTCCGCCCAAAAATGAGGACTTAATCCCTTAGATTGGATCATATAGTTTGCCATTTCTTTTAATGTTCGATTTTTTTCTCAACAACACCATTTTATTATGGTGTATATGGAATAGTATGTTGCATCTGAATGTTATGTGTAGTGTAGTATGTTGTGAATTTGTTGTTCAAATATTCGCCTCCATGATCCATTCTTAACTTCGAAAGTTGATGTCCAGATTGTTTTTCTACAAGGGCCTTGTGGGAAAAAAACATGCAAAAGGCTTCACCCCTAAGTTTTAAGAAATAAACCCAAGTACACATGGAGAAGTCATCGATGAAACTTAATAATTACTTGAAGAGATAGAAATAAGTGAACCACACAAATTACTATGAATAGGCTACAAGGGGGGCGAGACATGCCAAGAGGTACATGTAGATTTTAACCTTGTACAATTATTTACTGCAAACAAATTTCCAGTAAAAGAATAGAAAATATACAGTGACAAATACAAACATTACACATAAATTTTCCCCTAGAAACCCAAACCGGGGAAACCAACATATTCTATATTCATTCATTGTGATACATTGTTTACAATACAATATACATATAGGATCCAACGACATCCAAAACCCTAACCCAATGAGTTGGATTAGTCAACAACCATAATTCCTTAATTAGTCAAAAACCATGTGTCGAAAAACCACCCAACAATGGACATGAAAATCGAGGTGACACGAACAATGAGGCAAAAAATGCAACACGTTTCTCGAGGCAAAAAAAAAAATCCTCAAACCCCCTCTATGCACCCAATGCAATGTAGCAAAAACTAAATCTAGTCGTGCAAAGAATATAACACATATCCAACAATACATTTATCAAAATTGTCTCGATGATGTTCACCAAGAACATAGCTTGAATATGCACCATCTTTGAAAGAAACAAGAGGAAGACTAGTCACCATATTTTGATAACATAATTGCTACAATGTGTAATAGTTTAAATGACCAAAGTGATCATACAAAAGTTTTCTCAATTCATCGTTATGAGCAATAAAAACCAATGGAAGAGACGATGACCTAACGTTGTCAAATTTGTGTTGTTGGCACACTTACTTATACTGAGAGGAGGAGTGAATTAGTATAGGACTGCTTTTCTTTTCTTACAATATTTATCAATTTATTACTTTACCATCCATAAGCAGTTAATGATAAATATATATACAAGCATACAATCCACAATACACAGATATTTAACGTGGAAACCCGAATGGGAGAAAACCACAAAACTTATCTTTATAATATTGTGTAGGAACCAACCTACATTAGACAGCAATCTCCACAATTCGGTATCAACTTAGCAATGCATGTAGGCACCGACCTACAGTTTCTATATTTGCAGGCACCAACCTGCAGGAGACACCAATCCCATCAGTTGAGAACCATCTCCGCAATGACTATAGGCACCAACCTACAACTACAATATTTGCAAGAACCAACTTGCAAGAGACACCAATCCACTTAGTTGAGCACCAACTCAACAATATGTAGGCACTAACCTATTGGAGACACCAATCTCCTCAAACTGTCAACAATACCAAATTATCTCTTTACTTTGAGCCTTCACCTGCATAAATCTGTTGTTATGTCTTTGTTGTCACAACACTCTCCTCTAGTCCATAATCTGCATGACTTTAGATGTTCCTTTGACCTTGCACCTCCCAACCACCCTTAGACGATCACATTTATATCTCTTTCATTCTCTCGAATCCTCGAACCTTAGAGCCTTAGAGCTTCACTTCCTCATCGTTTACTCTCCACACTCACTCTTCAAAGTGATCGGGGCATCATTATGTATACCAAGCCTATATACGCAATTCCTTTTCTCTATGCCAAAAATCATGTTCATGGGTCAGCTCCAAATCCCTTTGACTATTCCATTAAAAATAGGTTATGAAAATCCTTCAAAATCGGTCTTAATTTCCATTCCATCACACGCGATCGATTCACTAGTTACAACACATACTCTTAACACTTAGTAGCTGTCAGATTAGGTCTTTGATTATGTATCGATCGTTGATCAGTTCTCACATAGCACAAACCTTCAGCTCACAACAACCATCTGATCAGATCTTAGAATCAAACTTGATCGTTGATCTAGTTCCCCGGATATCAGGACCACCAGGATATCGGGTATCAACTTATTGAAATACGACCATGCTTCAAATAGTTGTCGAGGTATCTATATGGAACCTTTCTCATGGAATCCTACCCAATCCAATCACGTTACGCCATGTGTATCAACATGTCACTAGATCCACCAGGTCATCAGGTTGTCGGGCCTCTGACACTTCAACCACACTCCATGCACAACAACCATCAGATCAAGTTCTTGATTAAACCTCAACTATTGATATGTTCTCAGCCACTCTATACAACATCATCATCGAGACCATCGGTTCATCGGGCTACCGACACCTTAAGCCTCCAACCACGTGTCTTTAACTTTTCATCGATCCAGTATACTAACCTCACCAGGTCACCGGCCTCCTTAGGAATTTAATATTGCAACGTTCCTTCGATCTTTCGAAATTTGATATCTGATATGGAACCTTGCTTCACGAAACCACATCATCGGGTGATCAACCCATCGGGACACCAGGCCTTCACACATTCACTCTTATTTGGTCTCCAATATTCAATATTTTGATATGGAACCTTATTGCTCTGTGTTCCGTCCTTTGTGTCCATCGGACCACCAGGCTCACAATGCCCCCAGGGCTTTAACATTGTGTTACTCCTCCAATATTTCGATCTACAATATATTTTTTCATGGTAAATGATATTCTCTCCACATGGAACCCTTCCACATGTATTGGATGGCGTGGAATTGGTACTTGACTATGACCTCATCACTTCTTCCAGCTCTTGTTTTTATACCATGCTAAGGTACAAGTACATTTCCTAATGTGTGGTGCTAATGTGACTATTGTCATGGTGGAGATGTAGCATTGTCACTGACCCACTAGGGCACCGGCCTACTGGGTCTTTGATATTAAAACCCTGCACTTTCACTCGATCTGGTATGGAACCTTGTCCATGCTTTGTGTTCTAACTGTCGGGTCCATCAGGCCACCGGGGCATCAGGTATCGGACTCCCCCACACATCTTAACCTTTCAACTTATCCAATATATGATATGTCGATATGTTGAGCCCCATTACCTGGGTATCAGACCATTGGGCCACCGGGCCCTTGAAACTTTATCATTGTGCATCACAATTATTGCCATGATTTGGTATTCGATATGACGTGATAGATGGCATAATCTCCATGTGGAATCCTTCTACATGTACTGACTGACGTGGCACTGGTGTAGCTATTATCATGGCTTTGACATGGCAACAGCCACCGGGTAATCAGGACTTCAATATTGCAAAATTGTTCCACTCTTTTAATATCCGATATGTTGATATCAGACCACTGGGACACCAGGCCACCGGGCCCCTAGAAGATTCAACACTGTGCACTCAAGCTTTCACTTCAATATCCAATATATCGAGGTTTCAATCCTTTCATCTTAGTCATTGATCTCTGGAGATCAACGATTAGGATTTAACCAGTTCTGGGTCCACATCTCTTCATGACAAAAAATTAACACGTTGCAAATAGTTCCATAACGTGCTCGTTATCATTTGAAATATGTAATAACGCCTTTACTTTATAAACCCTTTCAACACAATTTTCCCAATGAATGTGGGATAAATCGACTGTGTTGTAATTTACCTTGGTTCAGTTAATCGAGATCTCTCTTTCCAAAATCATCACTTGCGCTTCCTTTGCACCCTTGGACTTCAACTTCAACTCCTTCGTTGTTTCTCATACCCATGCATGCATGAGATTTATTTGAGCCCTCGATCTCATTCTCCTCATATTTATCTTCCACGAGGTTGTCTCATTCAAATTTCAATCACATAACTTCTCCTCTGCAACTCGACCTCATTTGGATTGACTATTCATACGCAATCCTCGCCTTCATTCACACAAAGTAAACATGTGAAAACTCATCAACACAACACATAGAGGCATTCATAGTCTCCCCCTATCTTGGACATCAATGAAAACACTATTTCCAACATGTACAACTTGGTAATATCATCAACAATTCAAGTTGCTAGGACATGATTAGGATCTTTTAAATCCTTGATTACAACTTGGTGAGGTGAAAATTCTATTGTTTTACCTTCACCTAAACGATTGATTTGATATACTAATAGAAGGTTGCATGAAATACTAGGAACACAAAATACATTATCAAACTAGAGATCATCTACCTGAATTGTTTCAAACCCTACAAAAATAAGAGATCTTTCATCACCAACAAATACTTGTGATCCAGGTGGATCTCGATGGCCATCCACCTTTTCCATTGAATCAACATTTTTGAATTTGTAGTTTTGATAAACCATGATATTCACCCTTTTGATGGGGAATGTAATGTAATTTCATCTCCATTTCTTAATTACATCCATCATGTAATGATTTCCTAGTGATCTTATGTACATGCCTACAATGTTAATGCATCAGATCCCATTAGAACTCCACAGATAAGCGCACTTGGGATAGAGTAGTATTGGGATGGGTGGCCTCCCGAGAAGTCTTGGTGTTTTACACACCTCTGGCATTTTGTAAACTTAAACCAATTTATCCCACATGCATCATGACAATTATTATCCTCTCACTCTCTCATATATAATTGAGGCGAAGGAGGTCCTTTGAGCATGCAATGGAGCGTGATGTAATGCTTATTGTGAATGAACATAGTCAACATCTCTTTCTCTTTAGAGAAAAGTTACCACCATTCTAACCAGTTTGTGTTCTATAGTATTTTGTTATTCATTAATAGAAGTTGGGTTTCATTATATTTATGTGTTCTCTACTATAGTTTTGTCTGTATCTCATTTTGTTCTCAACATAATCTGGATCAATGGTATTAGAGCAATTTTCTCCTTGTTATGTCTCGATGTATGTCCTCAACGAGGTCAGGGTGTAGAGATTTGGGTCTTGAGTTAATTTTGCTTAGGTACAACCACTCTCATCAGTCTAAGCGACCTCCCATGGCGGAAGAATAGAGAGATGACAGAACAAGAGATCCTTTCAAGATGTTGCTCGAGGAAGCCCTCATGCGAGATAGGAACAATATGATCGAAAACTTTGTCGAGATCCTTCGAAAACTACCAATGGTGACAGAGGCATCTTCAATAAGCATCCATTTCAGAGCTGTGAAACCCTTCAAACTATAAGTTAATTTTGATATCCACTTATTTGAAGGCCAGGTAGATGCAAATGCTCTATAAAATTGGTTGAATATACTATAAAGTTAGTACTCTGTAAAAAAAAAAATTGATGGTGAAAAGATCACCTTCGCGCTCATTAAAGCCCTTCCCCATGTCAAAGCTTGGTGGGAATCTTATTGGGAGAGGCACACTACGAACGAATCTACGCCATTCGAGAGAGAAACCACATGGAGAACTATCTGTAGATACCCTCAAGGATGTGTTCTACCCTATTTGAAGCTATGATGACCAGTATATGAGATGGATGACTCTGCATCAGGAGAGAGACTAGATAGTGTCAGAGTATACCAAACTCTTCCATATCTTGCACTCAAAGTTAAGTATTCAAGATTCTTATAGACACCTGGTTCTAAAGTACTGCAATGGCCTACATGGGTATATCAAACAAAGATGGAATTCCTGGACATCTCCTCATTGGGAGATGCTTATCGATGTGATGTCAAAATTGAACAAAAATTTAAGCAGCAAAATAAGCGAGCTTTCAGGTGAAAATCTACTACAACATAAGCATGGAAAAGGTCACCCTAAATCACAAAACAAGGGACAAATCAAGGAAGGTCAACCACAATACAACTGTTCCAAGCTGCAGGAAAAGAATGGTAACAGGAAGATGAAGGACACTGGGAAGTGGTCTGAGTTCCACAAAAGACACTGGCACAACACTGATGAATGTTGCTCGAAACAGTCATTGTTGGTCAAGCTTAAAGAAAAGGAGTCGGACCTTGACTCAGACTCTGATTCAAAATAGTGAAATAGGATCATCAATGCATAACCCAATGCTACCATCGCAACTGCAAATATATAACCAAACGAGTCGGAGGAGCTTGAGGAGGGGGGTGCCTCTTCCATTCACAAAAGTGGGTGAATGAAGACCCCACTACATTTCATTGTTGATGAAAGGAGCTAGAAGAACCTAATCTCGGTAGAGGTCATCAAGAGATTAAAGTCTTTGACAATGCCACACCCCCAACCATACACCATTGGTTGGTTGAGCGAGGGACGAGACCTTCACGTCAGCCAACAATTTCACTTGTCTTATGACATCAAGCCCTTCAAAGATGAGGTATTGTGTGATGTTTCCCCACTTGAAGTCTATGATGTTCTTTTAGGACAACCATATATGTGGAAATGTCACGTTGTTTATGAGTCTCAACCCCATAGTGCCATTTTTACTCAAGGGGGTCAGCTCTACAAGATACCAGAGGTAGTTATGATTACTGTGATTTCATTGATCTTGACAAAACAATGCCACAAAGTAATTTGTTAGAACACAAAGTTTTTCTTCTTCACGATTCAATCAGAAGGTGAACAAAAGGTCATTGTGACCACCACAACCTCTCCCCAAGACCTTTCTATACGGCAAAAGCAAGTCGACAAGATTGTAGAGGAGAACAAAGATATTTTTTCAACTACGGGGGTGCCTTTGTAGTGCCAAGTCAAACATTCCATTGACTCAGTGCCCAATGCTCCCTTACCCAATGGTCCAATCTATAGACGCTCCCTTCCAGAGAATGAGAGTCTTCCATATTTTCAACATAGTTATAATAGAGCCCTTCATAGCTCTATTGGCCACGGTGCTTTTCATATGTGCTTGGGGTTCCAACCATTAGCTCTAATTGATATGCCTCTTCCTGCTACATCTTCACCGACAAAGTCCTCCCACACTAAGACCAAGGAAGATCATGCAACTATATTTTTTGAATGGATTCAACCCCTCCAATAACAGGTTCATGACATCCTTCAATAGGCTAATGCCAAGTACAAGCAGGACAACTAACTCAGAAAGGCAAGCAGCTCACCAAGGTTCATCTTCAACAAAAGTTTCCCCGTCTCTCGAGGGAAATTGTCGCAATGGGGACCATTGTTTCCTAAGGGAAGAGGATCGATCCAGGTGGATCTCGGTGGCCATCCACCTTTTCTATTGAATTAATATTTTTGAGGTTGTGGTTTTGATAAACCACAATATTCACCCTTTTGATGGGGAATGCAATGTAATGTCATCTCCATTTATTAATTACAACCATCATTTAATGATTTCCTAGTGGTGTTATGTACATGCCTATAGTGTTAATGCGTCAAATATCATCAGAACTATGCAGTTAAGCATGCTTGAGCTAGAGTAGTACTGGGATGGGTGACCTCCCGGGAAGTCTTATTGTTTTACATCCCTATGGCATTTTGTAAACTTAGACCAGTTTATCCCACGTGCATCATATGAATTATTCTCCTCTCACTCTCTCATATATAATCGAAGTGAAGGAGGTCCTTTGAGCATGCAACTAATCTGGGCAGATCTCCACACACGGAAGGAACTTTATTTTGTTCGCCAAGTTGATTTGGAGTTGGCGACAAAGTGGTGAAAGTGGTGAATTTATGCTTTTATGAGTTTTATAATCTCACGCATTTTTATTAATGCTTTGTGAGATAAGTCTCATGCATTTATCATTTTATTTGATTTATGTTTTGTGAGATGTTCATGCATTTTATTATGCTTTAAATGAGCTTTTGAAAAATGCTTGCATTTAATTATTTTTGTAAAATGATTAATACTTGTGAGGGAAATTAGACTCAAGTATTTTTCATTAAAATTGTAATTATGGAAATTGGTATTTATGTGAGAAACCAACTCACACCAATTTTCCAATTTTCTCACTAGTAGGTTGAGAGAATCAAGGGCATGGATAAAGAGTCTTGGGTGGTTTTGAGACTTTTCCCATTGTGTGCTTGAATATAGTTTGAGATCCTACTTTTATGGATCTTGTTTTTCCTCTTTTGTAATTAGATCTTATTATTGTGGATCTAGGAATCAATACTCTTTTTTAAGAGTGAGTGAGGAAAAACAATATAATGCCTTATGTGAGCCCTATGTAGGAGAGAGAGAGTAATGGAGAATTAATGAGTGGAGTTAGAGAGCCATGGTGCTACTACTTCTAAGTATTGAGAGACTTATTCATGTAAGGAAGTGTCCTTCTTGATGTATGGAGAGATATGAGTGTGACTAGTCTTCTTGAATCCTCGTTGAAGGAGAAGACATCTCTTATGTAATCACTTATGAGAAGGTCCCAACATCTTTTGAAGAAGGAATGAAAGTGATCAATATTCCAATTTAAGCGGGTCCGGAGATGTAGCCCAGGAGTGGCGAACTTCGTTACCAACATCAGTTGTCTCTCTCTTGTCTTTTCATATGCTTATTCCATTTTGAGTTCATGTGTGTTATGTATTATTGTTTAAAAGCATGGTTAATAATGGACTCATATGCCCTTTAATCCTTATGCAAATAATTCTTTAGAAAATTATTCTTGATTGAAAACTTATGTAGAGTAAGTACTCCCCTGTTTTCAGATCAAGTGGTATCCGAGTAGGCTGACTGCTTTGCGGGATGGGCAAAGAAGTGAAGCGAGCAGAAAGACTTAGAGCTGAGGAGGTTTTTGTAGGTTGCAAAATAAGAGAAACAAGAGCTTCAAGAGAGATCTCAGCTTCATGGAGAAGTCCTCGACAGAATTATTGAAGAATTTCATCTCGAATTGCAAGCCAAGGATGATCTCTTGGCTAAGTTGTAGCACGGTGAACGAATGGAGGACAAAGAGCCTTTTATCGTGGATGCACAAACTCAAACCGAGGTATATGATGTTTCTTCATGTTCAATTTTTTTTCAGTATGAAACTAACGTGGGCATGAAGCTCCCCACGAAGATGGGATACAGAGGAGGTGGACTTGGCATTCATGGCCAAGGAGTCACTCAACCATTAGAAGTGGTACAAATACCATGATTTGCAGGTTTGAGATATGGTCAAGAGGATATTGGGGAGTGCTCAAAGTCCATTGAAGCAAGAGCCACTTCAAAAACCATTTCTACATCATTGGATTCCAAGAAAAGAATCAATCCAGCTTGTCCTCATCAGATCAAGGACAATTCAAGAAGGTATGAAAGTTATTCAAATTCTTTTCTTAAATGTAAGAAAAATGATTTATGCATTACATCTTATAACCATGATGTAGCCAAGCATCAAATGAAGAAAGCTTGGGTTAAGAAGACAGATGAGTCCACTAGAAGTGAGACAAATCAGAGACCACACCTTCCAAGTCATCCTATCAGGAAGTTGAATGGAAAACGAAGAAATTATTGCAAGTATTGTAATCTAAGTGGTCATTGGGAGAAGAAGTGTTGGAAGCTTCACCCCAATCTCCGTCACACACCAAGCAAGAAATCTATGGAAGCATCCACCAAGAAAGAGGTTGCACAAAGTATGATGGAACATGTGGTCAATGTTCCTTCACCACTAAAGAAACTTAAGTATCATGGAACATGTGGTCAATGTTCCTTCACCACTAAAGAAACTTAGTTGCAGGAAGAGGGTACCTTTGATTGGTTGGCTAAGCAGTGGTTATAATTTCTGCAAAATTGAAATCTTTCTATGAGTTAACATGTTCTGCAGCTGAGAAGAAAAATTTTGACATCCACCAAGAGCGTGGATGACCACATAAAGGAGACACTACCGAAGTAAAGGTAAGATCCACTGCCATAGAAGGAGCAAACACCAAGGATAATGAAGAGAAGGAAGAGACTATGTAATTTGAACGACATTGATAGCTTCTCATTCTCCATGGATGGAAGTGGTTCTGCCTTTCGTGGTGTCGATGAGCAGACGTCAGGCCGTCCAAAAATTAGAGATGATTTCAGAGGAAAAAAATTACCGAAGACTTGATGTAATTCCTTCTGTCTTCTATTATCAGTGAATTCACATACATGATCTCACATGTCAAAATCGTTCGCCTCACTTGGGATCGTGAGAAGAACACCGCCAACAACGAAATATATATCTGTAAGAGATCTGCAAGAGGCCGAACTGGTTGTTGAGCTTGGAGTGTTATCCATCTGATTGTTAATCTGTTTCACAAAGTTAAAGATGGATCGGGTGGGGGTCACTATGCATGGAATTCAACGATTTCTTTTTATAAATCATTGCACCAGATTTCAAGTCAAAATCTGCAGTTTTGTAAGACGATTTTGTTGGTTCAATACAACTTATTCTCGGTGATCGCAATTATCATCGTTGCAGGTCATTTTTTTTGGGCAGACCAGGCGACTATGCAGGTTCTATTGTTGAGACTGCCAAAGGAGCAATAGCGATGGTATTTGGCCTCGGCTGAAGTTATAAATCCGACCCACATCATCGAAAGAGAAATGATTATGGCCCTCCCAGTTATCCATATCGTAAGCTGGGAAATGCTTGCACTAGGCAGAAGATCTCAAACGAATAGAAGAGCAGACTTTTTCCTTCAAAGAAGAAGAGAAGGGATCGCCCTGGAATCCCCTAAATTACTCGGCAGACTACCAGATAGATAGCAAGAGATCTTCTATCATATTTTCTGGACCTTGACTCTATCGAGGATCTCCGAATATATTGATATTGGAAAACCGGAAGGTGAACCTCGATACCTACTTGCATTGTACATCGCTCTCGCTACAATGTCAATCGTCGGTGGTGTTTGTGGTATGAAAATATTTTGAATCCTCATATAATTCAAGTTGGAATTTTGTTGGCATGTTTGCAATAATCGTTGTCGGAGGACATTGGGAAAAATCTGTGCACGGATCATGGGGAAATCCCATCAGAATTTGAGATGCGCTTGAGATTTGGCAACGATTGGCCATCCAAAGAATTAGTCATCAAGACCATAACACAGATTGTGGCCTTTTGTATCTGTATCCTTCCTTTATGGATTGAAAAAAAACCTCGTTGTTGCATGGATCTTCGGCGAAAATGCTTGAGGTGTGCCAAAACTGGAATTTTATTCCTCAATTATGAAGCAGAGAATATTACTTCTACAAATGGTTTATCTCCAAACAAAACGTTGATTGGTCGCAACAAGAGTAGTTGTGGAGGTGACGTGGAGATCTTTGTCATCGACTAGCCGAGATCTCAAATGAGAATTTAGCTTCGGAAAATATTTCCAATCTGACTGTTAGCTCGGAGGGTTGTTATCCATATTGAGTAGCCCTACCTGAATGCTCTAGCTGCAATGAGTCGAAATTTCAAGGGAGCAGCTCGACTTCTACCATTGGATTTCAAGCTTGAACGAAGTTTGCTCATCCTTTTTCAAGAGATCGAAGGAGAAAGACCCATGTGACAGTTTGTTGCAGATGATGCTTGATTGGATGGGACTAGCGCCATTCCCAGGATGGGGATTCCTGCATGGCGTCTCCAACCTGTTATTGCAGAATGAGAAATGAGGTTTTAGTTTGTGCAACCATTGGAGGTCCTGCACGACCAAGGAGCATGCCTTTACATCATGGCACTTGCATTTGGAAGTCGTTGTCCACTCAGACCAAAGCGTAGCTAACACCAGTAGTCTTGGGAGTAGTCATTCGGTCTGCGCAACAGTTATGGACTCGGCTAGTTACTGCAACATCTGATGAAGACTGCGAGGACCGATCTCAGACAAGCATATGCTACAACAAGAGCTGGATATCACTTTCGAGAATACTATGGGGCTGGAAAAGCGTCAGGTTGTCACCCTCTGAGTTGGATTAGATCTATCCGCAGTTCATAGACATCGGGCCAATTGCTTGCTAGGATGGTGCAACTATCTCCATCGTGCTCAATCTTACGGAGAAAATCAACCCTCAACTATGTTAAGCCATTGTAAATGGTTTAATTCATTTTTATATGCGCGGGTTTTAATCCCAAGCTTTGATAGGTTTTTTTTTTTTTTTCCAATGGAAATTAACCCCGATACTTCCCCACATAGTGGATGATATGGGAGTGGAAAGCAGCAGCCCGAGGGACTCGTAGCCAGGCTTGAACTCGTGACCTCTCCCCAACTTGGGAGAGTGTGACCACATTCTCGCCAATCGAGCTATCCAAGCTTTGATAGGTTACCATGCCGAAGATGTTCTTGTGCCATGTAAATATTTTATGTACTTGTTTGGCATGAAAAATTGGCATGTACCTTGATGTAATTGCCATGTAAAGGCCTTGTAATTTGATGTAAATGTGATTATGAAGTATTATAAAAAAGACTTTTAGACACTCCTTAAGACTCAAAGAGAGTTGAGAGTTAGAGGCGTTTGTTTTTAAGCTTAATGCTTTTGTTTTTACGCCTAATGCTTTGATTGGCTTCATTGTAATTATAGATTGATTGAGGCGATTTTGCCTAGGCCTATTTTGGAATTCATTGTAAACTTGACCAATGAGTATGATTATAAACTCTTGGAAAGTAAGACACTCTAAATATTATAATATGTATCATCAGCTATGAGTTGCAAATTTATGCAAATGTGGGCTTCGACATTTCAGCTCTGAAGAATAGAGACGAAGGAGACAGGGGTGTGCATTTTTCCAGACATTTTCTTTGCAGCAGTTGCAAGTGTTGGCTTTGCATTCTGATTCCGAAGTACGTGGGTGAAGGAGTCTTGAAGGAATGTGCCTTTTGAAGATATTTTCATAGAGATAAAGTTGATACTTTTGGAGACCAAAATTTTCTTTTGTGGGGAGGCATGATCTAGGCAGATCTCCACATATGGAAGGAACTTTACTTTGTTCGCCAAGTTGATTTGAAGTTGGCGACAAAGTGGTGAAAGTGGTGAATTTACGCTTTTATGAGTTTTATAATCTCACGCATTTCTATTAATACTTTGTGAGATAAGTCTCATGCATTTATCATTTTATTTGATTTATGCTTTGTGAGATGCTCATGCATTTTATTATGCTTTAAATGAGCTTTTGAAAAACTCATGCATTTAATTCTTTTTGTAAAATGATTAATACTTGTGAGGGAAATTAGACTCACTTATTTTTCATTAAAATTGTAATTGTGGAAATTGGTTTTTATATGAGAAACCACCTCACACCAATTTTCCAATTTTCTCACTGGTAGGTTGAGATAATCAAGGGCATGGATAAAGAGTCTTGGGTGGTTTTGAGACTTTTCCCATTATGTGCTTGAAGATAGTTTGAGATCCTACTTTTATGGATCTTGTTTTTCCTCTTTTGTAATTAAATCATATTATCGTGGATCTGGGAATTAATGCTTTTTTTTAAGAGTGAGTGAGGAAAAACTATATAATGCCTTATGTGAGCCCTATGTAGGAGAGGGAGAGTAATGGAGAATTAACGAATGGAGTTAGAGAGCCACAGTGCTACTAATCCTAAGTATTGAGAGACTTATTCATGTAAGGAAGTGTCCTTCTTGATGTATGGAGAGATATGACTGTGAGTAGTCTTCTTGAATCCTCATTGAAGGAGAAGGCATCTCTTATGTAATCACTTATGAGAAGGTCCCAACATCTTTTGAAGAAGGAGTGAAATCGATATGTATTCCAATTGAAGCGGGTCCGGAAATGTAGCCCAGGAGGGGCAAACTCCGTTACCAACATCGATTGTCTCTCTCTTGTTTTTTCATATGCTTATTCCATTTTGATTTCATGTGTGTTATGTATTATTGTTTAAAAGCATGGTTAATAATGGACTCATATGCCCTTTAATCCTTATGCAAATAATTCGTCAGAAAACGATTCTCGATTGAAAATTTTGTGTAGAGTAAGTACTCGCCCGTTTTCATATCAGCAATGGAGTGTGATGTAATGCTTATTGAAAATAAGCATAGCCCGTAACTCTTTCTCTTTAGAGATAAGTTACCACCATTCTAACTAGTTTGTGTTCTACAATATTCTGTTATTCATTAATAGAAGTTGGATTTCACTATATTTCTATGTTCTTTGCTATAGTTTTGTTTGTATCTCATTCCATTCTCAACATAATATGGATCAACTTGTTTGGTGTTACATTCATTAAAAGCATAAAATATGGTTTTATTCTTAGCCATGTGATAAGATGGTCCAAAATCAATAAGCCACCCATTAAAAGAAGAAGTAGATGTTGAATCGAAGGAAAAACTAGAAGCAAAAATCGCATGTCCATGAAAAGAATAAGAATCAAGATTGATGTTGTGCTTATTCCTTGTTGGTTCCAAGGCTTCCATATTCTTGAAACATTTAGGCTCTATATTACCGTCTCACCCATAAAAATTACAATGTCTCTCAGTCTTCTTGCCTTTCGATTTAATTCTTTTATTGCGATTGGGAGTAGGAGCTAGCTAAGAAGATTTGGGACCCTTGTTTTGTTTATTGTTGCAAAGAGTCTCTTCTTCAGATGCTTGGCTTTGTCCTTCTATTGGGCCACTAAGAATTTGTCAGTTGTACATGTAGTGTCAATCAGGCTCATCTTACTCTCTAATCAAAGAATCACAAAAAGATTCAAACGAGGGCATTTTTTAAGTAGCCCCTTGACTAACAAGAGCTTCTTTGGTGGAGTGAAAGGTAGATATAAAAATAGAATAGGCAATGCCAAATTTAGCAATAATAGCATATATAATTTGGTCATCTATCTTTATTATGTTACATTATGCAAGTAAAAGTCTAAGTGTTTTGAACTAAAATAGAAAATCTTCAAGGAAAGAGCAATGATTGTGATTTAAAGCAATCAATTGGTTTCCGAGCTAGTGGACTCAAATCTCATTGTGTTTTTCAAACATGGTTTCCATCTTTTTCCATACTACATTTGGGGTCTTGATTCCTTCAATATGAAACAGAAGATCATTGGATATGGACATTCAGATTAATCCATGTTATCCATAATTTTTACTATCTCATTTGGCTTTCTTTAATGCATTAAGAGGGACAATTTATATTTCCAAGGTAACTCGGTCAAATCCCCTGCTTAAATCATCCATATAGGATTTCCAAGAGAAGTAATTTGAACTAGTAAGTAGCATATTACTTGGAGTAGCCATATTATGATATGGAGGCAAGATGGTTTTAAAGGTAGAAAATTGATTTTCTAGATGGAAAGCTCTAAAAAATAAGCAGTTTAAAAAAAATAACATTAAAAACATAAGTTGGATCTCAAAGTTATGCCCTTTTTAAGAAAGACATGAAAAGTAACCATGGTGCCATGTGACAGGTGGAGGTTGATCAACGTCATGATGGGTGCACAATGAGGTTGTTAAGTTGTAAAGAAAGAAAAAAATGCTCTCATTTTCATAGACATCAAGCCAATTTCTTGCTAGGATGGTGCAACTATCTCCATCATGCTCAATCTTATGGAGAAGATCAACCCTCAACTATGGTAAGCCATTGTAAATGGTTTAATTCATTTTTATATGGGCGGGTTTTGATCCCAAGTTTTGATAGGTTACCATGCCGAAGATGTCTTTGCGCCATGTAAATATTTTATGCACGTGTTTGGCATGAAAAATTGGCATGTACCTTGATGTAATTGCCATGTAAAGGCCTTGTAATTTGGTGTAAATGTGATTATGAAGCATTGTAAAAAGGGATTTTAGACACTCCTTAAGAGTCAAAGAGAGTCAGAGGCATTTGTTTTTACGCCTAATGCCTTGATTGGCTTCATTGTAATCATTGATTGATTGATTGAGGCGATTTTGCCTAGGCCTATTTTGGAATTCATTGTAAACTTGACCAATGAATATGATTATAAACTATTGGAAAGTAAGACACTCTAAATATTATAATATGTATCATCAGCTATGAGTTGAAAATATATGCAAATGTGGGCTTCGACATTTCAGCTCTGAAGAACAGAGGCGAAGGAGATAGGGGTGTGCATTTTTCCAGACATTTTCTTTGCAGCAATTGCAAGTGTTGGCTTTGCATTCTGATTCTGAAGTACGTGGGTGAAGGAGTCTTGAAGGAATGTGTCTTTTGAAGACATTTTCATAGAGATAAAGTTGATGCTTTTGGAGACCAAAATGTTCTTTTTTGGGAAGGCATGATCTAGGCAGATCTCCACATATGGAAGGAACTTTACTTTGTTCGCCAAGTTGATTTGAAGTTGGCGACAAAGTGGTGAAAGTGGTGAATTTATGCTTTTATGAGCTTTATAATCTCACACATTTCTATTAATGCTTTGTGAGATAAGTCTCATGCATTTATCATTTTATTTGATTTATGCTTTGTGAGATGCTCATGCATTTTATTATGCTTTAAATGAGCTTTTGAAAAACTCATGCATTTAATTATTTTTGTAAAATGATTAATACTTGTGAGGGAAATTAGACTCACGTATTTTTCATTACAATTGTAATTATGGAAATTGGTTTTTATATGAGAAACCACCTCACACCGATTTTCCAATTTTCTCACTGGTAGGTTGAGATAATCAAGGGCATGGATAAAGAGTCTTAGGTGGTTTTGAGACTTTTCCCATTATGTGCTTGAAGATAGTTTGAGATCCTAGTTTTATGGATCTTGTTTTTACTCTTTTGTAATTAGATCCTATTATTGTGGATCTAGGAATTAATGCTCTTTTTTAAGAGTGAGTGAGGAAAAACTAAATAATGCCTTATGTGAGCCCTATGTAGGAGAGGGAGAGTATTGGAGAATT
>ML777305.1:96555-126871 GCA_009831015.1 Picea engelmannii | reverse complement strand
GATGGCCATATCCTTAGTCAATCTTTTCATGGATCCACAATGTATTGGTCAACAACCGTGCTTTGATTCATCTCATATTCCAAGTATAGGTATGTTTGCCTTGGAAATGGAACATATTTGTATATTGAATGACGATTCTTTGCAACTTTTGTCAGGTTCTCCTACTCTAGCACCCTTGCATTGAATAATTTGTAAAGTGTTTCGGCCATCAGTTTCTCTTCTGACCTCACACTTTAGGGGGCATTTGTTTCACACCAAAATGTCACACTTGAGTGTCGCACCCTAAGTGTCGCAAGTGTCGAAAAGTGCAGTATGCACCTTGTTAAGTGTCGCACACACTGTCGCAAGTGTTGTATGAAAATTACATAGTGTCGCATTCACTTTGGTGAGTTTCGCAACCCCTTTACACCATGAAAAAATTTGTCACAATCCATAAGCCATGTTGGAAGAAGAAGCCCCATCATTTGACAGCAGAAACACAACTTTTTCTTGGAAAATTCAACCACTTTTGGGCATTTATGAAGGGTGGTGCCCCCCTGGCCATGTTGGGGGAGTGTCACTTCATGGGGTGGAAACCCCTTGACATGTTAGGGGAGCGCCACTTTATAGAATGGCACCCTATGTTCAACTCTAGGGAGCACCAGTCTTGTTAGAGGAAATCATGGGATCCTCCACCTCTTTCTAAGGGCTAGATCTCTTGGGATGAGGTTGGTTGTGTTTGATCCCTATGATATGGATTCATCTTAGGATCAAATCACAACCTTAAGGAGACATATCCTCAACCATATCCTTCATTTTCTCATGGTGTTTGTGCCTCTCAAGCCTATATATTGAAGGTATTTCCATGGTTAAGGGGGGAAGATTACATATATCAAACCTTTGATTCTGGAGGAAGCATCAGCATTTTGATGTCAAGATTCATGCAAGGGATGGATGAGGAGAGATTGTAGAAGTGAATACATCATTAATCATGCTTTGTAAGTTCCTTATTTGGCTTTCAAACTAATATCAACTTGGATTATTCCCTTCAAGTTCATGTGTTCTACATTTGCTTGTCTATTGTCGTTTTAGTCTTCATCGATAGATCTACTTTATATAATCATCTAGAGTAGGAGGAAGAGTTCATTTGTTAGTCTTTGCAAGGTTTTCGTTGTGTTGAGGAGTTTGGAGATCAAGCCCAGGGATTGGAGCAGCGAGGATGAACATCACAACAAGGTACGCCACATCCTTCCTCGCTCTTGCTTGATTGATTGAGTTAGATCTATACGGAAAGCAGTAAACACTTGTTCACTTCTATCTTTGGACCAAAGATAGGGGTCTTGGTTCAAAGGGGAGCTTATCATGTCCGCAGGGTGAGGAATGAGAGATTGTAGACTAGTCGCAGCAGTGGGCACCTTGGATTGAGCAATTTCACTGATTATCAGACTTTATCTTGACATTAAGAATTTTTTTCCCTGGTGGAGTTTAAGCCCCAACTCAGGGAACACCTGTTGCTGAAATGTTATGAGCAACAGAGTCTATGGTTGGGAAGAACATTTGAGTTTTGTGTGTAGTTAGTGACTTTTCATAAAAGACAAATATCCTTTATGTGCTTGTCTAATTTATTGCGTGCTTAATTAGCTATGTTTAATTTGAGTTTATTTTATGTATGATGTTGCATATGCTCAATTGTTGTTATTTTGTATAATGCTACTTGTACATGTAAGTGTAGCATTGATATTCAATATTTGTAGTTGTACATGCAGAGTATGATAGTTGTTATTAGTTATTTCTATTAAGTTAACCTTATAATAATGGTCATTAGTCACCGAGGCGAGATTATAATGGTCGTGCGGGCAGGGAAATATTATATGCGCACAAGAGGCTGGATTCACTTGTGCGCGTAGGGAAGCAGTCTGCTCGCACAAGGAGAACAAAATTTCCGTGTGATGCCCAAACGGTTATGCGCGCAGTAGTGATCACATGTTCAGAGTGGATTACACACACAGTAATGTTGGGTGCTCAATATGCTTGTGCGCGCAGTTGTATCGTGTCACTTCTACTGTTATAAGTTGTGTCAGAAGAGGAAAGTTTGTGTGGCGTGACCTATCTTAGGGTCGAGCGCCTTACTTCAAGTATTTGTGCGTAGAGCAATGTTGTAGAGTAGAATCTATGCACTAGATTTTGGAGTAGCGTTACTCAGTAGTAGGTTGGGCACGTTATAGATTGGTATCATAGCATGGTACCTAGCTAGGAGGCTAGGTAGGTTAGGTATCAGAACACGGTACCCAGCTAGGAGGTTGGGTATGTTACATATTGGTACCAGAGCTCGGGTTTCAACATTGAGCCTAGATGGGTCGAGCATTTACTTAATGGAAAATTCAAAATAGTAAGTGGCTGAATTTGGAATGAAGTGGCCATGGTGCACATAAAATAAGAATGTGCAAGTGTGCGCACTAAAATTTGACATTGTGGGGTGCAACGCTGGAAATACGCAATAAAAAAATGGTGCACGACTGTGCGCACTAAAATTTGGGGCTGCTCAGAGCAAAATTGGTGGTGCATGCGTAATACCGATACATGGTGTATATGTTAAATATTGACATCGCGCATTTGTACATTTTGAATACCAGTGTGTGCACGAGCTTCAAAAGAAAGTAAGAAAGAGTAAAAGGGTATTTGGGTGAATTCCAAATGACCATAATTTACTACGCAATACTCAAAATTGTTGAAGGGAGTAGTCGATGGGAAAGTTTAGGACAAAGTAGTCCAATTATTCAACCAAATTATTTTAATTGGGACGTTAACAATCATCCAAGAAATCAGAAGGAAGGATTCTGACAAAATGGTGCAGAGTTTTCATGAAGTTATTGCATGAATTCGTCTAACAAATCCTATTGCCTGCACATTTTGCAGAATTAACAACGATTAGATCAGGACAGAATAAACACAGAGAGTCAAAAGCATGGAAGATGTGTAGAAAACTTACAGTCATGATGATGAATTCGGGGTTTTGTATGTCATTTTAGGTGTTGATGGTATAAAATCCAAGGAGGAGCGCATAAATTTGGTAGAAACCATAAAGGGACTGCAAAAAGATGTCCACAACTATAAGTTGGTGATTAGAGGCTTATGAAAGCCAAGGAGCAACAAGATGAATTCAATATCAAGTTAATGCAAATATTGGAAAGAATAGAGAAGAAAATGGATAATAAGACAGAGTCAAGCAAGTCGAGGAGTCATGGGTCTCATGGTGAAGGAAGAGAAACAAGAAGTGTTGATAGGAAACATCACCACTCACCATAGCATTCATTTAGGAAAGTGCGTAATAGATTAATTCTGTCTCCTGTTAGAAAGCATAAGAGAAGGACTGGGGTGGACGAGCTACAGGGGGGAATGAATAAGATCAAGCCTCCTACCTTTGACAGTGAGAATAAGAAGGATGAAGATGTAGAGACCTAACTGTTGGGTATGAGGAAGTAATTCCAACTGTATAATTATTTTGCGCAGGCAGAAGGGAGAATTGCCATCTATCAGCTAAAAGAAAAATCATCAATGTGGTGGTATCAGTTCGTGAAGTACAACACATTGATGACAAGAAGGTTACTTGGAGGGAGTTCAAGAGGTATTTTCAAAATAAATACTCAACCAAGTGATACTATGACAAGAAAATGAAGGAGTTCTTTGAACTCAAGCTTGGGAGTATGACAATAGATGAGTATGAAAGAATATTCTTAGAGCTGCTAAAATAGGTTCCATTCATCAACGATGAGAAAGTTAAAATTTAGAGGTATCTGAGTGGGTTTCCCTCATTTATCAATGACAAGATACAATATGATGACCCCAGGACATTGGAAAAAACCATAAGGTACGCTAAATGTCTTTTTGTGATCCGGATTTATGAGAAGAACGAAATGAAACCACTGATTTATAATGTTAACACAGAGATACAATGAATAATAACATAGATATAGTAAAACTTGACTTCTATTAAATAAGAAATATGTTGAAAACTATAAAATGCAGACTGAAAACAATCTTGCTAGAATGGTGGCAGAGTATCTTTGAGAAGAGATGTGATAGCTACACTCATTCACAAGAATATGAGTACAATGAGGCTCTGAAGGCCTTTTTACAATAAACATGAATTTCAAAACCCTAGACATCCAAAAACCTAACCCTAGGAGACGAAGCGCCAAAAGTCATGTGGGCCCCATTGGGATAAGTTAGTACATCAACTTCCTAGGGTCGTAACTTTTTCATACGGTCTCCGTTTAGGGTGCACGATAGCTCTTTGGAAAGGTATTGACGAGGATATTCATTATGGGGGCTCAAGAAGAGCCTTTGGAATTCATTAAGGTGTCTGATCATGAAAATATGTCGTTTAGGCCCTCAAAATGGCCCCTGAAGTTTTGGAACCGAAAAAACCGTTAAAATGAGTAAGCTACCAAAAAAAGGTTTTGAGTCGGTTGGAAAAGGTGGTTGGCCACCAAGATCCTCCTGGATCAATCCTCCTCCCTTAGGAAGCAATGGTCTCCATTGCGTTGAGTGCCCCCATCATATGAGGAATTTTTTGTAATTTGGCCCTGAGTGAGCCACTTTCCTTGGTGCAGGAGCTATCCTGCTTTGACAACTCGATGAAGTTGGATCCTCTGTTGGCAAGTGCCTTTGACCTATGTCTCCAAGATCTGATCTATGGATTCCTATTCCATGTAGCCAAGGTTGAGCTCTATTGGTGTCAATTGTTATGTTATCTTCGAGGTTTCCAATAATGGTGGAAAATAAGGTCGAAGGAGGTCCACATTGAACATTGGGTACAAGCCAAGGAACATGGGAAGGTTGAGCTCAAAATAATTGTCACCCACAGCCTTGGTGATGGTTTAAGGGTGATAATGGAGTGGACAAAGCTTCCAAAGTGTACCCACACTCATTCAAAGAACAGCTTGGCAGTGGTTTCTGATGTGATGCTCTTCTTGCAGGCGGCCATAGTCACCATCTTGGAAAAGTGATCAACAACCACAAAATCACAGTCATTTCCCTGCTTGGTGGACGGAAGGCCCAACATCTAGTCCATTGAGATGGATTTTCAGGGCTTGGCAGGAGTAGGAAGAGGAGTGTACATGCCTTGTTTCTTAGTGGTCGGTTTGTTAATAACACAGGCAGTACAGGACTGGATATACTTGTTGACATCCTTTTGAAGTTTCAACTAGTAGAAATGTCGCTGCAACAATGCCACTATCTTTTCCATGCTGAAGTGTCCTGCCACCCAACTCTAGCGGGCTTCCCAAATCAACTTTGCTTGCTTGCTTGATGGAATGCAAAGATGGCCTAGATGGCACAACAACCCGTCCTAAAGATGGAAATTAGTGACAAGTGTGTTTGTTCCCAACATCTGGTAAGTGTTGGTGAAGTCGGGATCTATCTCATATAAGTGGGGCCATCTGGAGATCTCGTGGCCACAAGAGTCTAGAACTCTGGTGAGTGTCGCGAACGAAGGTTAGTTGAGGCAATCAATGACTCAATTGGTACTTCCTGTTTTATACTTGATGTTGAGGTGGAACTGCTGCAAATATGTGGACCACTTTTGATGGCGATCATTCTGCAATTTTCCTTGTGTTTGCATGAACTGCAGCTACTTATGATCAGTGTGGATTATTGTCTCCTTCTCAAGAATGTAATGCCTCCATTGGCGATAGGATTACATAATGGAGTACATTTCTTTATCGTAACTAGGGTACTTATGGACGATATCTGATAGTGTCTCACTATGATAGGCCACGAGGTGGTCGTGTTGAGTGAGGACTGTGCCCACAACATAGCCTGAAGCATCTGTCTCAATCTCAAAGGGTTTTTATGGATCAGGTAATGAAAGCATTGGGGTTGAGAACAAGCATTACTTCATATCATCGAATGCTTTCTATTGGGACAAGCCCCACATAAATTTTGTCTTACCACCACCCCTGGTTATTTGACTGAGGGCCCATGCAATATGGGAGAATCCCAACACGAACCTGCGATAGAAATTGGCAAGGCCTAAAAAGCTCTGAAGATCAATGAGCGTGGTTGGGGTTGGCCAGTCACGGATGACTTGGAGCTTGGATGGATCAACATGCACACCATGCACATCAACAATGTAGCCTAGGTACTAGACCATGTCCATGCCGAAGGAGCATTTTTCCAAATTGGTATATAGCTTGTGTTGTCGTAGAGTGTGCAGAACCTACTGAATATGTTGCAAGTGTTCTCCCCAAGTCTTCTTGTAGATGAGGATGTCATCCAGATATACCGCCATAAAATAATCAGTGAAAGGCCGCAAGATATCGTCCATCATCCACATGAAAGTTGTTGGGGCATTTTTCAAACCAAAGGGCATGACTAGCCATTCAAAAATACCTTCTTTCGACTTGAAGGTAGTTTTCCATACATCTGTTTGTTCTATTGGGACCTAATGGTAGTCGGACTTCAGATCAATCTTACTGAAGTATTCATCCCCTTGAGTTGATTAAGGAGATCGTCGATTCGGGGAATCGGGTACCAGTTACTGACTGTGATTTTATTTAGGGCCTGGTTATCAATGCAGAGTCGCCATGTTCCATCTTTCTTCTGCACTAGCATGTTGGGCTTCCACAGGGTGATGAGTGGGGTCGGATGTGCCCCTTGCAGAGTAGTTCTTGGATATGATGCTTGATCTCCTCATTTTCTAATAGAGAGTGACAATAGACTGGCCCATTGGGTAGCAATGTGTTGAGGGTTAGATTGATGGGATGCTTGACTTGAGGTGCAAAGGTACCCTAGTAGGTGATGAGAATATGTCTTTATATTCTTCCACGACCTTATCCACTTGCTTCTGCTGTGTGGAGAGGTCGGTCTTTCACTCACTCTGAGAGTGAATCATGAAGAAGAAAAACTTCTCGATCTGAGAAATGACCTTCCTATTGAAATTTTGGTATGCTCGTTTCACCATAGAGAATGTCACCCAAGAATAGGCATTCGCATATGCCACCCCTGAGCACACTAACCTTTACTTAGAATAATTTCACCAAGTCTACTCCAGAACCAATAGATAAACCCTAGTTGCTAACTGCAACAACAACTCAAGACAAGTAGAGTGCTCCTTCTCCAAGGGTAGCGCACAAGAGAGAGAATCTCCATATTCACATAACAAGTACCATGCACAACTATAACAGCTACAACGACACTACTCCCTCTCTCAAACTTGTGCCATACTTAGCAAGAATATCACCAAGAGAGAGACGAAGACAAAGAGATGACTATGTGCCTTTATTCCTCCTTGCAGCTGCAACTGCATCTCTCCACAAGACTAGCGCACTAAATGGGTGTACAAATGAGCTAAAACATCCTCTATTTATACTAATCTATCTAGTGACTTTTCTGGCTGGGTCGACCTAACTTTCGAGTAATTATATTTTTTGTTTATCTTTTTCCTGTGGAGCCGACTTGTATTTATGGAATATAATATTCTAATATTATTTATTCTGTTAGGTCAACTTGTCTTCTAGGGTTTCCACACATCTTTTTTATGGTTCACTTGCTTCTGGAATATTCTATTCTAAGTCATAGGTTACATGTGGAGGTTAATACCTCCCACATCTACCAAAACATCAACACTCCCTCTTAGCTAGTGGGGTATTAACTAAGATGTTCTTCATGTAGTGGTCTCAAACACATCCATCCATCTCACGTGGCATGGGAAAGACTCACATGGTCTTGCAGACCAGTCTACTAGTAGCATCACCATATCCACACAAGCTATCATATGATCAAATAGATCATGTAACAAATATCACCATCATAGCCGCACTTTAGCCATATAGTTGGCAAACACCTCCAACACTATTAGTTGTCCTTCCAGCTAGTAACCTCTGATGTTACTCGTTATCACTCTATGTGGGAATCATTTCCGACACTACATGTTGACATCTAGTTCATACAAAACTAGTAACTCGTTAACTGACACAGAATATGAGTAAAAAAATTAACACTCCCTCTTAACGAGGAAGGTATTCCTCTTGGCACAACCATCATCACTACTTTTGCACTTCTGCACACCTCGGTCATTGTCCTATTGTCAATCACGAATCTGTATGTCATAGGAAGTTTTACACTTTCACTGGACTAGCGTATCAGCCTTCATTGGAGTAGCATACCAACCTACGTTGTGGTAATATACTAGCCTTTGTTGGAGTAGCATACCAACCTGCGTTGGAGTACCAACCTGCTTTGGGGTAGCATACCATCCTACATTGGCATACAAAACTGTGTTGGGGTAGCATATCAGCCTGCGTAAGAGTACCAACTTGTGTTGAGGTAGCATACCAACATGCATTGGACTACCAACTTACGTTGGGGTAGCATACCAGCCTGCGTTGGAGTACCAACCTACACTGGGGTAGCATACCAGCCTTTGTTGGAGTACCAAACTGCGTTGGGGTAGCACCCACTACTAGGGATCTCATCACTTCCCTCTACTAGGGAACACATAACTTCTCACTACTAGACAAAAAAACATTTGGACCACTCCAAGCTTGTCCCTGACAGAGGCTTTGTCAACATATCTGCTACCTATTCGTCAATAGAAATATACTGGAGAAAGTGTCTCGTCACAGTCTTCTCCTTCTTGTTGGGAGAATCCTCTGGACACAAATCAGGCTTTGACATATCTAGGCTATTTATCTACAATATGTTTGATCTTGTAGATCAACTTGGAAGTCACGACTTACTTCCCTTCTGGTCTCGAAACCAAGGAAAATATATGTATCCTAGTCCTTCTAACTGGATTCCTCCTCGGTCACTGTAGCAAAGTCTACTGAAACAAGGGAATATTCCAATAAGATCTTGTATCTCCTAGAAGCCTCTGAATCTTCGATCTAGCATTCTCAACCCATGGCATCTATTTGTCATTTCTGGAAGACGTCTCTCTCTTCCATCTGAATCTGAAAGTCTTTGAGTCTCCATTCTCCCTCTGAAGCTTGAATCCCTCTGAGTCTGCATTCTCCCTCTGAAGCTTGACTCCCTCTGAGTCTGTATAATCTTTGGAGCCATCTAGTCCTCATGATATGGCTCATCAATGTTGCATCCTGCAAAGTTTCATGGGACCACGTTGGTCTCTTCTTGGTTACTGCAACAATTTTGGCTAGTCCCTTCTTGCTCTATTGACTCTTCCTGATGATCTGAAGAGTGATCAACTGCACTAAAGGGATTTGTTCAACCATCTTTGGAGCCTTTTGCTCCTTACAATCAATCTCCATACGAGATATTATGTATCTTGCAAAAGTACCCTTCTTCGTCTTCTTCTTCTTTGGGACATGGATGTATACATTCGTCTATACAACTTATTATCTGGATAGCATGCTCCATGTACCAAACTAGAGACCATCTAATATGTTGTCTCTTGCAACTGTCACTATAACTTCCCTCAAAGTTATCACATGTGACCTGCCCGGAACAAGGACAACAAAGGGAAACACAGTAGACAAGAATAATACTCTTATAATAATAAAAAACAAGAACAAGAACAATAATCATAGTAGCTCCTTCTCATAGCTATTATTTTTGACCTGCTTGGAACAAGAACCAAAATAAAAATATAATAATAAGAAATATCTCCTAGAGGAGATGTTAGTTCATATTTCAAGCATTTATATCAATAGTACGCATATGCTTCCAAGTATTCATAGTATTTAACAATAGTAGAACCTTTCAAGGATTGTTGTCACAACTAGTAATGTAGCAATTATCAAACTTGATATGTGCAAATTGGAAACTTATTATATTAATCGAACCTGGAACCTGGAGTCTTATCTTCAAGAACGAATGCTGTTGATTTTATTCTGAGTCTCCTTCACTCAAGATGACAAGTATTCTCTTCAACATGTCCCCTGTACTTAAGACAATATGCTTTCTAGACATAAATCTGAGTTAGAGAATATAGTGCAAATAAACTCTAAAGTCTCAACCTTAATCAATCTAATACTTTGACTAAAGTTAGTTTCTAACTTTAGCTTTGAACATAGGTTAGTATGATAATCATAACTTCAATAGATCAAAATACAACTAGATGTTCATAAGGTCACAATAATGCCATAACAACTAGAGGCATATGAAAACAATCAAACCTACAGTGTGTTGTTCCTTTGAATGTGATGGATTTGAGATCCCTATGGATCTACGATTGTTTCTTGGACTAGAGATCCCTTCTCTTGCAATCACACTCAAAATAGTGATACAATTTAAACATGTCTAAGTACATACCTCCGGCAGCAGTGATAGGTATCGGCAGACAATGGCACCATTCGGCAACAACGACAAGCAATGATGAACCCTAAAACTTCAAAGTGCTCCAGCTTGCAATCTAAATATAACTGGAGATGCTCTAGGGTAAGGCGCACTAGAACAACCAAAGATTAGGCCCAACATTTCATAGAAACTTTACAACTACTGGTGTTGCAACTCATACTGCAACTGGTGTTGCAACTGGCACTACAACTAGTGGTGCAACTGGTACTGCAACTAGTGGTGCAACTGGGATTGCAATTGGTGTTGCAACTGGCACTGCAATTGGTACTACAACTGGTGCTACAACTGGTACTGCAACTGGTGTTGCAACTGGTACTACAACTAGTACGAAGGAACTGGCATGAAGGAACTCGCACTGCAAACCTAGGGTTTTCATGAGGAAACCCTGATATCTCAACTTCATAAATTTGTAGATCTGATCTAAGGAAGAGATGTGCCCTACTTAGGTGACCTTTAGTGAGTTTAGTAAATGATCAACGAGCTTGGCAATGGGGGAAACTAAGGATCTTCCTTAGAGCAGTTAAACTGTTACAAAGGAAACCAGTTCTGAAACCATGTTGAAATTTTGGTATGCTCGTTTAACCATAGACAATGTCACATCATTGTCACCCAACCATAGGCATTCACATATGCCACTCCTGAGCACACTAACCTTTACTTAGAATAATTTCGGCAAGCCTACTCCAGAAGCAACAGATAAACCCTAGTTGCTAACTGCAGCAACAACTCAAGACAAGTAGAGCAATCCTTCTCCAACGGTAGCACACAAGAGAGAGAGAGAGTCTCCATATTCACAGAACAAGTACCATACACAAATGCACTAGCTGCAACAACACTACTCTCTCTCAAACTTGCACCATACTTAGCAAGAATATCACCAAGAAAATCACCAAGAGAGAGACCAAGACCAAGAGATGACCATGCGCCCTTATTCCTCCTTGCAGCTGCAACTGCAGCTCTCCACAAGACTTGCTCACTCACTGGGTGGACAAATGAGCTAAAACGTCCTCTATTTATATTAATCTGTCTAGTGACTTTTCTGGCTAGGCCGACCTCACTTTCTGGTAATTATATTTTATGTTTATCTTTTTCCTATGGAGTCGACTTGTATTTATGGAATATAATATTCTAATATTATTTATTCTGCTAGGCCGACTTGTCTTCTATGATTTCCACACATCTGTTTAATGGTTCACTTGCTTCCATAATATTCTATTCTAAGTCATAGGTTACATGTGGAGGTTAATACATCCTGCAACTAACAAAACATCAACACTTCCTGCATTGCTTAGCAAAGATCAAGGAAATAGCACTAGGTGGGACTACCTCGAGTATCTTGTACAATTTCCTGTTCAAAGTAATAATAACATTGTGAGGCCTAGACTCATAGACAACATGACGTTTTCATAAATAAATTTGGCCCAAAAGAACATCACAAACTTCAAAAGGAGAAACATCACACGATACCTCATCTTTGAATGGCTTGATGCCCTAAGACAGATGACATTGTTGGCTGACATGAAGATCGCTTCCTTGACAGAGCCATTCGATGGTGTAGGGTTGCGACTGCGGCATTGTCGGCAGGTCTAGCCGCTTGATGACCTCTGTTAAGATGAGGTTCTTTTGGCTATCGCTATCAACGATGAAGTGCAACATAGTGCCTTTAACCCACATCTGTGAATGACAGAGGCGCTCGCCTTCCTCTGGCTCATCAGGTTCATCGGGTTGGATCTTGGTGGTAGCAACAGTGGCACTAGATTCTGCATCAATAATCTGTCTCCCCTTTTCTAGTTCTAACTCAAAGTTAGAACATGCATTTGATTCAGAGGCTTTTACCTCAGCCACTAATGACTTCTTTGAGCGACAATCAACAGTGTTATGCCAAGGGCTCTTATGGAAGTCGCACCATTTTTCGATATGTTTCTTCATCTTCCCATTGTCCTTCTTTGCTTGCAGCTTGGACTTGTTGTCCTAAGGTTTCCTATATTTTCTATGTCCTTTGTTTTGTGGGTTGGGGTTTCCCTTTCCCTACTTCTGTTGTGAGGGGCTTTGAGACCCAAACTCCCATGTCTTTTGTTTAAGCTTTTGCTCGATTTTGACGACATATCGATAGGTCGTGCCCATGGATGAGATGTCCAAAAACTCCATTTATGTCTGGATGTATCTATGTAAACCACCGCGATACTTGAACACCAGATGTCACTCATAATATTTGATACCCAACTTGGTGCGCAAGGTATGGAAGACATTGGTGAACTCTGGCACTATTTGGTCTCTTTCTTACCGCAGTGTGGTCCATGTTGTATACAAGTCGGAATAACTTCCAACATGGTAGTATGGTTCCTTAATAACATCCTTGAAGGAACCCCAAGTGGGTGCAACTGCAAATAATGTGGATCCATCTATTTACTTTTGCTCACAGAAAGTCCCCCACCAATCTTTTACATTGGGGACGACCTTGAGTAGCACAAATGTAATATTTTCTCTATTGAAAAAGTTGTGGACAGAAAAATGCCCTTCTAGAAGGTTTAACTATTTATCTATAGAATCTGCATCTATTTGACCTTCAAATATAGGAATATCAAAATTGATATGTACCATGAAGGGGGTGGTGCCTCCGCTTGAGGTGGATGCATCGCTTGTTGGCAACCGTCAAAGGATCTGTGCAAAGTTGTCGATCATCTCGTTCCTTTGTTGCTCAAGGGATTCCTTGAGCAGCATTTTGAAAGGATATCCTATCTCGTTTTCTTTCTTTTCTCCCACCATAGATGGTTTCTTGGGCGTGCGAGAGTAGTTTTCCTCAATAGATACAAGCTCGAGACCCAACTCTCTATACCATGACCGCGTCGGGGACATGCATTAAAAAAACGACAAGGAGTAGACCACTCTGATACCACTGATCTGGATTTATGAGTGGAAAAAAATGAAACCACAGATTTATAATGTTAACATAGAGACACAGTGAACAATAAGAGAGATACGCTAAAACTTGACTTCTATTAAATAAGAAATATGCTGAAAACTGTAAAATGCAGACTGAAAACAAGCTTGCTAGAATGGTGGAAGCTTATCTCTGAGAAGAGATGTGCGGCTACGCTCATTCACAAGAAGATGAGTAAAATGAGGCTCTGAAGGAATTTTTACAATAAACATGAATGCCAAAGCCCTAGACATCCAAAAACTTAACCCTAGGAGATGAAACACCAAAAGTCATGTGGGCCCCATTGGGGTAAGTTAGTACATCAACTTCTCGGGGTCGTAACTTTTGCATACGATATCCGTTTAGGGCGCACAATAGCTCGTTGGAAAGGTACTGACGAAGAGATTCATTTAAGGTTCCCAGTCGTGAAAATACTTCGTTTAGATCCTCAAAATGGCCCTGGAAGTTTGGGAACCGAAAAATTGCTAAAATTAGTAAGTTGCCAAAAAATTGTTTTGAGCTAGTTGGAAAAGGTGGGTGGCCACCGAGATTCTCTTGAATCATTTCAATCAACAATGGGGAAGACTGACTTTCCAAAAGGCTTGGAAAGACAAGATGAAAAGCAAGGGGTAACATAGGAAGAAGGGGACTAAACCACCATTTTTCAGAAATCAAGGAACCCAGAATGATGGAGACAATGGGGCAAAAATCAAGGCAATAACCTATTTAATGTTGGGGTTATGGAAGAGATAATATGTATAGAGATTTCCCTCAAAGAGGTGAAAAAGCGAGGACTGTACACAATGTACAACAAGCTATGACAATTGAAGACATGGGCAAAAATGTACCTAGGATTTATGCATCCATGTATAACAAGCAAGTTGAGTTTCAGTCGCACGTGATTGAAGTGGAAGGTAAGATTAATGACCAACCCATTGTTATTTTAATTGATTCAAGAGCTAGTCATATTTATCTAGATCCTAAGATGGTGGAAATATTCCAATTGCCAAGAAGCAAGCTTGGAAAACCTTGGTTGGTGCAGTTAGCTATAGGGAGCAAAAAGGAAAATTAATGAGATGGTTAAGACATGTCTAATGGAAATGAATGGATTGTGCACAAAAGCTGATTTTAATATCATACCTTTGGGCTCGTATGATTGGCTCATTGGTATGGATTGGTTGGACTAGCATCATGTTGTTCTAGACTATTACAATAAGGCATTTACTTGCTTGGATGAGGAAGGAAACATAAGAGTAGTTCAAGGCATTCCGAGAGATGTAACTATCAAAGAAGTTTCACCCTTGCAATTGAAGAAAAGCTACATAAACGGATGTCAAGTATTTGCAATGCACATGGAGGAGGCACCTAAGGATAAAGTGCCAAATGTTGAAGTTTTTCACTACTGAAAGAATTTGAGGATGTCTTTGAAGAGATATCGGGGTTGCCACCTAAAAGATATATTAATATCTCTATAAATTTGATGACGGGAGCAACTCCTATATATAAGATTGCTTATAAGATGAGTACGCCAGAGCTAGAGGATTACATATCAACTTAAAGAGCTTTTGAATAAGGGGTATATATGCTCAAGTGTGTCTCCTTGGGGTGTCCCAGTATTGTTTGTGAAGAAGAAGGATGGTATGTTGAGACTTTGCATAGACTTCAGGCAGTTGAACAAAGTAACAATAAAGAACAAGTATCCTTTGCCAAGGATAGATGACCTCTTTGATTAGCTAAGGGGCACACAAATATTTTCAAAGATTGATCTCAGATTTGGATATCACCAAGCGAGAATTAAAGAAGAAGACATCAACAAGACTGCTTTCAGAATGAGATACAAACATTACGAGTTCACAGTGGTGCCATTCGGGTTTTCAAATGCACCAGTTGTCTTCATGTGTTTGATGAATGGAGTTTTCATAAATTACTTAGGTAAGTTTGTCATTGTATTTTTGGATGACATACTTATTTACTCAAAGTCTGAAGAAGAGAACGAGCAACACTTGAGGATGGTGCCACAAATATTGAGGGAGCATCGGTTGTATGCAAAGTTGGGCAAGTGCTCATTTTACGAGAGGTAGATTAATTATTTGAGTCGTATCATTTCCAAGGAAGTAATAGTTGTGGATCCAGAAAATATAAAGGCCATTGAGGAATGGCCCACACCGAGAAATGTCACATAGGTGAGGTCCTTCATGGGACTTGCAGGTTATTACATAAGCTTTATTGAAGACTTCTAAAAAATTGTGCACCCAATTACATCCTTGCAAAAGAAAGGTGTGCGATTTGAGTGGACTTCTGATTGTGTAAGAAGTTTTCAGCACTTGAAGAGTTTATTGACAAGTGCTCCAATTTTGAGAATTGTTAATCCTTATGAAGACTTCATTGTGCGCACATATGCATGTAAGGAAGGGCTTGGTGGAGTCCTTAGTCAGAACGAGCATGTGATATTCTACAAATCAAGAAAGTTAAAAGAGAATGAAAGGCTCTATGATACTCATGACTTAGAATTGGCATCCATGGTGCATGCCTTGAAGACGTGGTGACGCTATCTCATGGGTAAAATATTTGAGCTGAGAATAGACCATAGTGGTTTGAAGTGTCTGTTTGGACAACTGAGTTTAAATGACATACAAAGAAGGTGGATAGAATTCCTTAGTGAGTATGATTTTGACATAAAACATATCAGAGGAAATGAGAACAAGGTGGTTGGCACACTCATCAAGAGGGTGCACAAGATGTTTGCTACAACCATTATCATGTACAAATCATATTTTTGTGACAGAATTTTAGAGGTTTCCAAATCATATCAGTGCTATGTGGACATAAAGACGAATTTACAGCAAGGTATGTCGCAACATAAATTGGAAGGTTGTGAGCTAAAAGAGGATGGAATCCTCATGTATAGGCACATAGTCTATGTGCCAGATGTTTAGGAGTTGAAAATTTTGTTATTGTCAGAGATGCATAAGGTTCCTTATGTTGGACACCCAAGCTACCAAAAGACAATTACATTGGCCAAAAAGCAATACTATTGGCCATGCATGAAAAAGCAGGTTGTTGATTTTATTGCTAGATGCCTTAAGTGTCAAAAGGTCAAGGCTAGGTCTTTGTATTGGGACATGAAGAAAAATGACATGGCCAAAGGGGAAGCAATGACTGAAGAGGAACCATGCTGGATAGCTGCAACCGAGGAGGAAGGCTCCAACACGACATCGACCGGGAAAGAATTAGCCATTCGAGGTCAGATCAAAGTCGAGGAGAGAATCCAGGCATGGCTAGAGTTGAACCCTAGCCACTTTCGTCGCCTTCTGGATCTAGACTATGGGCATCATTCACCCATGAGAGACCTTGGGGAGGTATAGATAGCTACGACGATCATCTTGACTCCATCTCTATGTATGTGGAACATGAAGCTACAGGATGATCGCTATGCCGTCAAGATTTGCTCGCAGGATCTCTTGCCCTTGCTCTATCACAGGAATCAAGTTAAGAGTGACGCGGTCGATCACATGCTAGTTCGAAGATAGAGGATTCATTCCAGGCATCGCACAACGACTTGCTCCGAGACTGTGGTGGGATTTTCCCTTTTTGTAAAGACCATCACCGGTTCTTCTCTCTGCTTGCAGGCTTAGGATTCAGACTCTGTTTTTGAGCTCAAATCCCAAATCCACCAGGCTACAGGTATTTCCCCTTGATTTCAATGACTAATCTTTGAAGGATGACAGCTAGTGGATGGCTCTCTACTACGGGGTTATGGGAATCTAAAGAATGCAACCATCTCTCTCGCTTCTCATCTGCGTGGAGGAGCGCCATCCTCCACCCATCCAAGCTCTTACAAGCACGCCATGAAAACAGGGACTTCCGCTCCTTTGGGGTCCAAGGATGAAACTTATGGAGCAAAGGAGCCTTTTGGCTCTGCATTCATTGTGGATTAGTCTGCAAAACCTCCAACAACAGAGGTCAAATATCCCCATGTCTATGGCTCTGAATTTCTCTACCAGAAAAAATCCCCCATTCGTCGTTTCAACGGACTATGACCCTCGACTTCAACTCTAAGAGAATGGGTAAACAAGACCTGGTTGTCAGGTCATGAGCTATTATTTTGCTCCAAAGGGTTCTTCATTGTTAACTTTTGCACATAAGTGAATTGCCAACATGTGTTAGAGCAAGGTCCATGGTTTTGGGGCAGATCTGGTCTTTCCATGCAGATATGGACTGCTATGACTACACCGGTGTGGGTAAGACTCCCTAATTTACCTTTGCATTTTTATACTCCAATTTTTTTTACCTACCCTTGGCAATGTGTTGGGTAGGTTTATCAAGATTGAGATAGACTGGATAACAAGAGGCTTCGCCACCTTCACCCGCATATGCGTTGAAATCGACCTCAGTTAAGGGCTTCCAGATATGATCCTTATAGATTGGACTGAGGATGATCCTTACATGCAGTTGGTCGATTATGAGAACACTTCCTTTAGGTGTCGCTCCTATCAGCAAATAGGGCACCTTCAGGCAACTTGTCCTTTATCCCCAACCCCATCCTCATCCCCTGGAGCACATAAAGGGCTAATGGCTAGCAAGACCCTAAAAATCGCAAAAGTCGCTTGAACTCTTCATCTCACAACAAGCAACATCACAAAGACGCCCTAACTCCTCCACCTCCTATTGCACCATCGCAGTCTCCAACGAATGCACAACAACCAAATGCAAACCCAAAACACCAGCCTTTGGTTTCAACACAACATCCTGAAGCTTCAAAGACTTTTATTTCGATTCCCGCAGCACAACCTTGGCACACTCCTCTCGAAATGATGAAACAAATGACATAATCATGGCCACAACCCTGATCCTGTGGACTCAGACACATCCTCGTGAATCGAATAATTCAGACAGTGACAAGGAAGCACCCTTAGCTTCCGCAACTCAAGATTCTGGCATTTCCTCAGACCTTCTGGCTTTGGTGGCAAATGTTGTTGAGCCTATCAGTTCCTCTGGTTGGATTGATGTTCATAAGAAAAAAGGCAGAAAGTATCCTCTCTGGACAACATAATGATTTGACCCTTTCTCCTTGTCTTGTAATGTCTCATCCTACTATGGCCACACACTCCTTGTGGCTCTCTTTTAGCATAGGTTAGTCTCTAGTGCTCCCCTGTTCTCTTTTTGGGGGATCTTTTGCTATCAACGAGTCTATGTATCACTTTGTACTTTTTTCTTGGCTGAATAGAAGGATTCTCATATAGTTTATTTACAAAAAGAAAAAAAAGGTCAAGGTTGAGCACAAACATCCAACTAGTTTGCTACAACCTTTGTTGATTCCTGAGTGGAAGTGGGAAGCTGTAACTATGGATTTCATTACTACCCTGCCTAGGATTACTAAGTAACATGATTCTATTATGGTAGTGGTGGACAAGCTTACTAAAGCTGCTCATTTTATTCCAATGAAGTCAACGCACAAGGCAACCAACATTGTTGAAATTTACATGCGAGAAATTGCTAAGTTGCATGGTGTACCTAAGAAAATTGTGTCTGACAAAGATTCCAAATTCAAATCGAACTTTTGGAAAGGGCTATTCAAAGGATTTGGGACAAATCTGAATTTTAGCACAACATATCACCTTGAGACAAATGGACAAACAAAGAGGGTAAATTGGGTGATTGAAGATATGATTAGGATGGATGTGATGGGTAAACCATCAAAATGGGAAGACTACCTTCACTTGGTAGAGTTTACTTACAAGAATGTGTATCAAGCATCTTTAAAGATGAGCCCATTTGAAGCACTTTATGGTAGAAAGTGCAACACACCGGTGAGTTGGGACAACCCAGTAGACCGCACAATGATTGGGCTAGAATTACTTAAGGAAATGTAAGAGCAGATGGTGAAGATAATGAACAATTTAAAGGTCGCCCAAGATAGGCAGAAAAGTTGCACATATAGAGGCAGAACCCACAAAGAGCTTAAAATGGGTGACCATGTGTTCTTGAAAGTAAAAGTCAGACGTAGTTCCCTGAAGTTGGGAAATTGTTCTAAGTTAGTAGCATGCTATTGTGGACCATTTGAAATCCTAGAGAGGATTGGTCATGTTGCATATATGCTTACATTGCATGCATCTTTGTGTATTCATAATGTTTTCCATGTATCATTGATTAAAAAGTGCGTACACGATGTTAATCATATTATTGATTGGAATGTGATTCAGGTGGAGCCCTAAGGCGATTTTCGAGTGCGACCTGTTTGCATATTGGATCGGAAAATCAAACAGTTCTGGAATTGAGTCATGGAGCTAATAATGGTCCAATGGACTTGGTACAGTCCCGATGATGCAACTTGGGAGCATGAGGATGCTATGCGGGCAGAGTATCCACATTTTTTTGAAGACTTTTGAAATTTTGCATGTACATGTGTATTTGATGCAATGACGACAATGCATAAATAAGGGGGAAGGGAATGTAATGTCCCTAATCTGAACCCCAATTGTATTTGTACATATATATTGGTGAGATGTTGGTACCAATTGTAAATGTAAATGTACATATAGGTTGGTGAGCTATTGGCACCAAGTTTTTATTTTGTGCACACCTGAGTAGTGTGCGAAGATTGTTATCAAAGAAAGGGTGTGCACATTTCATAGTGTTGCACGCACTTGAGTAAGTGCACAAGGATTACCTTGAAGTGCACATCGAGCTGAATTATATATATATATATATATATATATATGGATGTGGATGTATATGTATTTGAGGTCAGAGAGCTTGTGTGGTTATGGGGATGGTGAGATTGGATGCAAATAGGCCAGTGCGCCTATCTCTATAAAATTTAATCACTCGCAAGTTGTTAATAATATCACATCATTGCGGGTAGACATATCAGACGAAAAGAGACGAGGGGCTAAACTCCACTGAAAAAGGGAAAAGAGAGGACTTAAGTCGAAGGGAATATTTTATTAATATTTTCGAAAATTGTAATTTATGGATATTTATTTATCCTAAGTTCCCAAGGGATGGGAACGAGTCACCCAAGTGGATAAAGCTAATTCTGAAGGTGACAAGTGTCCAATTATGACCATGCAAATATATTGTTGAGCCTTAGTGTATTTTGGGGGGAAATCACTCATTTTCCTAGGGGGTCGGACCATCTAGATGGGGAAGGTTTCCATCTAGGAACCACAAGTTTTTGTTGTTGAAGAGGCGGGTTGTCAGGTCGGTGAGCATTCTCTCCAGGTGAGAGATTTGTTGTTGAAGAGGCGAGTTGTCAAGCCTATGAGTATACTCTCCAGGTGAGAGATTTGCTAGGAATTGTTCCCTGGTGCGTTGGGCATTAGTTACAGGGATATGAGACTTCATGTCCAGCCTCTTGTTGAGGCCCTGGAAGGGAAGTGGGGCAGTCGAGGGACTATTGAGCATAGAAGAGGCACACTTTTTGGGGTGGGATAGGCATGTAGGGAATGAGAGACTATAGACTAGTCACAACAGGGGCACCTTAGACTGAGAAATTCCATTGATTATCAAACTTTAGCCTGACATTAGAAATCTTTTGCCATGGTGGAGTTTAAGCCCCAAATCGGGGGTGACCTGTTGGTGAAATTTTATGAGCAACATAGACTATGACTGGGAGGAACATTTGAGTTTTGCACATAGTTAGTGACTTTTCATAAAAGATAAATGTCCTTTATCTGCTTGTCTAATTTACTGCGTGCTTAATTATCTATGTTTAATTTGATTTTATTTTCTATATAATGTTGCATATGATCAATTGTTGTCATTATGTATAATGTTGCTTGTACATGTAAGTGTGGCGTTGATATTCAATATTTGTAGTTGTACATGCAGAGTATGACAATTGTTATTAGTTATTTATATTAAGTTAACCTTATAATAATGGTCATTAGTCACCGAGACGAGGTTAGAATGGTCGTGCACGCAGGGAAATACTCTGTGTGCACAAGAGGTTGGATTCACTTGTGCGTGCAGGGAAGCAGTCTGCTCGCACACGGAGAACAAAATTTCCATGTGACGCCGAAATGGTTGTGCGTGCAGTAGTGATCACATGTTTAGAGTGGATTACACACATAGTAATGTTGGGTGCTCAATATGCTTGTGCGCGCAGTTGTATTGTGTTACTTCTGTTGTTATAAGTTGTGTCAAAAGAGGAAAGTTTGTGTGGCATGACCTAGCTTAGGGTCGAGTGTGTTACTTCAAGTATTTCTACGTAGACGAGTGTTGTAGAGTAGAATCTGTGCACTAGATTTTGGAGTAGCATTGCTCAATAGTAGGTTAGGTACGTTACAGATTGGTATCAGAGCGTGGTACCCAGCTAGGAAGTTGAGTATGTTACAGATTGGTATCAGAGTGCGGTACCTAGCTAGGAGGTTGGGTATGTTACAAGTTGTTGCGACCTATTCTCACTACTTTCTGAACAAAACCAATGCCTGAACACAAACTTTGCAACAAAATAACTTTCTTGCATCCATGACTAATTGCCATGTATTTAGCTTCTGTAGCTAACAATGTAGCTACAATCGACCCCTTGCTCATCCAACTGGATAATCCACCAAAAAAGTTAAAAACATAACCACTTGTATATCTTATGCAGTAAAGATCTCCAGCCCAATTTGCATCAACAAAGCCATGTATCTCCTTGTGAGGTCCAGGTCTTCCTTCGTAGCAAATTACATAATTTGAAGTGCCAAGCAAATATCTAAAGACTCTCTTTATTGTTGTCCAAGGTTCCTTCCTTGGTTTTGATATATACATGCTCAAAACTCCCACTGCATGGGCAATATATGGTCTAGTACATACCATAACACACATCAAACTTCCAGTAGCATTGGCATAGGGAACACGAGCCATGTCTTCTACCTCTTCTTATGTCTTGGTGACATTGATTTGCATATAAATTTGCACCTACATAAATGAGGACCTTTACTAGTTTGCATTCCTGCATATTAAACCTCTTCAATATTGTCTCGAGTTGATTTAACTAAAGTTTCATGTTTGCTTGATCTCTTTTAATTTCCATGCCCAAAATAAAATTTGCAGCACCAAGAATTTTCATATCAAATTTAGAACACAATTGAGCTTTGACATCCTTGATGATTTCCTTGTTGTTTCCAATCAACAATGTATCATCAACATACAAGACCACATAAATAAAATGATCGCTGACCTACTTGGAATACACATAGTAATCAACTTGGCTTCTTGAGAAACCAAGTCCCAATATATAAGTATCAAACTTTTGATACCATAATCTTGGTGATTGTTTTAATCCATACAGGGACTTCTTCAACTTGCAGACCAACTCCTTCTTTCCCTTCACAATAAAACCTTACGGTTGTTTCATGTAGATTTCTTCTTCAAAATCCCCATTTAGGAATGTTGTTTTCACAACTATGTACTCTACTTCAAGATCAAAAGTGGCAACTATAGACAAAAGAAATGTAATAGAAGTTAATTTTGCCACATGAGTAAAAATCTCACCAAAATCAATTCCCTCCACTTGGGAATATTCCTTTGCCACTAGGTGAGATTTGTACTTCTCCACCTTACATTTCACATTCAACTTTTTCTTAAACACTCGTTTGATACCAATAGGTTTTCTTCTAGCCTACAACTCAACTAGATCCCAAGTCTCATTTTTATCCAAGGTGTCCATTTCTTCAACCATGGCCTTCTTCTAGAGTTTACTATCTTCTAAAACCACTGCCTCCCTGACAGTTATAGGATCATATCAGTAACATATAGAATAAAATTGGAACAAAAATTAGGTAGGGTATACCTTTATGGTTGCCTTCTATCTCAAACCAATCTCCTCAACGTTGGAGTCTAAGGTTCTTCCTCTTTTGGTTCATCTTCTTCTACTAGGTTAGATTCTTCACTCTCCAACTCAAATTGTATTGTCTCTAGTTCTTCTTTCCTTTGTTGGACTCCTTGTTGAGAACATCTTTAACTTCTCTAAATACTACATTCTTGACTGTAAATAGTCTTCTTTGTTACTAGATTCCAAAGTTTATAACATTTTACACCATCTTTAGAGCCAATAAAGATACATTTTCAGCTTTGTTGTCCACCTTGCTCCAATTTTCCTTTAGAACATGTACAAAAGCATCACAACCAAAAACTTTAAGATGTTTAATAGAGGTTTTTTTACCATTCCATGCCTTGTGCATAGTTTTATCTACTAGTGTTGATGTAGGTGACCAATTTACTAAGTAACATGCAATACCCACTGCCTTTGCCTAGAATTCTTGTGATAACCCTACACCATTGAGCATACTTCTTGCCTTTTCCATCATCATCATGTTCATTCTTTATGCAACTCCATTCTATTTAGGTGTGGATGGAGTAGTCTTTTGCCTTGCTATTATGCATTTTTTATAGAATTCCTCGAACTCATTTATGTAGAACTCTCCACCATTATTTGTCCTCAACATTTTTATTTTCTTCTCTATATGGTTATCTACAAGAGCCTTAAACTATTGAAATTTAACAAAAACCTTAGGTTTTTGTCGAAGGAAATAGATCCATGTGTTCCTCAAGAGATCATCGATGAATGAAACATAGTACACAAATTTACCTAGTGATGGAATGGGAACATGTCCAAACACATCACTATGCATCAAATCCAATATTTGTTTTGCTCTTATAATACCAGATGGGAATCTCGCTTGATTCTATTTACCTTATACATAATGTTCACATAAATTGAAATATAATGAGCAATTAAACATACCTTCAACCATACCTTTACCATGTAATGCTTGAAGGCCCTTCTCTCCAATATGTCCCAATCTCTGACGCCATAGCATGGTCTTCTCTCCCGGGACAACAAAGGTCCTATCTTCTTCATTGATATCCTTAGGAAAATAGAACGTTTACATCCATTATTAAAAGTGCTTCTCAACAACTTGTATAGAGTTCCAACTCGAACTCCCCTCATCAATCCCGTTGCTCCTTGAATCATCTTGCATGTGTCCTTTTCAAATACAATATGCACACTTGCATCACCCATCTTACTTGTAGATATCAAGTTTATGGCTAGATTTGGAATGTGTAGAACCTTAGGGAGAGTTCTAATCCTTCCATCTTTAAGCAACAACTTGGCACTTCCACGTCCTATGATTTTGGCCATCAAGACATCTTTTAGGAGAACATCACCTCCATTGTACTTTTCAGATTCACAAAACCACTCCCTACAAGGAGCCATATGAAATGAAACACCTGAGTCGATCAACCATACATCATGATCCGCTTCTGTGCCTGTAGATGCCAATAAACATGACCTCCTTCTTCCATGGAGGTTTTCGTTTATGTGGTATGAGCATCATCATATCCCTTACCTTTATCAACACGCTTAGATCTACAATATTTCTTATAATGCCCAACTTTACCCCATTTCCAACATTTCCTTAAAAATCATCCTTGATATTTAGATCTGGCTCCCGAAGATTTGTTTTTTCTCTCTTGGGACTGACCTCTTACATGTAAAATATCCTTGGCCACACCCTCCATGGAATTTCTCCTCATTTCCTCCAACAGTAGAGATGCAACTAGATCCTCGAACTTTAATGCAAATTGAGTGATACTACCAATTGCTACACCTAGATTATTCAAGAGTCTAGTAGAGAACACAACAAATTAATATACTTATCTTCTTCTTCCATCTTAATACTGACATAGACAAGTTGACTTATGAGAGTATTGAAGGCATTTATATGCTTCATCACAGAGTCGACATCTTCCATCCTAATTTGAAACAGGTTCTTTCAAAGAAAAAACTTGTTTAATGGGGACTTTGACCAATACAAATTTCCCTAACTTTTTCCACATCTTCTTTGTGGCGTCTTCTTCGAAGACATTTAGTAACACCAAATCTAAGAGGCAAAGTCGAATCGTATTTCTCGTCGTTCTTTCCATCTTTTCCCAATTTTCTTTCAACATGCTAGTAGGTTTTGTACCTTGATCTACAACAACCCATTGTTCTCTATCTACAAGAAGATCTTCCATCCTTAGCTTCCATGACTTGAATCTTTAACCATTAAACTTCTTTATTTCTATTCTTGAACTGCTTGCAATTTTCTCCACACAAGATTCATTGTGCAAATCTCCCACTCAAACACAAGTTTATCACAGACCCAAGATACCTTTGCTCTTCATTGAATGAGCTAAACCTTAGCAACAAAGGCATCTCCCTAAAGCTAATAACCTCATTTTGATACCACTTGAAGAGTTTGATATACATGTGTAAGAAATATAATACCAACATAATCTAAAATTTTTAAGAATAACAGTGGCCCACACACACACAAAACATACAAAGATTTACTCTAGAAACCTTTAATCGGGAAAACCAACCAACTGGAGAGTTGCACCTCTCTCTTTTTCCTTGTATTAACTTCATTGTTCACAATACAATATTTAGGTATTCCACGACATCCAAAACCCCATTCTTTTAACATGGATTAGATTACAACCCTAATTTCTTAAACGGAATTAATTTACAATGGGATGAAAAAACCATTGGCTGAAAAAGCACAAAACAAGTAAAAAATAGACCCCAAAAAATTATTTTAGGGGCATGGGGGGCTCATAGCCCCCACAGACCCCCTTTGTTCTCACAACCTACAAAGAATACAACACATGTCCAACAATATCATCGTCTTGTTTTATATCATTGACAACCTCCAAAAGCAAGTGGATATTATCATTGACTTTTGTGACTCCCATGGATTAGAGGTTAACATAAAAAGGCTAATATTATGGTTTTCCATGCTTTCAGAAAAGAGCTCTTTGCCACTCATGTTCCTTTAAAGGAAATACAATGGATGTTACCACAAATTATAACAATCTTGGAGTGTTGATCATTTAACCAACATTCATCATGTTCTCACTTCTTAAAGCCAATTTAACAAATGCTATGCTACTTTGGCCCTTTTGGAGAGACAATGCTCTCATCTTCAATTTTAAGATGCTCGATCTAAGATTAACCTTTTCCACAAGGTTTTATCATCGACTTTATTATATAGATGTGAGATCTAGTGTATTGGAGTTCAACAAACATAACGATAGTGTTGGGATAGTCCTTATCTACATGCTCACTAAACTCATCAGATCCAAGAGATCAATCCTTTGTGTTATTATTTTCACAAAGTTCAGGGTTTACATCTTATTAGCATGGCATTCTTTCATGTTGTCACCTTCTTGCACTAACTTCATTTCCTAATTTACTATGATTTTCCATTTGTATAATTTTGTTGCACTTTAGTCTTCCATGCTTAAAATCATAACATTATTGGTGTTAAACAAGGTTTCCCCTACCTCCCACTACTTTTTTTATTGCTCATGTGTGTGTGTGTGTGTTAGAGAAGTTGCTTATTGACAAGTTGGGGTCAAATGAAAGTTGCATCCTTTTTAATGTTATTATTTCCACCACATTATTGACATAGATATCATCCTCATGTCATGTACCATTTTCAATCCCCAAAAGCAATTGGACAATCTCATTGACTTTTGTTACTCTCATGGATTAGAAGTAGCCTAAAAAAGGCTAATGTTGTGGTTTTCAAGTGTCCGAAAAAGAGCTCTCTAACATTCAGGTTTGTTAAAAAGGAAAGACAATGGATGTTACCACAAATTATAGTAACCTGGGTGTGTTGTTTATTGAACCAACATTCATCATGGTCCTCGCTTCTTTTTGGCCCTTTTAGGGAGATAATGCTCTCATCTTTAGTTTTAGGATGTTCGATCTAAGATCAACATTTTTCCATAAGGCTCTATCATCGAATTTATTGTATGGATGTGAGATCTAGTGTATTAGAATTCGACAAACATAATGATCATGTGTAGAGAGAGTCCTTATCTCCATGCTCACTACACTCATTAGAGTTATGAGATCAATCCCTCGTGTTATTATTTTCACAGAGTTCAAGGTTTTCCCTCTTATCACCATGTCATTGTTTTATATTATCACCTTCTTGCACTAACTTCATTGCCTCACTAATTATATTCTTGCATATGTATCATTTTGTTGTACGTAGTCTTCCATGCATTTAGCTAATCACAACTATGGACACTCTTGTTATGTGAGGGTCACAACTCTTATGCACTCTTTTGACTTGGACGATGGTAATATTTCACCATCCACTATTTTTATTCTTGATCGTATAATTTCTAAAAGAGATATCCATATAACAATTATGGATGAGGTTCATAGAGCATAAATGAGGTATACTTGGGACTTCTCTAGGGGAGTTGCTTTCTCCTAAACTTCATTGTGATCACTATACTAATCTCCATATTGTGAATGACTATATCACCTCTTTGAATTATTTTAGGGGCTAACACTTTGATAGCCTTCATTCTTATCTTGGGTAGTTCATGATTTGTTCTCCCTAGGTAATTACAAAGATTGGGCATTGTATATCTCATGACTAATGTATATGTAAGCTATGTAACAAGGAGTTCAAATTGGAAGAACACTTCATTTTCTCTTATTCAATCTATCACAAGATCTGTGGTAGATATTATTACCTATTTAGAAATCCTCACATTTTAAGATCCTAAATTCATTATGAAGATTAGAGATGTGATATCCTTTTCATTGAAGAACTTACTCGACTTTGAAAGATGCTTTTACATACCCCCAAATCCAGGGCCATATGGGGCCTCTTGTCTTAAATTGGGAGAGACACATGGATATCGCCAACTTTCAGAAAGTACAACATTGAGTGTGGTATCTCATCTACAATTGAAAACACACGCTCTACCCAAATAACATATTCATGAGAGCATATTACTCACTTTTTTTCGACCTCAAATATTGAGAGAGACCACTCTTCCCATATTTTATTATAGGCCTTGGTTGAGCTTAGTCTAATACATGTGTTTTCTCCTAAGAAATCACATGTTCAAATCCAGAAGGGGGTAGGGTATGTAAATCTCTCTGTAAACTTTACTAGTAAAATTGCTGGACGAAGGAAGTCTCATACATCAATTTCGTGTCTGGCTTGACCATAACCTTAAAAATAGATTATTATATATATTTTAATTTTAATTTTTCTCTTTCTCTAACCCTTTCTCGAACCAAGTTTTGATTAGTCACTTCCCTCCTTATAGAGGTGGTATATGTTGTATGTACACTTGTATATGGAATAAAAGTTAAATACACCTATGTTATGATGTTTTGAAAAACTTCTACAACTATAAAATCTCTTTTTGTTAACTACCCCTTCCACTCACCCATTTGACCACTTTTCCACATTAATTTTAAATTTATTGCTAATCTGACTTTTCTTTGAGTCATCGAGCCGATGATAATGAATAAACGAAAGGTTTATAAAATTTAAGCATTCCCTGAAATACCTAGAAAACCCCTGAAATACCTAGAAAACCCTTTGCTTTGCTTCGAAGCTGGGTTAAATATCTTCTCAGAGTCTACTGATATTGTTGCAGGTTTCCCATTATATTTCCGAGGAAAGAAGGTTTCCCATTATATTTAGCTACCCACTGTACAAGTTAGCGATTTGCATATCCAGAGCAAGAGAAGAGAAGGTTGCAAGTTTACATTCCGAGGGAGTGAAGAAGAAGAAGAGGAAATGGGTAAAGGGGAGGAGACCATAGCGAAGAAACGGAACAAGGTGAAACGCAAACGGCTGAGGAGGGATTTGGCCACCACTTCCGACTTCATCAAAGGCGTCATTGCTGCCAAACGCCGTCGGAAGGACGGAAAACGTCGAATGTGTGAGGTTAGTAGCATTTCATCTTCACTCCTCACATTGAAAAAACAAACTGTTAATTTTGTGGTATCAACATCATTCTGTTTTCAACCAAGGGCGAGCCATTTCCCACTCCAGGGAACTTCTATTCAATTTGGAATGATATATCGTTGCATCTTTCCACCGCTATGTACCTAGACTTACACACGAAATATTCCTCTCTTCCTGCTTAAATTGGAAATTACAACCCATGAAGTCACGGTCGCAAGACAGGCTGCCACATACTCTGTTTATGCGCTTGAAAGAGATATAGTGGGCAGTTTCTTCCTCGCCCATGAGATGATACACACTCACCCAACTACCTCTTACATATCTGAATATTCTCGTGACCACGGCCCAATGCTGCAATCCAGAGTTATTTGCGAAATAACTTATAGCGCTGTCAATATGTACAATATCGAGTTTTATGTACACCATTTCATACGTAAGGCTTCCAACTGCACTTTGATAAGGAATCTTCTTCATGACTTCTTCATCACCTTGCTTCTCTGGAGTCTGGACACGTGTCATTTGACAACTTGTTTTCAACTTCCATTCGTGTTACCACAGGCTTAAATTCACCCATTCTGAATCTCTGCAAAATGTTTTCAATATACCTCTCTCGATTCAAACAAATTTATCTGTAGTTTCTGTTGTTACACCACTTGGATGCCTAAACAGTAATGGATCTCACCACGATCTCTCATTTCGAATTTCGTTGCTAATATTTCAAGCAACCTCATATTATTACTCAGGAGAATTCCTTCATCTGCATAACGTGCCAAGATTATTACAAGTGACTGACCAATCCGTTTGATGTACAAATTTGGATCTGCATTACAATGATCGAAACCGGCTTTCATCAAGTACTAATCGATGCATTGATACCATGCTCTAGAGATTGCTTTAGCTCATACAATGCCTTATGCAATCTAAACAGTAAGTGCTCCTGGGGCTGCTGATAACCTTCTGGTTGCTCCATAGAGTTTTCCTCTTCAAACCAACCATTTAGAAAGATTTCCTTCACATCAAGTTGGTAAACATCTAAGTCTAATGCAGCTGCAGTTCCCAACAATGACTTGATTGAGATGATCTGCACAACTGGTGAAAAAGGTTTCATGATAACCTACACCTTTGCTTTTGCATATATCTGTTCATAACCAATCGAGCCTTGTACTAATCAACTAATCCATCAGTTCTGTACTTCAACTTGAATACCCACTTACACCCACTGTTTACCTCCAGTCTGATGCATACTTGCCTTCAAGTGCTATTTCCATAGTCAACGACTTAGAGAACCTTCTATGCAAAGTGCATGGGATTCAAGTGCTTCCGCTGTAGGCTT
>ML777305.1:53043-69051 GCA_009831015.1 Picea engelmannii | reverse complement strand
ATATCAACCTGCATAGAAACAATATCATGATATAAACTGAGTCATCTGGGCCATTCTTCCACTCACGTCTGTGAGATTTGGAAGAGCATCTGCCCTCAGAAAGTAAAATATCAGCCATGGGCTATCTGGACTATTCTTCTCAAGCATAGAAGAATAAATGTCCCTAATTTCTTAGCCTGGACCATTCACCTAACTGGCCCATTCATCCGGCATTAATCATAGTGCAAACTGGACAGAATGAGTCTGCCCTAGGGAATGCCTATCCCTAATTGTTGAACCTGGACCATTCACCTAACTGGGCCATTCCTCCGACACTAAACATAGTGTAACCTGGATAGAATGAGTCTGCCCTAGGGAATGACTGTTCTGCACCAACCTCCAAAATGGACCATTCTTTGAAACTACTCACAGCTGTGAACTTCGAAAGAATGACTGCTCGGCGAGGCGGACCATTCTACTTGACCACTACTGAGAGTGACTGCCAAGAAGAATGATTGTCCTAGACCATTCCCATGGATAGAGGAGACGGGGATAGAGGGCACATGCATGCCAAAAGCATGTATGTGTCATCCTTAGTCGATTTCCAACTTAGGTGATTTTCCTAAATTAGTAGTTCAGTTCTAATTCTGAGTTTTTGCTTTCTTTAGTTTTGGAATACACAGTTACAAGGCTCAGTTCCCCAGTTAGACTAGGTACCCATGCATGTTGACTCCCGACCTCGATTTAAGGGCACAAATCTATACGAGGATGTGTTAATTTTTAAGCATTTAATGCATTCAATTTCAAATCTGAAAATTACTTCCAAGTGACCTCAAACAATAAACTAAGGTTGTTATCACTGAATAATTTCACTGAAATTATGACAGAAAATTATAGCGGAAGCACAAAGATCAAAGAGAAATCATCCATACACAAGAGACACAAATTTTTATTCAGTAAAATTTTCAGATTGAGAATCCCTATTGATGTTTTGGTAGCTGCGGGAGGTATTCTCTCCTAGACAACTTTTCTTAGAGAAGAAGAAGATTCCAAAAAGTCAAAGGAAGACCATTGAACAGTTGAAGAACATCCCCAGAAAAGAATAAAGTGGAATAGAAGACCACAGAAGAGAAGTCGACCCACAGGGAATAATAATAAAGTGGAAATATAATTTCCAGGAAGAGAAGTTGACCCACAGAAATAATAAAGTGAATTTGAAGACCCATAATAAGAAGTCGGCCCCAGACAGGCGCCCAGATTAGTATAAATACAAGTTTGGGTGAATTCATTTGTACAGTCAGACAGTTCTCCTTCTGGAGTGCACACTAGGCAGTTGCAGCTGCAGTTGCATCTGTTTCGCTATTTCTGGTCTCTAGTTCTCTTGGAGAGTGCGCCCCACTTGGGGAAGGATATTCTTGGTGGATCTTGGTGATTTCTCTTGGGCGCTACCTCGGGAGGAGTTGCACTAAGGTTGTGTGGTGTTGCTCAGTTGCTTCGTGCCAGTTATCAGTTGCAGTTGCAGTTACCAGTTACCAGTGGCGCCAGCTCTGTGGTGCCAGTTCTAGTGATGCTCCTATCTTGGTGCCAACTCTGTGGTTTGCTATCTTGGTGCCAGTTTTATGGTGTTGATCAGTTGTCTACCCTCGCTAGGGTTTGACAAGAAGAAGAGATAAGTATTTGTTATCGGGGTTCTTCATTGTTGGTTTGCTCTTGTGATTAGAGCTTGTTCATGGTTGTATTGGAATATTCTCTCTAAGAAAAGTTGGTTGGGTTTTTCCCCGAGTTTGGGGTTTTCCCAGGATAAATCCTTGTGTTTTCTTTTGCTTGTTTATCTGTTGCTTATATATTTTAGTATATGATTATTGAATGCTAAAAGAAGATAAAAATGCTATGGTAAATCTAATGTTAACGAAACTAATGAAAATCTAACATGGTATAAGAGCAGGTTACCTTCAAAACGGTCTAACTGTTGGAAGGAAGATCGTGAGATTTGTCGCTGCACATGCAATTTGCCGCTGCACAGTTTTCTTTGTCAAGCTCGTTGAGCACTTGTTTTAAATCCAACACTGATCAACTCGCCCTACTCTAGCGCACCTATTTCGCTTCTCAAATTAACATTCCATCAAAATTAAATTTTAGGGTTTTAGGCTTGTTGACATTTTCCTAGACATTGAACCTTCTGATTCAGATTTCTAACTTCTTCTTGTTGATATAATACTCCAGATTAGAAGACAAGTTGGATGGTGCTACAAGTTTCAAAGGTATACACTTGTATATAAGTTATATCATGAGGGTGTTCGTAGGAGACATACACTTGGCAAATGGACATTTAGCCAAGCAGTAACAGTAGATCCAAAGGGATCTTAGATCTAGTGCACTCAGAGGAAGCCCAAGAGTGGAGGCAATAGTGACGATGTCTCCTACAATATAGAACAACTCAAATGGGACAACAACAGCTAGACTCCAGGTTTGCATATCAGGTTTGATATTTTATATTGTTGCAGCCTAAGTAAGTGTTGTAACTAGAATAGCAGTCTTTAGAATTATATTGCTGCTATTGCTATCAAATGTTTAGCGACACTAGAATATTGTTATTACAATAATCATCATGTATTAATGATGCACTTATTTACAAAATGAAATTGATCTCTTCTAGGAGATGTTCTTGATTGTCCGAGGCAGGTTATCTTGTAAATTCCATGGAGATTACCATGGAGATGTTATTGTTCTTGTTTCTTGTTCAGGGCAGGTAACTATGGAGGAATAATTGGTCACAACACTGGAAGAGTGTTGTTCTTATTTCTTGTTATTGTATTTTTTGTTTTGGCTCTTGTTCCAGGCAGGTCACGAGTGATAGCTCTGAGAAGGAGCTACTGTGACGATTGTTCCCGTTCTTGTTTTTATTATTGTTCTTATTATAAGAGTATTATTCTTGTCTGTTGTTTTCCCTTGTTGTTGTTCTTGTTCCGGGCAGGTCACAGGTGATAGCTCTGAGAGGGAGCTATAATGACGGTTGCAGGAGGCAACATATTAGATGGTCTCTAGCTGAGACATGGAGCAGACTATCCAAACATAGAATTGTGTACATAACTGTACACATCCATGTAATGAAGGAGAAGAGGACGAAGTCAAAACCTTCTGGCAAGAAGAGTACTTTTGCAGGATACAAAGTATCTCATATGGAGATTGATTGTAAGGAGCAGAAGGCTTCGAAGATGACCGTACAATATCCCTCTAATTCAATTGATCACTCTTCAGATCATCAGGAAGAGTGAGTAGAGCCAGAAGGACCTACCTATAATCGTTGTCGTGACCAGAAAGACACCAGCATGGTCCCATGATACTTTGCAAATATATGGCATTGATGAGCCATCTCATGAGGAGGAGCAGATGGCCCCACCAAGTACCAGCTCAAAAGGAGCTAGAGTTAAGAGGGAGTCAGCCCTCAGAATCCAGTAGGAAGGAGCAACCTCCCCAGATCAATTCATAGGAGATCAGACTTCAGAGGAGGTCAGCACATGCAGAGGGAGCAGATGGCTCCGGAGATTATATAGACTCAGAGGGAGTCAAGCTTCAGAGGGAGCATGCAGACTAAGAGTGAGCCTGATCTCAGAGAGAGTCAGTGGCTTAGAGACTTTCATTCAGAAAGTATTCCTCCTCAGATTCAGATGGGAGAGAGAGACGTCTTCCAGGACTAACAAACAAGTGCCATGAGTTGAGGAGGCTAGATCGAAGCTTCAAAGGCTTCAAGGAGATATGAAACCTCCTGGGAGGATTCCCTTGTTACAGTAGACTTTGCTACAGTGACAGAGGAGGTAGTCAATCAGAAGGACTGGGATATGGATTTTGCCTCAACTCCAGAGAGAGCAAGAGACCACACGTGTTTTCTAGCTATGTGGCACTGATGAGGAAAATTATTGATTCAGAACCTTCCACTTTTGAGGAAGCTGCAAAGCAGCAAGTGTGGAAGGATGCTATGATGATGTGTGGGAAGTGGTTCCAAGACCAAAAGGGAAGTCAGTAGTGACTTCCAAGTGGATCTACAAGATCAAGCATGGTGCAGATGGCAGCATAGAGATGTACAAATCTAGATTTGTGGCTAGAGGATTCTCCCAGCAAGAGGGAGAAGATTATGACGAGACACTTGATCCAACAGCCAAAAGAAGTGTACATAGAGCAGCCACAAAGATACATGAGAAGGAGACTCATGTCTGCAGATTGAAGAAAGCTTTGTGCAGGCACCTAGGGCAGGATGTGCTAGACGGTTATTTTGATGAGCTTGGGGATGGTTGCCCATTGATCCTCTATATGTGGATGACCAATTTCTTACAGGGTATGAGAAGCTCACAGATGGGTGCAAGAGGGAACTCACTTCAAAGTTCGAGATGAAGGATCTAGGTCCAATGCATTATTTCTTGGGATTGGAGGTGTGGCAGAGACCAGATGAGATTTTCCTTAGCCAAGGAAAATATACTGTTGAAATCCTGCAGAGATTTGAGATGATGGACTGCAAGTCCATGGCCACACCTATGATGAGAAATTTGAAGCTCTTGAGTGATTCATCTTAAGATTTGGTGGATCCCACGATGTATAGACAGTTGATTGGATCCTTGATGTACCTGGTTAACACCAGGACAGACATATGTTTTGCAGTGAGCACTTTGAGTCAGTACATGGTTGAGCCTAGACATGTACATTGGATAGCTTCAAAACATGTGTTGATGTACCTACATGGTACAGTGGGATATGGATTGAGATATGTCTCGGATGGAGATGTGAAGTTGCAGGGTTATACAGACTTTGACTGGGCAGGGATTGCAGTGGACTGGAAAAGCACCTCAGGGTGTTGCTTCAGTTTGGGATCAGGCGTGATCTCATGGTTGAGCAAGAAGCAAACGTCAGTGGCACTCAATACAGCAGAGGCAGAGTATATTGCAACCAGTGTTGCAAGTCGTGAAGCAATGTGGCTCTGGAAGTTGCTTGAAGGGTTATTTGATCTAGAGTTGGAGCCAACTTTGATCCATTGTGACAATCAAAGTTGTGTGAAGTTGTCAGAAAATCATGTGTTTCATGACAAGTCGAAGCATAGAGAGATCAAATACCACTACATCCAAGACATGGTGCAGAGAGGAGCTTTGGAGCTCCGTTACATATCCGTTGATGAGTAGATAGCGGACATTCTCACCAAGCCTTTGTCTAGAGTGAAGTTGAGTACTTCAGAGACAAGCTTGGCGTGATGCAGAAAGTCCACCCTCGTTGAGAGGGAGGATTGATGTTTCTCCTACAACGGGCTCTCCCTTTGGCCAAGTGTTTCCCAGATCATTCATGTGAAGTGACTGAGGGAGTAATGAGTAGCTTGATACAAGTCTTGCCTACGCCATGTGTAGTGGCTAGGTGTGATTGGGACTTGTAGCGTGGTCCTGCCTACGCCATGTGAAGTGGCTAGGTGTGATTGGGACCATGGCGTAGCCTTGCCTAAGCCATGTGAAGTGGCTAGGTGTGATTGGGGCTATGGTCATAGTCTTTCCTACACCATGTGAGGTGGGTAGGTGCGAATAAGAGTACTGGGAGAGGAGAAACATCACAACCCGGTACAAGTCTTACCTATGCCATGCGAGGTGGCTAGGGTGTGAATAAGACTTGTGGCAAGTCTTGCCTATGCCATGCAAGGTGGCTAGCTGCGAATAAGACTTGGAACATGGTCTTGGACTATTGGATAGCCCTACTAAGCCATGAGAGGTGGCTAGGTGTGAATGGGGCTATGGAGGCAATCTTGCCCATACCATGCAAGGTGGATGGGTGTGAATAAGACTGCAAGAAAAGAAGAAGGAACATCACAGCACAGTCAGGAGGACTATGGCAGTAGTTGTGTACTATTGAACAGTATGGGTAGTTGTGTGCTACTGCTTGATTACAGCATAGTCTTGGAGATCGTGACAAATGATTCGAGCTACCGATGGCATGGTAGTAGCTTAGTGCTACTAGTTGATTGCAGCATAGTCATATAGACTATGGCAGAGGATGGAGCTATCGATGCATGGTGATAGCCTTGAGGCTACTAGATGATTGCAGGGTAGTCAGTGGACTACTAGAAGAAAACATCGTGGAAGAATACCTCCCTAGCTAAGAGGGTGTGTTAATGTTTTCGTAGTTGCGGGGAGGTATTCCCTCCTAGACAACTTTTCTTGGAGAAGAAGAAGATTCCAAGAAGTCAAAGGAAGACCATTGAACAGTTGAAGAACACCTCGGAAAAGAATAAAGTGAAATAGAAGACCACAAAAGAGAAGTTGGCCCACGGAAAATAATAATAAAGTGAAAATATAATTTCCAGGAAGAGAAGTCGGCCCACAGAAATACTAAAGTAAATTTGAAGACCCAGAATAAGAAGTCAGCCCCAGACAGGCGCCCAGATTAGTATAAATACAAGTCTGGGTCAGTTCATTTGTACAGTCAAACGGTTCTCCTTCTAGAGTGTGCACTAGGCAGTTGCAGCAGTTTCGCTATTTCTGGTCTCTGGTTCTCTTGGAGAGTGTGCCCCACTTGGGGAAGGATAATCTTGGTGGATCTTGGTGATTTCTCTTGGGCGCTACCTCTAGAGGAGTTGTGTTAAGGTTGTGTGGTGCTGCTCAGTTGCTTCGTGTCAGTTATCATTTGTAGTAGCAGTTGCAGTAGTAGTTGCAGTTACCAGTCGCACCAGCTCTGTGGTGCCAGTTCTAGTGATGCGCCTATCTTGGTGCCAGCTCTGTGGTGTGCTATCTTGGTGCCAGTTCTGTGGTGTTGATCAATTGTTTACCCTCGCTAGAGTTTGACAAGAAGAAGAGATAAGCATTTGTTATCAAGGTTCTTCATTGTTGGTTTGCTCTTGTTCATGGTTGTATTGGAATATTTTTGGTTGGGTTTTTCCTCGAGTTTAGGGTTTTCCCAGGATAAATCCTTGTGTCTTCTTGTGCTTGTTTATCTGTTGCTTATATATTTCAGTATATGATTATTGAATGTTAAAAGAAGATAAAAATGTTGTGGTAAATCTAATGTTAACGAAACTAATGAAAATCTAACAATCCCAAGGACAAAAACCAATCCTTTCAGCAAAATTACAACTTCGGCAAAATTCTAGAAAATCTTCCAACTTACAAATCTACAGAAACCCTAGCTGACAGAAACCCTAAATGACATCACCTATACGGTTGCATGCGCCAACCCTCCTCACACTTGCGGCCTGTTGTACGGCCTACAATTAATGCGTTGTACGGCTAACACGTGGTTGTATGATCTATCTATGGTTGTACAATCTGCACATGCCATACGACCTACAATAAATGTGTCGTACGATTTGCAAGTGCAATTGTCCTACTGTTGTACGATCCGCGAGTGTGGTATGATCCTCACACATGCGGCTTCTCCTCCTTGGCAGAAAAATGAGAAAGAAAAGACAGAAACCCTAGGACAAATTTGCCAAAGTGAAGATCTCCTTGCTGAAATTTGCCTCCTCAATCCTCTTGTCAAGAGTGCTCACTCACTCATGCCAAGCACATGATGACAAAATAAGGTGTGTGGTGCCTCCTCACATTGCCTCCCCTTTTATAGAATCTAAAAGTGAGTTGAGAAGCCCTCCACTAAACTCAACATTAAATTAGAATTGTTTGTTCCTCCAAGTGGGTGCAAAGCCCCAACAACAACAATTCCAAGCCCCAAGTCTATATAAAAGGGGTTTTCCCAAAAATAAAAATACAATGTGAGTGCCAACAAAGATTCCCACATGCTCTACACCAAGGCCAATGTATTAACATCAACATTCCCTCTCAACAAGGGAGGTATTCTCCACCACTCCTAGCGTGTCTCTGAAGTAGAAAAACTTCCCCTTCACTGGGAGTTTGGTGAGAATATTTGCAATCTACTCATCTATGGAAATGTACTGAAGCTTCACAACTCCCTTCTGCACCCTATCTCTGATGAAGTGGTATATGATCTCAATGTGTTTCGACCTGTCATGAAACACTGGATTCTCTGAAAGTTTGACATAACTTTGATTGTCGCAGTAAATCACCGTAAGCTCCAACACTTGACCAAATAACCCTGCAAGAAGCTTGTGAAGCCAAATAGCCTCACAACTTGCCCAACTAGCTACCATATACTCTGCCTCTGTTGAACTGAGTGCCACAGAAGTTTGTTTCCTATTGAACCAAGAAACCACTATCGATCCCAGGCTTACGCAACCACCAGAAGTGCTCTTCCTGTCAACTGCACTACCTGCCCAATCTGAGTTTGAATATCCATGCAGCCTCACTCCATCACCCCTGACGTATCTCAAACCAAATCCAACTGTACCCCGAAGGTACCTGAGCACATGCTTCGTTGCTACCCAAGGCACCTACCTTGGCTCAACCATGAACTGGCTCAAGGTATTGAAAGCAAAGCAAATATCTGGCCTAGTGTTGACCAAGTACATCAACGAACCAATCAACTGCTTGTACATCATGGGATACACCAAATCCGAATTTGAAGCCCCCAACTTCTTCAGATTGGTGTTCATAGGTGTAGTCATGGACTTACAGTCCATCATCCCGAATCTCCTTGGTATCTCAACTGCATATTTCCCTTGTCCGAGGAAAATCTCGCCCGGTTGTTGCCACTCCAATCCCAAGAAATGCATCAATCCAATATCCTTCATCTCGAACTCCGAAGCCAAATCCCTCTTGCAACTGGCAATGAGCTTCTCTACTCCCGTGAGAAACAAATCATCAACATACAACACCAATATAAGAGGATCCTCACCAACTTGTATGAGATATAGGTTGGGATTTGCTTCACTCTTGGTGAAGCCCGTGCTCTGCAAATACCCGTCGATCCTTGAGTACCATGCCTTGGGTGCCTGCTTGAGTCTGTACAAAGCTTTCTTCAACCTACAAACATGGGACTCCCTCCCATGTACCTCAAAGCCCTGAGGTTGCTCTATGTACACCTCCTCCTCAATCACACCATTGAGGAATGTCGTCTTCACATCCATCTGATGTATCCTCCACCCCATAATCGAAGAAAGAGAAACAACAACCCTGATAGAAGTGTACCTGGCGACTGGAGCAAAAGTCTCCTCATAGTCCACTCCCTCTTTCTAGGAGAACCCTCTCACCATGAACCTCCCCTTGTACTTCTCGATGCTACCATCTGCAATATGCTTGATCTTATACTTGGAAGTCACCACAGACTTCCCCTCTGGTCTCATAACTATGTCCCACACATCATTCTTCGTGATGGACTGATACTCCACCATAGCATCCCTCCAAACCTGTTGGCCTATTGCCTCCTCAAAACTAGAAGGCTCGGAATCAATGATGTTACTCATAAGCGCCACATAGCTTGAAAAACTCTGCGGAGGCCTACTCTCCCCGAAAGTGCCCCTAGGGGCCGCATGCTTCTCTGCACCTCTCAAAGTATCCTGAAGCCATCTAGGTCTCATGTCCTCGTCACTAGGAGGGTCCATTGGATCCACTGACTCCTCTGACAACTCCTCACAGTCTGAAGGTTGAACCCTATACTGAATGGACCTGTACTCTCCTCAACCTTTGGAGCCTCCTGCTCCTCACCATCTATCTCTATTGTGGTCTCTCGGAACCTCCTAAAAGCCAGCTCCTCCTCAAACTTGACATCCTGACTAACCTCAATCTGTCGTTGCCCTGGAATGTAGATCCGGTAGGCCTTCGAAGTCTCGTTGTATCCCACAAACATGCCCTTCCTCCCATAAGATTCTAACTTCGTCCTCTTCTCCTTAGGAACATGGATGTAAACTGGACAACCAAAGATACTCAAATGCCCAATCTCTGGTCTCACTCCTGTGAATGACTCCTCAAGAGTCTTGTCCTCCAAGATCCTATGAGGACTCATGTTCTGAACATAGATTGTTGTGTTACACGCCTCTGCCCAAAGCAACATAGGTAGATCTTGGTCATGCAACATCGCCCTGGCAACCTCAAATATGGTCTGATTCTTCCTCTCCGCAACCCCATTCTATTGTGGGTTGAAAGGCACTATCAGCTCCCTCTTGATCCCTGCCTCCTTATAGAAATCTCTGAAGTCATTGGAGGTATACTCGCCCCCGTTATCTGACGCTTGACCTCAAGACCTTGATCTTCTTCCATGTCTGATTCTCCTCCTGAGCCCTGAACTCCTTGAATCGACTAAAGACTTCATCCTTGGTCTTCATGAAGAAGATCCATGTCCTCTTGGAATAATCATCAATGAAGGTCACATAGTACAAGTAACCACTCAAAGATGGAACTGACATCGATCCACACACATCTGAATGTACTAGATCCAAGATCCCCTTGGACCTATTATCACTACTCGGAAAAGCAGCCTTGGCATTCTTACCAAGTTGCCAACCCCTGCATACACCCTGATACTTTGCTCCAAACTCTGGAAGACCTGCAACCATCCTCCTCAACGCTGGCAAAGCCCTATGATGCAAGTGTCCCAATCTCCTGTGCCAAAGCTCACATAGACTATCATTGTTATGTACCAAGGCCTAAGCTAGTTGTCCTGTCAACCTGTAAGGACCTCCATCACGAACACCAATGACCCATGCTAAGTCAATGTTGAGTCAATGCTTGATCCTCTCGACCATGCAAGAACTTGTCCACCTGAGAATGCCACTGCATACCCTCTATCCTCCATAGCCGAGATAGAAAGTAGGTTCTTCAACCCTGGCACATACAACACATCATTGATCCTGAGAGGCTTCCCGAACTCCTGCTAAAACGAAGTTGTCCCAATTCCCTTAACTGCATACTTGGCATTATCAGCAAGCTCCACCTGCAATCCTGAGTCCTCCTCTAACAAACTAGTGAGTGACTCATGTGATCCTGTCATATGACAAGAAGCTCCACTATCCACCAACCAAGTCCCACTACCGAAAACTGTACCAGAAAGGGCGAAAACCAATAAGAACTCCCTTTGAAGCCTGCCTGCTACCTCATCCACCTCTGTTGATGATGTTTGTTACTTCCCTTTCTTCCACTGTGGACATTGTGAAACATAGTGGCCTTGCTTATGACAAGCAAAGCACTTGACCTTGCTAAGGTCCTTCTTCTTCCACTGCTCTGGAGATGCCTCTCTCCATGCGGAACCTTTTCCTTTGCCCTTCCTAGCATAAGCAGCTAGGGCTTGGTTCTCATCATCACTATCTCTCTACTTGCCATTCCTGGACTCTATCCGAGCCTCCTTCTGGATGCAATTGATCCATAGCTTGTGAAATGGTGGCAAATTTTCTCGTGCACAAACGGTTCCCTTCAATGTCACATTCACCAACTCTGTCTCATCAACTGCCTCACCAATGGCTACAAGTTGATCACGAATCTGAGTGATCCTCATGAGGTGGCTAGCAACTGTGTCTAATCTCGACATATCAACTAATCAACTTCCAGTTTGTATTCTTGCCTTGGTAGAAGCCCACCAAAGCATCATACATCTCCTTCGTTGTCTTCTTCCCGAAAATATGAGGAATCAAGTGATCCTTCACAGAATCCAACAACACCCGCTTGGCCTTCACTTCCCTCTTCTTATGAGCTACCAATTCAAGTGCATCATTGGGATCTGGAATCACCTTCTCAATGTACTCTTTGAGATCATTCTCTTCCAAGAGCAAAATAATCCTAGCCTTCCAGGCCCGAAAATTTGTGGCCCCCTCCAACCTGTCCTCAACTCTAAGAGTACCCACTATTGTGTCTAGAACAAGAACAAAAATCTGCAGCAATTTATGTTTCAAGAAGATGATCTTTTCTCTCAAGAGCCTATGCTCTGATACCATGTCAATTTTTAAGCATTCAATGCATTCAATTTCATATCTAAAAATTACTTTCAAGTGACCTCAAACAATAAACTAGGGCTGTTATCACTGAATAATTTTACACTGAAATTATGACAGAAATGTTGATTTTTCCAGCAGATTCAACCCTTGGTGTGCACTAATACCATGTTAATCTTTTACCACTCTACTCAACACCAGGCAGTTAGCTCAAATTAAAATCACTTTATCTACTAAAAGCACAGTTGAGTAATCAACTAAACATGCAGCGGAAACATAAACAAGGAAACTAAATCAAGCACACATAAACACCAATATTTTCGGGTATAAATTCCTAGAAAAACCCCGGTGGGAAAACCAATCCATTGATGCTTTTATTAAGGTCAAATCAGGGCTCCCGTAACAAAGAAAATGGCCCACTAAGAGAATTATACACTGCAGACAAACCTAGCAATTCCTATGTTGTTGTACAACCTTGTACCAACACGTTTCCCGAGGCATACGCGATTCAACCCACTGTGAACTACGTATATACGCGACTGTCTACACTATGAATCGCATATCCATATAGAAAACTCATACGGCAAGCTCTTACGATCTAATTCTTCCCTATGGCTTTTGTCCTTTGAAACCCATATGCGGTTGCCTCTGCTCTCTCTCCTCTTTGACCTGTATGACCTCTAGATGGAAACCCTTCTCCACCTATCAAAGATCTTGCATCGTAGTCCTTTGTGATCCAACCCTCTAATCAACACTTGGATGAAATCTCTTCACTCAACCTGTGAGATATCCTCACTCTAGTGTAAGCAAAAGTCCTTTGCTCCTACACTCCTCACGCTAGCAAAAGTCCTTTGTTATCCTCAACCTTGGTCTCTCACCAAAGTCTCTCACAAGTGTATCTCACACAAGTCTCGTCTATGTCAACTCCCTCAACACAAGTCTCTCAACCTCGACCTCTCGTCAAAAGTCTCTGACTCTGATCTCCTATCAAAAGTCTCTCACTTTGATCTCCTATCCAAAGTGATTTCTCCTTTACCCTGGCCTTGCTTTTATAATCATGAGTTAAATTCTATTTCTAATCTTCAAAATGATCTACAGTTGAGATTACTTCTCACACTCACTTAAGATTTAGATTACATGTTGCATGCTAAGCATATTCCTTAAATAACTCAATTACTAATAAAAACACATTTACTTTAATTAATTCCTTTTAACTAAAGTAAACTCACACTGGGCTTTCAACGACTTCCACATGCTAGACACAAGCAAATGTGTAAGTACCTGTCCAATGCTACCACAAACATCAACAAGAAAATTATAACGGAAGCACAAAGATCAGAGAGAAATCATCCATACATAAGAGACACAAATTTTTATTCAATAAAATTTTCAAATTGAGAATCCCAAGGACAAAAACCAGTCCTTTTAGCAAAATTACAACTTCAGCAAAATTCTGGAAAATCTTCCAACTTACAAATCTGCAAAAACCTAGCTGATGTCACTTGTACGGATGCCTGCATTAGCCCTCCTCACACATGCGGTATGTTGTACAACCTGCAATTAATGCGCTATATGGCCCACACATGTGGTTGTACGATCCAAACGTGTCATACAGTCTGCAATAAATGTGTCGTACAATCCTCACGTGTGGCCATCCTGTTGTTGTACTGTCCGCACTTGTGGTACGGCCTATTGTACAAACTGTACAACCTCACACGTGCAGCCTCTTCTCCTCTTCCTCACACGTGCATGTTCTCCTCATTGGCAGGAAAATGAGAAAGAAAAGACAAAAGCCCTAAGACAGATTTGCTAAAGTGAAGATCTCCTTGCTGAAATTTGCCTCCTCAATCCTCTTGGCACGAGTGTTCACTCGCTCATGCCAAATACATGATGACAAAATAAGATGTGCGGTGCCTCCTCATATTGTCTCCCCTTTTATAGAGTCTAAAAGTGAGTTTAGAAGCCCTCCACTAAACTCAACATTAAATTAGAATTGTTTATTCCTCCAAATAGGTGCAAAGCCCCAACAACAACAATTCCAAGGCCCAGCTCTATATAAAAGGGGTTTTTACAAAAATAAAATGCAATGTGTGTGCCAACCAGTGTTGCCAGAAGCGGGAGCGAAGCGGGGGTGTTTTAGGAAGCGGGAGCGTCGGAAGCGTCATTTTCCAAAAATCCTCAGAAGCGAAGCATCCAAGAAGCGTCTATTATATATACATATAATTTTTTATATATATTGCATTTATATTCAAAAAAAATATGTAGAAAGACAAATTAGTTGCAGAATATATGAAAACATGCATATTTGTACATCAATATAGATAGAAATGACATCCATACTACATAGTTCATCAATGATTAATCATTCGAGCATGAACCATCTAGATTCTAGATTCTAGCAATTACTAGATTCTAGAGTCCTCCATGTCATAATCATCAAGATTGGCATCACTACCACTGCTCTCTCCTCCATCCTCCTCCTCCTCCCCCATATCCAATGCAATATGTGCATTTGTTGATGTGGAGAATGACCCCTCAAGAGGATCACCATCATCAAAAGTGATTGACTCTAGCACTAGTTCATTAAGATCCAAGTTGGCTAATGCCAACTCAACACTGTTGTTCAAACTTCGAACCCATATCATCAAGAAACACATCCCACATATTTGTCTTTCCCTTCAACCACTCTTCTCTCTGCCTGTATATAAGACGGTTGGTGTGCACATACACCACTAAGTCACCTGACATGACGACAAAGAGAAGAGTTTATACTTGAGTGAAGGGTACATTTTTACTGGGGTCGTGACAAAAGAGTTGAACAATCAATGCCACCAACATTGAGGTACATAAAGGGATTGGTTCTCTTGATTAAATGTCAGTTCCATACCCTCATACATGATAGAATCCAGTGGAAACATTGCAATCTTGCCATTCTTGAAATCCTGAAAACTATTAAGTCTGCTGAATTTTGAATGAGACCTAAAATTCTACTTTCTCCATATGAAGTCCAATGAGGTTGGAACCACTCAAACATCCTGAAACAATTAATGGTAATGTTAAAAATTTAACTTAAGAATTTAACATTACCATTAATTACTAGGGTGGGTGAAATGGAGGGGGTGGGGACCTCTTTAAATAGCCCTAGTAAGGACAAATAACCCTCACCTGCACACCCAAACACCTCATTCCCCCTTGGAAGCGTGTGGGCCTTCCTCGGAAGCGCCCTCCGAAGCGCGCTTCAGAAATTTCGAAGCGCGCTTCCAAATTTCTGAAGCACGCTTTGGAGGGGAACGCTTCGGAAATGGCAGGAATCGTGCTCAAGAGCCCCGAAGCGCGCTTCCAAAAATTGAGTCGCACTTCAGAGGAAGCTTCCAGGACGCACCCGCCCGGATCGAGCTTCGGGGCTTCAAAGCGGGGGGGGTAGCTTCCAGTAACCCTGGTGCCAACAAAGATTCCCACATGTCCGACACCAAGGCCAATGTGAGAATACCTCCCCAATGCTACAAAAACATCAACAAGATCCATACTTGCATGCCTCAAATCATGTCCAGTGTAGGTGCACTTTACTTGGCTCATATGTGCATGCAAGGAAGGCACGCTAGGATTAGGAGTTAAAACCTTCAGTCGAGGCGCTGTTGTGCATGTCTCCAGATTCATCGTACCTTCTAGTCTATAAAGGAGAAGACGGGTATAGATTTAATTCAATTAGTTTTCAGAGTAGAGGCAGTGGGTGAATGGTAGAGTTTGAAGCTTTCAGTGTATTTCCTGTTTTCAAGATTAATAAACAGTGATGTGAATTGTATTTCAGATCTGCGTACTTGCTGCTACTTTCTTCAGTAGAATGTGTTTCAGTGTCTAGTAGATTTCAGATTCCAGTTTTGATATAGATTTCAGTTTTCTATTTTCCTAAGTAGGTAGGTTAGAAATCATACTAGGACTGTTACCATGTGCTGAAGAATTTTAACAAGGAATTCTTCTAATACCTTCCAAAATAATAGCAAAATGAACAAACCTTTCATACACGGTTGTCCTACATATGCCTTCCAAAATAATAGCAAAATGAATGAACTTTGGTTGTCCTGCATATGAACATGTACCAAACAAGAAGAGAAAGAAGTTGGACAAGAAGAGTGTGAATAACATAATGATTGGCATGATTCAGATTTGAAGGGTTGTCAACTTTTGACCCTGTTAAGCAAACAATCACGATAAACCAAAATGTCATTTTTCTA
>ML777305.1:33497-51303 GCA_009831015.1 Picea engelmannii | reverse complement strand
GGAGTGAAGATGAAATGCTACTAACCTCACACATTCGACGTTTTCCGTCCTTCCGACGGCGTTTGGCAGCAATGACGCCTTTGATGAAGTCGGAAGTGGTGGCCAAATCCCTCCTCAGCCGTTTGCGTTTCACCTTGTTCCGTTTCTTCGCTATGGTCTCCTCCCCTTTACCCATTTCCTCTTCTTCTTCTTCACTCCCTCGGAATGTAAACTTGCAACCTTCTCTTCTCTTGCTCTGGATATGCAAATCGCTAACTTGTACAGTGGGTAGCTAAATATAATGGGAAACCTTCTTTCCTCGGAAATATAATGGGAAACCTGCAACAATATCAGTAGACTCTGAGAAGATATTTAACCCAGCTTCGAAGCAAAGCAAAGGGTTTTCTAGGTATTTCAGGGGTTTTCTAGGTATTTCAGGGAATGCTTAAATTTTATAAACCTTTCGTTTATTCATTATCATCGGCTCGATGACTCAAAGAAAAGTCAGATTAGCAATAAATTTAAAATTAATGTGGAAAAGTGGTCAAATGGGTGAGTGGAAGGGGTAGTTAACAAAAAGAGATTTTATAGTTGTAGAAGTTTTTCAAAACATCATAACATAGGTGTATTTAACTTTTATTCCATATACAAGTGTACATACAACATATACCACCTCTATAAGGAGGGAAGTGACTAATCAAAACTTGGTTCGAGAAAGGGTTAGAGAAAGAGAAAAATTAAAATTAAAATATATATAATAATCTATTTTTAAGGTTATGGTCAAGCCAGACACGAAATTGATGTATGAGACTTCCTTCGTCCAGCAATTTTACTAGTAAAGTTTACAGAGAGATTTACATACCCTACCCCCTTCTGGATTTGAACATGTGATTTCTTAGGAGAAAACACATGTATTAGACTAAGCTCAACCAAGGCCTATAATAAAATATGGGAAGAGTGGTCTCTCTCAATATTTGAGGTCGAAAAAAAGTGAGTAATATGCTCTCATGAATATGTTATTTGGGTAGAGCGTGTGTTTTCAATTGTAGATGAGATACCACACTCAATGTTGTACTTTCTGAAAGTTGGCGATATCCATGTGTCTCTCCCAATTTAAGACAAGAGGCCCCATATGGCCCTGGATTTGGGGGTATGTAAAAGCATCTTTCAAAGTCGAGTAAGTTCTTCAATGAAAAGGATATCACATCTCTAATCTTCATAATGAATTTAGGATCTTAAAATGTGAGGATTTCTAAATAGGTAATAATATCTACCACAGATCTTGTGATAGATTGAATAAGAGAAAATGAAGTGTTCTTCCAATTTGAACTCCTTGTTACATAGCTTACATATACATTAGTCATGAGATATACAATGCCCAATCTTTGTAATTACCTAGGGAGAACAAATCATGAACTACCCAAGATAAGAATGAAGGCTATCAAAGTGTTAGCCCCTAAAATAATTCAAAGAGGTGATATAGTCATTCACAATATGGAGATTAGTATAGTGATCACAATGAAGTTTAGGAGAAAGCAACTCCCCTAGAGAAGTCCCAAGTATACCTCATGTATGCTCTATGAACCTCATCCATGATTGTTATATGGATATCTCTTTTAGAAATTATACGATCAAGAATAAAAATAATGGATGGTGAAATATTACCATCGTCCAAGTCAAAAGAGTGCATAAGAGTCGTGACCCTCACATAACAAGAGTGTCCATAGTTGTGATTAGTTAAATGCATGGAAGACTGCATACAACAAAATGATACATATGCAAGAGTATAATTAGTGAGGCAATGAAGTTAGTGCAAGAAGGTGATAATATAAAACAATGACATGGTGATAAGAGGGAAAACCTTGAACTCTATGAAAATAATAACATAAGGGATTGATCTCATAGCTCTAATGAGTGTAGTGAGCATGGAGATAAGGACTCTCTCTACACATGATCATTATGTTTGTCGAATTCTAATACACTCGATCTCACATCCATACAATAAAGTCGATGATAGAGCCTTATGGAAAAATGTTGATTTTAGATCGAACATCCTAAAACTAGAGATGAGAGCATTATCTCCCTAAAAGGGCCAAAAAGAAGTGAGGACCATGATGAATGTTGGTTCAATAAACAACACACCTAGGTTACTATAATTTGTGGTAACATCCATTGTCTTTCCTTTTTAACAAACCTGAATGTTAGAGAGCTCTTTTTCGGACACTTGAAAACCACAACATTAGCCTTTTTTAGGCTACTTCTAATCCATGAGAGTAACAAAAGTCAATGAGAATGTCCAATTGCTTTTGGGGATTGAAAATGGTACATGACATGAGGATGATATCATATGTCAATAATGTGGTGGAAATAATAACATTAAAAAGGATGCAACTTTCATTTGACCCCAACTTGTCGATAAGCAACTTCTCTAACACACACACACACATGAGCAATAAAAAAAGTAATGGGAGGTAGGGGAAACCTTGTTTAACACCAATAATGTTATGATTTTAAGCATGGAAGACTAAAGTGCAACAAAATTATACAAATGGAAAATCATAGTAAATTAGGAAATGAAGTTAGTACAAGAAGGTGACAACATGAAAGAATGCCATGCTAATAAGATGTAAACCCTGAACTTTGTGAAAATAATAACACAAAGGATTGATCTCTTGGATCTAATGAGTTTAGTGAGCATGTAGATAAGGACTATCCCAACACTATCGTTATGTTTGTTGAACTCCAATACACTAGATCTCACATCTATATAATAAAGTCGATGATAAAACCTTGTGGAAAAGGTTAATCTTAGATCGAGCATCTTAAAATTGAAGATGAGAGCATTGTCTCTCCAAAAGGGCCAAAGTAGCATAGCATTTGTTAAATTGGCTTTAAGAAGTGAGAACATGATGAATGTTGGTTAAATGATCAACACTCCAAGATTGTTATAATTTGTGGTAACATCCATTGTATTTCCTTTAAAGGAACATGAGTGGCAAAGAGCTCTTTTCTGAAAGCATGGAAAACCATAATATTAGCCTTTTTATGTTAACCTCTAATCCATGGGAGTCACAAAAGTCAATGATAATATCCACTTGCTTTTGGAGGTTGTCAATGATATAAAACAAGACGATGATATTGTTGGACATGTGTTGTATTCTTTGTAGGTTGTGAGAACAAAGGGGGTCTGTGGGGGCTATGAGCCCCCCATGCCCCTAAAATAATTTTTTGGGGTCTATTTTTTACTTGTTTTGTGCTTTTTCAGCCAATGGTTTTTTCATCCCATTGTAAATTAATTCCGTTTAAGAAATTAGGGTTGTAATCTAATCCATGTTAAAAGAATGGGGTTTTGGATGTCGTGGAATACCTAAATATTGTATTGTGAACAATGAAGTTAATACAAGGAAAAAGAGAGAGGTGCAGCTCTCCAGTTGGTTGGTTTTCCTGATTAAAGGTTTCTAGAGTAGATCTTTGTATGTTTTGTGTGTGTGGGGGCCATTGTTATTCTTAAATTTTTTAGATTATGTTAGTATTACATTTCTTACACGTGTATATCAAACTCTTCAAGTGGTATCAAAATGAGTTTATTAGCTTTAGGGAGATGCCTTTGTTGCTAAGGTTTAGCTCATTCAATGAAGAGCAAAGGTATCTTGGGTCTGTGATAAACCTGTGTTTGAGTGGGAGCTTTGCACAATGAATCTTGTGTGGAGAAAATTGCAAGCAGTTCAAGAATAGAAATAAAGAAGTTTAATGGTTAAAGATTCAAGTTATGGAAGCTAAGGATGGAAGATCTTCTTGTAGATAGAGAACAATGGGTTGTTGTAGATCAAGGTACAAAACCTACTAGCATGTTGAAAGAAAATTGGGAAAAGATGGAAAGAACAAGAAATACGATTAGACTTTGCCTCTTAGATTTGGTGTTACTGAATGTATTCGAAGAAGACGCCACAAAGAAGATGTGGAAAAAGTTAGGGAAATTTGTATCGGTCAAAGTCCCCATTAAACAAGTTTTTTCTTTGAAAGAACCTGTTTCATATTAGGATGGAAGATGTCGACTCTGTGATGAAGCATCTAAATGCCTTCAATACTCTCATAACTCAACTTGTCTATGTCAGTATTAAGATGGAGGAAGAAGATAAGTGTATTACCTTGTTGTGCTCTCTGCTAGACTCTTGAATAATCTAGGTGTAGCAATTGGTAGTATCACTCAATTTGCATTAAAGTTCGAGGATCTAGTTGCATCTCTATTATTGGAGGAAATGAGGAGAAATTCCATGGAGGGTGTGGCCAAGGATATTTTATATGTAAGAGGTCAGTCCCAAGAGAGAAAAAAAAAATTTCTTTGGGAGCCAGATCTAAATCTCGAGGACGATTTTTAAGGAAATGTTGGAAATGGGGTAAAGTTGGGCATTATAAGAAATATTGTAGATCTAAGCGTGTTGATAAAGGTAAGGGATATGATGATGCTCATACCACATAAACGAAAACCTCCATGGAAGAAGGAGGTCATGTTTATTGGCATCTACAGGCACAGAAGCGGATCATGATGTATGGTTGATCGACTCAGGTGTTTCATTTCATATGGCTCCTTGTAGGGAGTGGTTTTGTGAATCTGAAAAGTACAATGGAGGTGATGTTCTCCTAAAAGATGTCTTGATGGCCAAAATCATAGGACGTGGAAGTGCCAAGTTGTTGCTTAAAGATGGAAGGATTAGAACTCTCCCTAAGGTTCTACACATTCCAAATCTAGCCATAAACTTGATATCTACAAGTAAGATGGGTGATGCAAGTGTGCATATTGTATTTGAAAAGGACACATGCAAGATGATTCAAGGAGCAACGGGATTGATGAGGGGAGTTCGAGTTGGAACTCTATACAAGTTGTTGAGAAGCACTTTTAATAATGGATGTAAACGTTCTATTTTCCTAAGGATATCAATGAAGAAGATAGGACCTTTGTTGTCCCGGGAGAGAAGACCATGCTATGGCGTCAGAGATTGGGACATATTGGAGAGAAGGGCCTTCAAGCATTACATGGTAAAGGTATGGTTGAAGGTATGTTTAATTGCTCATTATATTTCAATTTATGTGAACATTATGTATAAGGTAAATAGAATCAAGCGAGATTCCCATCTGGTATTATAAGAGCAAAACAAATATTGGATTTGATGCATAGTGATGTGTTTGGACATGTTCCCATTCCATCACTAGGTAAATTTGTGTACTATGTTTCATTCATCGATGATCTCTTGAGGAACACATGGATCTATTTCCTTCGACAAAAACCTAAGGTTTTTGTTAAATTTCAATAGTTTAAGGCTCTTGTAGATAACCATATAGAGAAGAAAATAAAGATGTTGAGGACAAATAATGGTGGAGAGTTCTACATAAATGAGCTCGAGGAATTCTATAAAAAATGCATAATAGCAAGGCAAAAGACTACTCCATCCACACCTACATAGAATGGAGTTGCATAAAGAATGAACATGATGATGATGGAAAAGGCAAGAAGTATGCTCAATGGTGTAGGGTTATCACAAGAATTCTAGGCAAAGGCAGTGGGTATTGCATGCTACTTAGTAAATTGGTCACCTACATCAACACTAGTAGATAAAACTATGCACAAGGCATGGAATGGTAAAAAAACCTCTATTAAACATCTTAAAGTTTTTGGTTGTGATGCTTTTGTACATGTTCTAAAGGAAAATAGGAGCAAGGTGGACAACAAAGCTGAAAATGTATCTTTATTGGCTCTAAAGATGGTGTAAAATGTTATAAACTTTGGAATCCAGTAACAAAGAAGACTATTTACAGTCAAGAATGTAGTATTTAGAGAAGTTAAAGATGTTTCCAACAAAGGAAAGAAGAACTAGAGACAATACAATTTGAGTTGGAGAGTGAAGAATCTAACCTAGTAGAAGAAGATGAAACAAAAGAGGAAGAACCTTAGACTCCAATGTTGAGGAGATTGGTTTGAGATAGAAGGCAACGATAAAGGTATACCCTACCTAATTTTTGTTCCAATTTTATTCTATATGTTACTGATGATGATCCTATAACTGTCAGGGAGGCAATGGTTTTAGAAGATAGTAAACTCTGGAAGAAGGCCATGGTTGAAGAAATGGACACCTTGGATAAAAATGAGACTTGGGATCTAGTTGAGTTGTAGGCTAAAAGAAAACCTATTGGTATCAAACGAGTGTTTAAGAAAAAGTTGAATGTGAAATGTAAGGTGGAGAAGTACAAATCTCGCCTAGTGGCAAAGGAATATTCCCAAGTGGAGGGAATTGATTTTGGTGAGATTTTTACTCACGTGGCAAAATTAACTTCTATTACATTTCTTTTGTCTATAGTTGCCACTTTTGATCTTGAAGTAGAGTACATGGTTGTGAAAACAACATTCCTAAATGGGGATTTTGAAGAAGAAATCTACATGAAACAACCATAAGGTTTTATTGTGAAGGGAAAGAAGGAGTTGGTCTACAAGTTGAAGAAGTCCTTGTATGGATTAAAACAATCACCAAGATTATGGTATCAAAAGTTTGATACTTATATATTGGGACTTGGTTTCTCAAGAATCCAAGTTGATTACTATGTGTATTCCAAGTAGGTCAGCGATCATTTTATTTATGTGGTCTTGTATGTTGATGATACATTGTTGATTGGAAACAACAAGGAAATCATCAAGGATGTCAAAGATCAATTGTGTTCTAAATTTGATATGAAAGTTCTTGGTGCTGCAAATTTCATTTTGGGCATGGAAATTAAAAGAGATCAAGCAAACATGAAACTTTAGTTGAATCAACTCGAGACAATATTGAAGAGGTTTAATATGCATGAATGCAAACTAGTAAAGGTCCTCATTTATGTAGGTGCAAATTTATATGCAAATCAATGTCACCAAGACATAAGAAGAGGTAGAAGACATGGCTCGTGTTCCCTATGCCAATGCTATTGAAAGTTTGATGTGTGTTATGGTATGTTCTAGACCATATATTGCACATGCAGTGGGAGTTTTGAGCATGTATATATCAAAACCAAGGAAGGAACCTTGGACAACAATAAAGAGGGTCTTTAGATATTTGCTTGGCACTTCAAATTATGTAATTTGCTACGAAGGAAGACCTGGACCTCACAAGGAGATACATGGCTTTGTTGATGCAAATTGGGTTGGAGATTTTTATTGCATAAGATATACAAGTGGTTATGTTTTTAACTTTTTTGGTGGATTATCCAGTTGGATGAGCAAGGGGTCGATTGTAGCTACATTGTTAGCTACAGAAGCTAAGTACATGGCAATTAGTCATGGATGCAAGAAAGTTATTTTGTTGCAAAGATTGTGCTCAGGCATTGGTTTTGTTCAGAAAGTAGTGAGAATAGGTCGCAACAACTTGTAACATACCCAACCTCCTAGCTGGATACCGCACTCTGATACCAATCTGTAACATACTCAACTTCCTAGCTGGGTACCACGCTCTGATACCAATTTGTAACATACCTAACCTACTATTGAGCAATGCTACTCCAAAATCTAGTGCGCGGATTCTACTCTACAACACTCGTCTACGTAGAAATACTTGAAGTAACACACTCGACCCTAAGCTGGGTCACGCCACACAAACTTTCCTCTTCTGACACAACTTATAACAACAGAAGTAACACAATACAACTGCGCGCACAAGTATATTGAGCACCCAACATTACTATGTGTGTAATCCACTCTAAACATGTGATCACTACTGTGCGCACAACCATTTTGGCATCACATGGAAATTTTGTTCTCCTTGTGCGAGCAGACTGCTTCCCTATGCGCATAAGTGAATCCAACCTCTTGTGCACACACAGTATTTCCCTGCGTGCACGACCATTCTAACCTCGTCTCGGTGACTAATGACCATTATTATAAGGTTAACTTAATAGAAATAACTAATAACAATTGTCATACTCTGCATGTACAACTACAAATATTGAATATCAATGCCACACTTACATGCACAAGCAACATTATACATAATGAAAACAATTGATCATATGTAACATTATACAGAAAATAAACTCAAATTAAACATAGATAATTAAGCACGCAGTAAATTAGACAAGCACATATAGGACATTTATCTTTTACGAAAAGTCACTAACTATGTGCAAAACTCAAATGTTCCTCCCAGTCATAGTCTATGTTGCTCATAAAATTTCAGCAACAGGTCACCCCCGATTTGGGGCTTAAACTCCACCATGGCAAAAGATTTCTAATGTCAGGCTAAAGTTTGATAATCAATGGAATTTCTCAGTCCAAGGTGCCCACTGTTGTGACTAGTCTATAGTCTCTCATTCCCCACATGCCTATCCCACCCCATAAATTGTGCCTCTTCTCTACTCAATAGTCCCTCGGCTGCCCCACTTCCCTTCCAGGGCTTCAACAACAGGCTAGACATGAAGTCTCATATCCCTGTAACTAATGCCCAGCGCACCAGGGAACAATTCCTAGCAAATCTCTCACCTGGAGAGAATACTCACAGGCTTGACAACCCGCCTCTTCAACAACAAATCTCTCACTTGGAGAGAATGCTCATGGGACAACCCACCTCTTCAACAACAAAAACTTGTGGTTCCTAGATGGAAATCTTCCTCGTCTAGATGGTCCGACCCCCTAGGAAAATGAGTGATTTCCCCCCAAAATACACTAAGGCTCAACAATATATTTGCATGGTCATAACTGGACACTTGTCACCTTCAGAATTAGCTTTATCCACTTGGGTGACTCGTTCCCATCCCTTGGGAACTTAGGATAAATAAATATCCATAAATTACAATTTTCGGAAATATTAATAAAATATTCCCTTCGACTTAAGTCCTCTCTTTTCCCTTTTTCAGTGGAGTTTATCCCCTCGTCTCTTTTCATCTGATATGTCTACCCGCAATGATGTGATATTATTAACAACTTGAGAGTGATTACATTTTATAGAGATAGGCGCACTAGCCTATGTGCACTTACCCAAGTGCATGCAACATTATGAAATGTGCACACCCTTTCTTTGATAACAATCTTCGCACACTACTCAGGTGTGCACAAAATAAAAACATGGTGCCAATAACTCACCAACCTATATGTACATTTACATTTACAATTGTTACCAACATCTCACCAATATATATGTACAAATACAATTGGGGTTCGGATTAGGGACATTACATTCCCTTCCCCCTTATTTATGCATTGTCGTTATTGCATCATATACACATGTACATGCAAAATTTCAAAAGTCTTCAAAAAAATGTGGATACTTTGCCAGCATAGCATCCTCATGCTCCCAAGTTGCATCATCGGGACTGTACCAAGTCCATTGGACCTTTTAGCTCCATGACTCGATTCTGGAGCTGTTTGATTTTCCGATCCAATATGCAAACAGGTCGCACTCGAAAATCGCCTTCTGGCTCCACCTGAATCACATTCCAATCAATAATATGATTAACATCATGTTTGCACTTTTCAATCAATGATTCGTGGAAAACATTATGAATACACAAAGATGCATGCAATGCAAGCATATATGCAACATGACCAATCCTCTCTAGGATTTCAAATGGTCCACAATAGCGTGCTACTAACTTAGAACAATTTCCCAACTTCAGGGAACTACGTCTGACTTTTACTTTCAAGAACACATGGTCACCCATTTTAAGCTCTTTGTGGGTTCTGCCTCTATCTGTGCAACTTTTTTGCCTATCTTGGGCAACCTTTAAATTGTTCATTATCTTCACCATCTGCTCTTCCATTTCCTTAAGTAATTCTAGCCCAATCATTGTGCGGTCTACTGGGTTGTCCCAACTCACCGGTGTGTTGCACTTTCTACCATAAAGTGCTTCAAATGGGCTCATCTTTAAAGATGCTTGATACACATTGTTGTAAGCAAACTCTACCAAGTGAAGGTAGTCTTCCCATTTTGATGGTTTACCCATCACATCCATCCTAATCATATCTTCAATCACCCATTTTACCCTCTTTGTTTGTCCATTTGTCTCAAGGTGATATGTTGTGCTAAAATTCAGATTTGTCCCAAATCCTTTGAATAGCCCTTTCCAAAAGTTCGATTTGAACTTGGAATCTTTTTCAGACACAATTTTCTTAGGTACACCATGCAACTTAGCAATTTCTCGCATGTAAATTTCAACAATGTTGGCTGCCTTGTGCGTTGACTTCATTGGAATAAAATGAGTAGCCTTAGTAAGCTTGTCCACCACTACCATAATATAATCATGTTGCTTAGTAATCCTAGGCAGGTTAGTAATGAAATCCATAGTTACAGCTTCCCACTTCCACTCAGGAATCAACAAAGGTTGTAGCAAACTAGTTGGATGTTTGTGCTCAACCTTGACCTTTTTTTTTTTTTTGTAAATAAACTATATGAGGATCCTTCTATTCAACCAAGAAAAAAGTACAAAGTGATACATAGACTCGCTAATAGCAAAATATCCCCCAGAAAGAGAACAGGGGAGCAGTAGAGACTAACCTATGCTAAAAGAGAGCCAAAAGGAGTGTGTGGCCATATCAGGATGAGACATTAAAGATAAGGAGAAAGGGTTGAATCATTATGTTGGCCAGAAAGGATACTTTCTACCTTTTTTCTTATGAACATCAATCCAACCAGAGGAACTGATAGGCTCAACAACATTTGCCACCAAAGCCAGATGGTTTGAGGAAATGCCAAAATCTTGAGTTGCGGAAGCTAAGGGTGCTTCCTTGTCACTATCTGAATTACCTGATTCATGAGGATGTATCTGAGTCCACATGATCGGGGTTGTGGCCATGATTATGTCATTTGTTTCATCATTTTCAAGAGGAGTGTGCCAAGGTTGTGTTGTGGGAATTGAAATAAAAGTCTTTGAAGCTTCAGGATGTTGTGTTGAAACCAAAGGCTGGTGTTTTGGGTCTGCATTTGGTTGTTGCGCATTCGTTGGATACTGCAATGGTTCTATAGGAGGTGGAAGAGTTGGGGTGTCTTTGTGATGTTGCTTGTTGTGAGATGAAGAGTTCGAGCGACTTTTGCGATTTTTAGGGTCTTGCCAGCCATTAGCCCTTTATGTGCTCCAGGGGATGAGGATGGGGTTGGGGATAAAGGACAAGTTGTCTGAAGGTGCCCTATTTGCTGATAGTAGTGACACCTAAAGGAAGTGTTCTCATAATCGACCAGCTGCATGTAAGGATCATCCTCAGTCCAATCTATAAGGATCATATCTGGAAGCCCTTGACTGAGGTCGATTTCAATGCATATGTGGGCGAAGGTGGCGAAGCCTCTTGTTATCCGGTCTATCTTAATCTTGATAAACCTACCCAACACATTGCCAAGGGTAGGTAAAAAAATTGGAGTATAAAAATGCAAAGGTAAATTAGGGAGTCTTACCCAAACCAGTGTAGTCATAGCAGTCATAGTCAACAGGTTGAAGTTGGGGAACCATATCTGCATGGAAAGACCAGATCTGCCCCAAAACCATGGACCTTGCTCTAACACATGTTGGCAGTTCACTTATGTGTAAAAGTTAACAATGAAGAATCCTTTGGAGCAAAATAATAGCTCATGACCTGACGACCAGGTCTTGTTTACCCATTCTCTTAGAGCTGAAGTCGAGGGTCATAGTCTGTTGAAACGATGAATGGGGGATTTTTTCTGGTAGAGAAATTCAGAGCCATAGACGTGGGGATCTTCGACCTCTATTGTTGGAGGTTCTGCGGACTGCTCCACAATGAAGGCAGAGCCAAAAGGCTCCTTTGCTCCAGAAGTTTCATCCTTGGACCCCAAAGGAGCGGAAGTCCTTGTTTTCACGGCGTGCTTGTAAGAGCTTGGATGGGTGGAGGATGGCGCTCCTCCACGCAGATGAGAAGCGAGAGAGATGGTTGCATTCCTTAGATTCTCATAACCCCGCAGTAGAGAGCCATCCACTAGCTGTCATCCTTCAAATATTAGTCATTGAAAGCAAGGTGAAATACTTGTAGCCTGGTGGATTTGGGATTTGAGCTCAAAAACATAGTACGAATCCTAAGCCTGCAAGCAGAGAGAAGAACCGGTGATGGTCTTTACAAAAAGGGAAAATCCCGCCATAGTCTCGGAGCAAGTCGTTGTGCGATGTCTGAAATGAATCCTCTATCTTCGAACTAGCATGCAATCGTCCGCGTCACTCTTAACTTGATTCATTTGACAGAGTGAGGGCAGGAGATCCTGCGAGTAAATCCCGACGACATAGTGATCATCCTGTAGCTTCACGTTCCACAGACATAGAGATGGAGTCGAGATAATCATCGCAGCTATCTCTGCCTCCCCAAGGTCTCTCATGGATGAATGATGCCCATAGTCTAGATCCAGAAGGCGATGAAAGTGGCTAGGGTTCAACTCTAGCCACGCCTGGATTCTCTCCTCGACTTTGATCTGACTTCGAATGGCTAATTCTCTCCTGGCCAATGTCGTGTTGGAGCCTTCCTCCTCGGTTGCAGCTATCCAACATGGTTCCTCTTCAGTCGTTTCTTCCCCTTCGTCCATGTCATTTTTCTTCATGTCCCAATACAAAGACCTAGCCTTGACCTTTTGACACTTAAGGCATCTAGCAATAAAATCAACAACCTTCTTTTCATGCATGGCCAATGGTATTGTTTTTTGGCCAATGTAATTGTCTTTTGGTAGCTTGGGTGTCCAACATAAGGAACCTTATGCATCTCTAACAATAACAAAATTTTCAACTCCTAAACATCTGGCACATAGACTCTGTGCCTATACATGAGGATTCCATCCTCTTTTAGCTCACAACCTTCCAATTTATGTTGCGACATACCTTGCTGTAAATTCATCTTTATGTCCACATAGCACTGATATGATTTGGAAACCTCTAAAATTCTGTCACAAAAATATGATTTGTACATGCTAATGGTTGTAGCATGCATCTTGTGCACCCTCCCGATGAGTGCGCCAACCACCTTGTTCTCATTTCCTCTGATATATTTTATGTCAAAATCATACTCATTAAGGAATTCTATCCACCTTCTTTGTATGGAATTTAAATTCGGTTGTCCAAACAAACACTTCAAACCACTATGGTCTATTCTCAGCTCAAATATTTTACCCATGAGATAGCATCGCCACGTCTTCAAGGCATGCACCATGGATGCCAATTCTAAGTCATGAGTATCATAGAGCCTTTCATTCTCTTTTAACTTTCTTGATTTGTAGAATATCACATGCCCATTCTGACTAAGGACACCACCAAGCCCTTCCTTACATGCATCTGTGCGCACAACGAAGTCTTCATTAGGATTAACAATTCTCAAAATTGGAGCACTTGCCAATAAACTCTTCAAGTGCTGAAAACTTCTTACACAATCAGAAGTCCACTTAAATCACACATCTTTCTTTTGCAAGGATGTAATTGGGTGCACAATTTTTTAGAAGTCTTCAATAAAGCTTATGTAATAACCTGCAAGTCCCATGAAGGACCTCACCTATGTGACATTTCTCGGTGTGGGCCATTCCTCAATGGCCTTTATATTTTCTGGATCCACAACTATTACTTCCTTGGAAATGATACGACTCAAATAATTAATCTACCTCTCGTAAAATGAGCACTTGCCCAACTTTGCATACAACCGATGCTCCCTCAATACTCGTGGCACCATCCTCAAGTGTTGCTCGTTCTCTTCTTCAGAATTTAAGTAAATAAGTATGTCATCCAAAAATACAATGACAAACTTACCTAAGTAATTTCTGAAAACTCCATTCATCAAACACATGAAGACAACTGGTGCATTTGACAACCCGAATGGCACCACTGTGAACTCAGAATGTTTGTACCTCATTCTGAAAGCAGTCTTGTTGATGTCTTCTTCTTTAATTCTCACTTGGTGATATCCAGATCTGAGATCAATCTTTGAAAATATTTGTGTGCCCCTTAGCTAATCAAAGAGGTCATCTATCCTTGGCAAAGGATACTTGTTCTTTACTGTTACTTTGTTCAACTGCCTGAAGTCTATGCAAAGTCTCAACATACCATCCTTCTTCTTTACAAACAATACTGGGACACCCCAAGGAGACACACTTCAGTATATATACCCCTTATTCAAAAGCTCTTTAAGTTGAATCTGTAATCCTCTAGCTCTGGCGTACTCATCTTATAAGCAATCTTGTATATAGGAGTTGCTCCCGTCATCAAATTTATAGAGATATTAATATATCTTTTAGGTGGCAACCCCGATATCTCTTCAAAGACATCCTCAAATTCTTTCAATAGTGAACAACTTCAACATTTGGCACTTTATCCTTAGGTGCCTCCTCCATGTGCGTTGCAAATACTTGAAATCCATTTATGTATCTTTTCTTCAATTGCAAGGGTGAAACTTCTTTGATAGTTACATCTCTCGAAATGCCTTGAACTACTCTTATGTTTCCTTCCTCATCCAAGCAAGTAAATGCCTTATTGTAACAGTCTAGAACAACATGATGCTAGTCCAACCAATCCATACCAATGAGCCAATCATATGAGCCCAAAGGAACAATATTAAAATCAGCTTTTGTGCGCAATCCATTCATTTCCATTAGACATGTCTTAACCATCTCATTAATTTTCCTTTTTGCTCCCTATAGCTAACTGCACCAACCAAGGTTTTCCAAGCTTGCTTTTTGTCAATTGGAATATTTCCACCATCTTAGGATCTAGATAAATATGACTAGCTCCTGAATCAATTAAAATAACAATGGGTTGGTCATTAATCTTACCTTCCACTTCAATCACGTGTGACTAAAACTCAACTTGCTTGTTATACAAGGATGCGTAAATCCTAGGTACATTTTCCCCCATGTCTTCAATTGTCGTAGCTTGTTGTACACTGTGTACAGTCCTCGTTTTTTCACCTCTTTGAGGGAAATCTCTATACATATTATCTCTTCCATAACCCCAACATTAAATAGGTTATTGCCTTGATTTTTGCCCCATTGTCTCCATCATTCTGGATTCCTTGATTTCTTAAAAATGGTGGTTTAGTCCCCTTCTTCCTATGTTCCACCTTGCTTTTCATCTTGTCTTTCCAAGCCTTTTGGAAAGTCAGTCTTCCCCGTTATTGATCTAAATGATTCAAGAGGATCTCGGTGGCCACCCACCTTTTCCAACTAGCTCAAAACAATTTTTTGGCAACTTACTAATTTTAGCAATTTTTCGGTTCCCAAACTTCCAGGGCCATTTTGAGGGCCTAAACAAAGTATTTTCACGACTGGGAACCTTAAATTTCACCAAAGGCTTTGATTGACCCCCCTAAATGAATCTCCTCGTTAGTACCTTTCCAACGAGCTATTGTGCGCCCTAAACAGATATCGTATGCAAAAGTTACGACCCCGAGAAGTTGATGTACTAACTTACCCCAATGGGGCCCACATGACTTTTGGTGTTTCATCTCCTAGGGTTAGGTTTTTGGATGTCTAGGGTTTTGGAATTCATGTTTATTGTAAAAAGTCCTTCAGAGCCTCATTGTACTCATCTTCTTGTGAATGAGCGTAGCCACACATCTCTTCTCAGAGATAAGCTTCCACCATTCTAGCAAGCTTGTTTTCAGTCTGCATTTTACAGTTTTCAGCATATTTCTTATTTGATAGAAGTCAAGTTTTAGTGTATCTCTCTTATTGTTCACCGTGTCTCTGTTTTAACATTATAAATCTGTGGTTTCATTTTGTTCCTCTCATAAATCCAGATCAGTGGTATCATAGTGGCCTACTCCTTGTCGTTTTTTTAATGCATGTCCCCGACGCGATCATGGTATAGAGAGTTGGGTCTCAAGCTTGTATCTATTGAGGAAAACTACTCCCGCACGCCCAAGAAACCATCCATGGTGGGAGAAAAGAAAGACAACGAGATAGGATATCCTTTCAAAATGTTTCTCAAGGAATCCCTTGAGCGAAAGGAACGAGATGATCGACAACTTTGCACAGATCCTTCGACGGTTGTCGACAAGCGATGCATCCACCTCAAGCGGAGGCACCACCCCCTTCATGGTACATATCAATTTTGATATTCCTATATTTGAAGGTCAAATAGATGCAGATTCCATAGATAAATGGTTAAACCTTCTAGAAGGACATTTTTTTGTCCACAACTTTTTCAATAGAGAAAATATTACATTTGCGCTACTCAAGGTCGTCCCCAATGTAAAAGATTGGTGGGAGACTTTCTGTGAGCAAAAGTAAATAGATGGATTCACATTATTCGCAGTTGCACCCACTTGGGGTTCCTTAGAGGATGTTATTAAGGAACCATACTACCATGTTGGAAGTTATTCCGACTTGTATACAACATGGACCACACTGCGGTAAGAAAGAGACCAAATAGTGCTAGAGTTCACCAATGTCTTCCATACCTTGCGCACCAAGTTGGGTATCAAATATTATGAGTGGCATCTGGTGTTCAAGTATTGTGGTGGTTTACATAGATACATCCAGACATAAATGGAGTTTTTGGACATCTCATCCATGGGCGCGACCTATCGATATGTCGTCAAAATCAAGCAGAAGCTTAAACAAAAGACGCGGGAGTTTGGGTCTCAAAACCCCTCACAACAGAAGTAGGGAAAGGGCAACCCCAACCCACAGAACAAAGGACATAGAAAATATAGGAAACCTTAGGACAACTAGTCCAAGCTGCAAGCAAAGAAGAACAATGGGAAGACGAAGAAACATATCGGGAAATGGTGCGACTTCCATAAGAGCCCTTGGCATAACATTGTTGATTGTCGCTCAAAGAAGTCATTGGTGGCTGAGGTAAAAGCCTCTGAATCAAATGCATGTTCTGACTCTGAGTTAGAACCAGAAAAGGGGAGACAGATTATTGATGCAGAACCCAGTGCCACTGTTGCTACCACCAAGATCCAACCCGATGAACCTGATGAGCCAGAGGAAGGCAAGCGCCTCTTTCATTCACAGATGTGGGTTAAAGGCACTATGTTGCTCTTCATCATTGATAGTGATAGCCAAAAGAACCTCTTCTTAGCAAAGGTTGTCAAGCGGCTAGACCTGCAGACAATGCCGCAGCCGCAACCCTACACCATCGAATGGCTTTGTCAAGGAAGCGATCTTCATGTCAGCCAACAATGTCATCTGTCGTAGGGCATCAAGCCATTCAAAGATGAGGTATTGTGTGATGTTTCTCCCCTTGAAGTTTGTGATGTTCTTTTGGGCAAACTTTATTTATGAAAACGTCATGTTGTCTATGAGTCTAGGCCTCGCAGTGTTATTATTACTTTGAACAGGAAATTGTACAAGATACTCGAGGTAGTCCCACCTAGTGCTATTTCCTTGATCTCTGCTAAGCAATGCAGGAAGTGTTGATGTTTTGGTAGTTGTGGGATGTATTAACCTCCACATGTAACCTATGACTTATAATAGAATATTGTGGAAGCAAGTGAACCATTAAACAGATGTGTGGAAATCATAGAAGACAAGTCGGCCTAGCAGAATAAATAATATTAGAATATTATATTCCATAAATACAAGTCGGCTCCATAGGAAAACGATAAACATAAAATATAATTACCAGAAAGTCAGGTCGGCCCAGCCAAAAAAGTCACTAGACAGATTAATATAAATAGAGGACGTTTTAGCTCATTTGTCCACCCAGTTAGTGAGCAAGTCTTGTGGAGAGCTGCAGTTGCAGCTGTAAGGAGGAATAAGGGCTCATGGTCATCTCTTGGTCTTGGTCTCTTTCTTGGTGATTTTCTTGGTGATATTCTCGCTAAGTATGGCGCAAGTTTGAGAGAGAGTAGTGTTGCTGCAGCTAGTGCATTTGTGTATGGTACTTGTTCTGT
>ML777305.1:22261-33486 GCA_009831015.1 Picea engelmannii | reverse complement strand
CTCTCTCTCTTGTGTGCTACCGTTGGAGAAGGATTGCTCTACTTGTCTTGAGTTGTTGTTGTAGTTAACAACTAGGGTTTATCTGTTGCTTCTGGAGTAGGCTTGCCGAAATTATTCTAAGTAAAGTTCAGTGTGCTCAGGGGTGGCATATGTGAATGCCTATGGTTGGGTGACAATGATGTGAAATTGTCTATGGTTAAACGAGCATACCAAAATTTCAACATGGTTTCAGAGCTGGTTTCCTTTGTAACAGTTTAAATTCTCCAAGGAAGATCCTTAGTTTCCCCCATTGCCAAGCTCGTTGATCATTTACTGAACTCACTAAAAGGTCACCTAAGTAGGGCACATCTCTTCCTTAGATCAGATCTGCAAATTTATGAAGTTGAGATATTAGGGTTTCCTCATGAAAACCCTAGGTTTGCAGTGCGAGTTCCTTCATGCCAGTTCCTTCGTACTAGTTGCAGTGCTAGTTGCAGCACCAATTGCAGTGCCAGTTGCAGTGCCAGTTGCAGCACCAGTTGCACCACTAGTTGCAGTACCAGTTGTAGCACTAGTTACAGTGCCAGTTGCAACACCAGTTGCAGTACGAGTTGCAACACCAATTGTAGTACGAGTTGCAACACCAGTAGTTGTAAATTTTATGTGAAATGTTGGGCCTAATATTTGGTTGTTCTAGTGCACCTTACCCTAGAGCATCTCCAGTTATATTTAGATTGAAAGATGGAGCACTTTGAAGTTTTAGGGTTTGTCATTGCTTGTCGTTGTTGTCGAATGGTGCCATTGTCTGCCGATACCTATCACTGTTGCCAGAGGTATGTACTTAGACATGTTTAAATTGTATCACTATTTTGAGTGTGATTGCAAGAGAAGGGATCTCTAGTCCAAGAAACAATCGTAGATCCATAGGGATCTCAAATCCATCACATTCAAAGGAACAACGCACTCTAGGTTTGATTGCTTTCATATGCCTCTAGTTGTTATGGCATTATTGTGACCTTATGAACATCTAGTTGTATTTTGATCTATTGAAGTTATGATTATCATACTAACCTATGTTCAAAGTTAAAGTTAGAAACTAACTTTAGTCAAAGTATTAAATTGATTAAGGTTGAGACTTTAGAGTTTATTTGCACTATATTCTCTAACTCAGATTTATGTCTAGAAAGCACATTGTCTTAAGTACAGGGGACATGTTGAAGAGAATACTTGTCATCTTGAGTGAAGCAGACTCGGAATAAAATCAACATCATTCGTTCTTGAAGATAAGACTCCAGGTTCCAGGTTCGATTAATATAATAAGTTTCCAATTTGCACATATCAAGTTTGATAATTGCTACATTACTAGTCGTGACAACAATCCTTGAAAGGTTCTACTATTGTTAAATACTATGAATACTTGGAAGCATATGTGTACTATTGATATAAATGCTTGCAAGATGAACTAACATCTCCTCTAGGAGATATTTCTTATTATCATATTTTTATTTTGGTTCTTATTCCAAGCAGGTCAAAAGCAATAGCTATGAGAAGGAGCTACTATGATTATGTTCTTGTTCTTGTTTTTTATTATTATAAGAGTATTATTCTTGTCTACTGTGTTTCCCTTTGTTGTCCTTGTTCCGGGCAGGTCACATGTGATAACTTTGAGGGAAGCTATAGTGACGGTTGCAAGAGACAACATATTAGATGGTCTCTAGTTTGGTACATGGAGCATGCTATCTAGATAATAAGTTGTATAGACGAATGTATATATCCATGTCCCAAAGAAGAAGAAGACGAAGAAGGGTACTTTTGCAAGATACATAATATCTCGTATGGAGATTGATTGTAAGGAGCAAAAGGCTCCAAAGATGGCTGAACAAATCCCTTTAGTGCAGTTGATCACTCTTCAGATCATCAGGAAGAGTCAGTAGAGCAAAAAGGGACTACCCAAAATTGTTGCAGTAACCAAGAAGAGACCAGCATGGTCCCATGAAACTTTGCAGGATGCAACATTGATGAGCCATATCATGAGGACCAGATGGCTCCAAAGATTATATAGACTCAAAGGGAGTAAAACTTCAGAGGGAGAATGCAAACTCAGAGGGATTCAAGCTTCAGAGGGAGAATGGAGACTCAGAGACTTTCAGATTCAGATGGAAGAGAGAGAAGTCTTCCAGAAATGACAAATAGATGCCATGGGTTGGGAAGGCTAGATCGAAGATTCAGAGGCTTCTAGGAGATACAAGATCTTATTGGAATATTCCCTTGTTTCAGTAGACTTTGCTACAGTGACCGAGGAGGAATCCAGTTAGAAGGACTGGGATACATATATTTTCCTTGGTTTCGAGACCAGAAGGGAAGTAAGTCGTGACTTCCAAGTTTATCTACAAGATCAAACATATTGCAGATAAATATCCTAGAGATGTCAAAGCCTGATTTGTGTCCAGAGGATTCTCCCAACAAGAAGGAGAAGACTATGACGAGACACTTTCTCCAGTATATTGCTACCAACGAATAGGTAGCAGATATGTTGACAAAGCCTCTGTCAGGGACAAGCTTGGAGTGGTCCAAATGTTTTTTTCTCCAGTAGTGAGAAGTTATGTGTTCCCTAGTAGAGGGAAGCGATGAGATCCCTAGTAGTGGGTGCTACCCCAGTGCAAGTTGGTACTCCAACAAAGGCTGGTATGCTACCCCAGCGCAGGTTGGTACTCCAACGCAGGCTGGTATGCTGCCCTAGCGCAAGTTGGTATGCTACCTCAACACAAGTTGGTACTCCTACGCAGGTTGATATGCTACCCCATCACAATTTTGTATGCCGACGTAGGATGGTATGCTACCCCAAAGCAGGTTGGTACTCCAACACAGGTTGGTATGATACCCCAATGCAGGTTGGTATGCTACTCCAACAAAGGCTAGTATATTACCACAACGTAGGTTGGTATGCTACTCCAATGAAGGCTAGTACACTAGTCCAGTGAAAGTGTAAAACTTCCTATGACATACAGATTCGTGATTGACAACAGGACAATGACCGAGGTGTGAAGAAGTGCAAAAGTAGTGATGATGGTTGTGCCAAGAGGAATACCTTCCTCGTTAAGAGGGAGTGTTAAATTTTTTACTCATATTCTGTGTGAGCTAACGAGTTACTAGTTTTGTATGAACTAGATGCCAACCTGTAGTGTCGGAAATGATTCCCAGATAGAGTGATAATGAGTAACATCAGAGGTTACTAGCTGGAAGGACAACTAATAGTGTTGGAGGTGTTTGCCAACTAGATGGCTAAAGTGCGGCTATGATGGTGATACTTGTTACATGATCTATTTGATCATATGATAGCTTGTGTGGATATGGTGATGCTACCATTAGACTGGTCTGCAAGACCATGTGAGTCTTTCCCATGCCATGTGAGATGGATGGATGTGTTTGAGACCACTACATGAAGAACATCTTAGTTAATACCCCCCTAGCTAAGAGGGAGTGTTGATGTTTTGGTAGCTGTGGGAGATATTAACCTCCACATGTAACCTATGACTTAGAATAGAATATTCCAGAAGCAAGTGAACCATAAAAAAGATGTGTGGAAACCCTAGAAGACAAGTCGACCTAATAGAATAAATAATATTAGAATGTTATAATCCATAAATACAAGTCGGCTCCACAAGAAAAAGATAAACAAAAAATATAATTACCCGAAAGTTAGGTCGACCCAGCCAGAAAAGTCACTAGATAGATTAGTATAAATAGAGGACGTTTTAGCTCATTTGTACACCCATTTAGTGCGCAAGTCTTGTGGAGAGATGCAATTGCAGTTGCAAGGAGGAATAAAGGCACATAGTCATCTCTTTGTCTTCGTCTCTCTCTTGGTGATATTCTTGCTAAGTATGGCATAAGTTTGAGAGAGGGAGTAGTGTCGTTGCAGCTGTTACAGTTGTGCATGGTACTTGTTATGTGAATATGGAGATTCTCTCTCTTGTGCGCTACCCTTGGAGAAGGAGCACTCTACTTGTCTTGAGTTGTTGTTGTAGTTAGCAACTAGGGTTTATCTATTGGTTCTGGAGTAGTCTTGCCAAAATTATTCTAAGTAAAGGTTAGTGTGCTTAGGGGTGGCATATGCAAATCCCTATTATTGGGTGACATTCTCTATGGTGAAATGAGCATACCAAAATTTCAATAGGAAGGTCATTTCTCAGATCGGGAAGTTTGTCTTCTTCGTGATTCACTCTCAGAGTGAGTGAAAGGTTGTAGCCACATCCATGGCCTCCATGACCAACCTCTCCACATAGTAGAAGCAAGTGGATAAGGTCGTGGAAGAATACAAAGACATCTTCTCATCACCTACTAGGGTACCTTTGCACCTCAAGTCAATCATCCCATCAATCTAACCCTCAACACATTGCTACCCAATGGGCCAGTCTATTGTGACTCTCTATTAGAAAATGAGGAGATCAAGCATCATATCCAAGAACTACTCCACAAGGGGCACATCCGGACCCACTCATCACCCTGTGGAAGCCCAATCATGCTAGTGCAGAAGAAAGATGGAACATGGCGACTCTGCATTGATTACCAGGCCCTAAATAAAATCACAGTTAGGAGTTGGTACCCGATTCCCTGAATTGACGATCTCCTTAATCAACTCAAGGGGATGAATACTTCAGTAAGATTGATCTGAAGTCCGACTACCATTAGGTCCCAATAGAACAAACAGATGTATGGAAAACTACCTTCAAGTCAAAAGAAGGTATTTTTGAATGGCTAGTCATGCCCTTTGGTTTGACAAATGCCCCAACAACTTTCATGAGGATGATGGACGATATCTTGCGGCCTTTCACTGATTATTTTGTGGCAGTATATCTAGATGACATCCTCATCTACAAGAAGACTTGGGGAGAACACTTGCAACATATTCAGTAGGTTCTGCACACTCTACGACAACACAAGCTATATACCAATTTGGAAAAATGCTCCTTCGACATGGACATGGTCTAGTACCTAGGCTACATTGTTGATGTGCATGGTGTGCATGTTGATCCATCCAAGCTCCAAGTCATATGTGACTGGCCAACCCCAACCACGCTCATTGATCTTCAGAGCTTCTTAGGCCTTGCCAATTTCTATCGCAGGTTCGTGTTGGGATTCTCCCATATTGCATGGGCCCTTAGTCAAATAACCAGGGGTGGTGGTAAGACAAAATTTATGTGGGGCTTGTCCCAATAGAAAGCGTTCGATGATATGAAGTAATGCTTGTTCTCAACCCCAATGATTTCATTACCTAATCCGTAAAAACCCTTTGAGATTGAGACAAATGCTTCAGGCTATGTTGTGGGCGCAGTCCTCACTCAACACGACCACCCCGTGGCCTATCATAGTGAGACACTATCAGATATCATCCATAAGTACCCTAGTTACGACAAAGAAATGTACTCCATTATGTAAGCCTACCACCAATGGAGGCATTACATTCTCGAGAAGGAGACAATCATCCACACTGATCATAAGTAGTTGCAGTTCATGCAAACACAAGGAAAATTGCGGAATGATTGCCATCAAAAGTGGTCCACATATTTGCAGCAGTTCCACCTCAACATCAAGTATAAAACAAGAAGTACCAATTGAGTCGTTGATTGCCTCAACTAACCTTCATTATCGACACTCACCAGAGTTCTAGACTCTTGCGGCCACGAGATCTCCAGATGGCCCCACTTATATGAGACAGATCCTGACTTCACCAACACCTACCAGATGTTGGGAACAAACACACCTGTCACTAATTTCCATCTTCAGGACGGGTTGTTGTGCCATTTAGGCCATCTTTGCATTCCATCAAGCAAGCAAGCAAAGTTGATTTGGGAAGCCCACTACAGTTGGGTGGCAGGACACTTCAGCATGGAAAAGATAGTGGCATTGTTGCAGCGACATTTCTACTAGCTGAAACTTCAAAAGGATGTCAACAAGTATATCCGGTCTTGTACTACCTGCGCTATTGCGAAACCAACCACTAAGAAACAAGGCATGTACACTCCTCTTCCTACTCCTACCAGGCCCTGGAAATCCATCTCAATGGACTAGATGTTGGGCCTTTCGTCCACCAAGCGGGGAAATGACTGTGTTTTTGTGGTTGTTGATCGCTTTTCCAAGATGGCGATTATGGCCGCCTGCAAGAAGAGCATCACATCGGAGACCACTGCCAAGCTCTTCTTTGAATGAGTGTGGGTACACTTTGGAAGCTTTGTCCACTCCGTTATCGACCTTAAACCATCACCAAGGTTGTGGGTGACAATGCTTTTGAGCTCAACCTTCCTTCGTTCCTTGGCTTGTACCCAATGTTTAATGTGGACCTCCTTCGACCTTATTTTCCACCATTATTGGAAACCTCGAAGATAACATAACAATTGACACCAATAGAGCTCAACCTTGGTTGCATGGAATAGGAATCCATAGATCAGATCTTGGAGACATAGGTCAAGGGCACTCGCCAATAGAGGATCCAACTTCTTCGGGTTGTCAAAGCAGGGCAGCTCCTGCACCAAGGAAAGTGGCTAACTCGGGGCCAAATTACAAAAATTTCCTCATCTGATGGGGGCACTCAACACAATGGAGACCATTGCTTCCTAAGGGAGGAGGATCTCGGTGGCCAACCACCTTTTCCAACCGGCTGAAAACCTTTTTTTGGCAGCTTATTAATTTTAACGGTTTTTCGGTTCCAAAACTTCAGGGGCCATTTTGAGGGCCTAAATGACATATTTTCACGATCAGACACCTTAATGATTTCGAAAGGCTCTTAGTGAGCCCCCATAATGAATATCCTCATCAATACCTTTCCAACGAGCTATTGTGCACCCTAAACGAAGACCGTATGCAAAAGTTATGACCTTAGGAAGTTGATGTACTAACTTATCCCAACGGGGCCCACATGACTTTTGGCGCTTCATCTCCCAGGGTTAGGTTTTTGGGTGTCTAGGGTTTTGAAATTCATGTTTATTGTAAAAAGGCCTTCAGAGCCTAATTGTACTCATATTTTTGTGAATGAGTGTAGCTGTCACATCTCTTCTCAGAGATACTCTGCCACCATTCTAGCAAGATTGTTTTCAGTCTGCATTTTATAGTTTTCAACATATTTCTTATTTAATAGAAGACAAGTTTTACTATATCTCTGTTATTATTCACTGTATCTTTGTGTTAACATTATAAATCAGTGGTTTCATTTCGTTCTTCTCATAAATCCGGATCACAAAAAGACATTTAGCGCACCTTATGGTTTTTTCCAATGTCTTGGGGTCATCATATTGTATCTCGTCACTGATAAATGAGGGAAACCCACTCAGATACCTCTAAATTTTAACTTTCTCATCGTTGATGAATGGAACCTATTTTAGCAGCTCTAAGAATATTCTTTCATACTCATCTATTGTCATACTCCCAAGCTTGAGTTCAAAGAACTCCTTCATTTTCTTGTCATAGTATCACTTGGTTGAGTATTTATTTTGAAAATACCTCTTGAACTCCCTCCAAGTAACCTTCTTGTCATCAATGTGTTGTACTTCACGAACTGATACCACCACATTGATGATTTTTCTTTTAGCTGATAGATGGCAATTCTCCCTTCTGCCTGCGCAAAATAATTATACAGTTGGAATTACTTCCTCATACCCAACAGTTAGGTCTCTACATCTTCATCCTTCTTATTCTCACTGTCAAAGGTAGGAGGCTTGATCTTATTCATTCCCCCCTGTAGCTCGTCCACCCCAGTCCTTCTCTTATGCTTTCTAACAGGAGACAGAATTAATCTATTACGCACTTTCCTAAATGAATGCTATGGTGAGTGGTGATGTTTCCTATCAACACTTCTTGTTTCTCTTCCTTCACCATGAGACCCATGACTCCTCGACTTGCTTGACTCTGTCTTATTATCCATTTTCTTCTCTATTCTTTCCAATATTTGCATTAACTTGATATTGAATTCATCTTGTTGCTCCTTGGCTTTCATAAGCCTCTAATCACCAACTTATAGTTGTGGACATCTTTTTGCAGTCCCTTTATGGTTTCTACCAAATTTATGCGCTCCTCCTTGGATTTTATACCATCAACACCTAAAATGACATACAAAACCCCGAATTCATCATCATGACTGTAAGTTTTCTACACATCTTCCATGCTTTTGACTCTCTGTGTTTATTCTGTCCTGATCTAATCGTTGTTAATTCTGCAAAATGTGCAGGCAATAGGATTTGTTAGACGAATTCATGCAATAACTTCATGAAAACTCTGCACCATTTTGTCAGAATCCTTCCTTCTGATTTCTTGGATGATTGTTAACGTCCCAATTAAAATAATTTGGTTGAATAATTGGACTACTTTGTCCTAAACTTTCCCATCGACTACTCCCTTCAACAATTTTGAGTATTGCGTAGTAAATTATGGTCATTTGGAATTCACCCAAATACCCTTTTACTCTTTCTTACTTTCTTTTGAAGCTCGTGCACACACTGGTATTCAAAATGTACAAATGCGCGATGTCAATATTTAACATATACACCATGTATCGGTATTACGCATGCACCACCAATTTTGCTCTGAGCAGCCCCAAATTTTAGTGCGCACAGTCGTGCACCATTTTTTTATTGCGTATTTCCAGCGTTGCACCCCACAATGTCAAATTTTAGTGCGCACACTTGCACATTCTTATTTTATGTGCACCATGGCCACTTCATTCCAAATTCAGCCACTTACTATTTTGAATTTTCCATTAAGTAAATGCTCGACCCATCTAGGCTCAATGTTGAAACCCGAGCTCTGGTACCAATATGTAACATACCCAACCTCCTAGCTGGGTACCGTGTTCTGATACCTAACCTACCTAGCCTCCTAGCTAGGTACCATGCTATGATACCAATCTATAACGTGCCCAACCTACTACTGAGTAACGCTACTCCAAAATCTAGTGCATAGATTCTACTCTACAACATTGCTCTACGCACAAATACTTGAAGTAAGGCGCTCGACCCTAAGATAGGTCACGCCACACAAACTTTCCTCTTCTGACACAACTTATAACAATAGAAGTGACACGATACAACTGTGCGCACAAGCATATTGAGCACCCAACATTACTGTGTGTGTAATCCACTCTGAACATGTGATCACTACTGTGCGCATAACCATTTGGGCGTCACACAGAAATTTTGTTCTCCTTGTGCAAGCAGACTGCTTCCCTACACACACAAGTGAATCCAGCCTCTTGTGCGCAAAGAATATTTCCCTGCCCGCACGACCATTCTAATCTCGCCTCGGTGACTAATGACCATTATTATAAGGTTAACTTAATAGAAATAACTAATAACAACTATCATACTCTGCATGTACAACTACAAATATTGAATATCAATGCCATACTTACATGTACAAGTAGCATTATACAAAATAACAACAATTGATCATATGCAACATCATACATAAAATAAACTCAAATTAAACATAACTAATTAAGCACGCAGTAAATTAGACAAGCACAAAAAGGATATTTGTCTTTTACGAAAAGTCACCAACTCCACACAAAACTAAGATGTTCTTCCCAACCATAGACTCTGTTGCTCATAAAATTTCAGTAACAAGTGTTCCCCGAGTTGGGGCTTAAACTCCACCAGGGAAAAAAATTCTTAATGTGAAGATAAAGTCTGATAATCAGTGAAATTGCTCAATCCAAGGTGCCCACTGCTGCGACTAGTCTACAATCTCTCATTCCTCACCCTACAGACATGATAAGCTCCCCTTTGAACCAAGACCCCTATCTTTGGTCCAAAGACAGAAGTGAACAAGTGGTTACTACTTTCCCTATAGATCTAACTCAATCAATCAAGCAAGAGCGAGGAAGGATGTGGCGTACCTTGTTGTGATGTTTGTCCTCGTTGCTCCAATCCCTAGGCTTGATCTCCAAACTCCTCAACACAACGAAAAACTTGCAAAGACTAACAAATGAACTCTTCCTCCTACTCTAGATGATTATATAAAGCAAATCTATCGATGAAGACTAAAACGACAATAGACAAGCAAATGTAAAACACATGAACTTGAAGGGAATAATCCAAGTTGATATTAGTTTGAAAGCCAAATAAAGAACTTACAAAGCATGATTAACGATGTAGTCACTTCTACAATCTCTCCTCATCCATCCCTTGCATGAATCTTGACATCAAAATGCTGATGCTTCCTCCATAATCAAAGGTTTGATATATGTAATCTTCCCCCCTTAACCTTGGAAATCCCTTCAATATATAGGCTTGAGAGGCACAACCACCATGAGAAAATGAAGGATATGGTTGAGGATATGTCTCCTTAAGGTTGTGATTTGATCCTAAGATGAATCCATATCATAGGGATCGAACACAACCAACCTAATCCCAAGAGATCTAGCCCTTAGAAAGAGGTGGAGGATCCCATGATTTCCTCTGACAAGACTGGAGCTCCCCTAGAGTTGAACATAAGGTGCCATCCTATAAAGTGGCTCTCCCCTAACATGTCAAGGGGTTGCCACCCCATGAAGTGACACTCCCCCAACATGGCCAGGGGGGCACCACCCTTCATAAATGCCCAAAAGTGGTCGAATTTTCCAAGAAAAAGTTGTGTTTCTGCTGTCAAATGATGGGGCTTCTTCTTCCAACATGGCTTATGGATTGTGACAAATTTTTTCATGGTGTAAAGGTGTTGCGACACTCACCAAAGTGAATGCGACACTATGTAATTTGCATACAACACTTGTGACAATGTGTGCGACACTTAACAAGGTGCATACTGCACTTTTCGACACTTGCGACATTTAGGGTGTGACACTCAAGTGTGACATTTTGTTGTGAAACAAATGCCCCCTAAAGTGTGAGGTCAGAAGAGAAACTGATGGCTGAAACACTTTACAAATTATTCAATGCAAGGGTGCTAGAGTAGGAGAACCTGACAGAAGTTGCAAACAATCGTCATTCAATATACAAATATGTTCCATTTCCAAGGCAAACATACCTATACTTGGAATATGAGATGAATCAAAGCACGGTTGTTGACCAATACATTGTGGATCCATGAAAAGATTGACTAAGGATATGGCCATCGGATATACAATGTGGATCCATACCTCAATGACATGAAATGATCACAACCACGAAAAATACACAGTGGAGCTATAAGATGACAAAACATAGCCACGGATTGATATAATGTGGATCTATGTGACAATATATATATATATATATATA
>ML777304.1:1271402-1292934 GCA_009831015.1 Picea engelmannii | reverse complement strand
CCTTTTACCCCACTTAAATGTTCAAGTACAAGATGATTCAAAATGAAAATGTCTCCTTGGTATATATAGGAGACTAGGAGGTATAATGGCCTAAAGCCGACATAATTAAAATAAAATTACTAATCTAAATTACAACTAATGGCTTAAAGCCGACATAAATAAAATAGCATTACTAATCTAATATGCCCCAATTAAGAGGTAATGAGCCAATATTACGGCTTAACAAAGAAAGAGAAATGAGAGAGAAGATACGGATAGATCATCTTAAGAAAAGAACTAATGATCTAAACCATCTTGAGTCAGAGTTTCATCAAGAAGAGAAAGGACTTGAAGAAGAAATAATCACATTAAAAATCCAGCTTGAAGAAGCGAAATTAACAGAAGAAGTCGTGAAGTCTCAGATAATGAAGAAAGAAGAAGAGGTTGAGAAGTTTGAAGAAGATTTTGCAACATTGAGAAGTAAAATCATCAATCTCAACAAAAACATTGAAGAGACAAAAACATCCACATAAATTATAGATAATGAACAGAAGCACTCTAGGTTGCTAGAAAAGAAGAATGAAGAAAATAGAAAGAGTTGTGCAAAAGTACTCAAAGTAAAGAATCATGGTCAACCAGAATCTAAGAAAACTATTGAAGATGCATCGTCAAGAAGATCATACATGTTCAAAACACAAAGAAGCTTCAATCATGATCATGATCAATCAAGGTAGAAATTAAGAAGGACTACACCACAAAGAAGATCATTCACTCCCAGGGATGCAAATTTATTTTATGGTCATTATTTTTATTGTACTAATTTTGGACATAAGGTTGTAGATTCCATGGATTATAAAAGAAATGTTCAAGCAAGAAGTGCCTATGTGGCCTCACGTAACATTGAATGTTACAAATGTCATAACTATGGACACATATCTAGTGATTGTAGAAGCATGATCGATACTTCCATGAAAGAGAACATTTATATCAGATGTGTGAAAGTATGGATAAGAAAATAGGAAGAACAAGTGAACAAAGACCAGGTACCAGAGATCGCAAGATTGACAATAAAACGAGATGAAGAAAATTCTACAGATAAAAATAAAGATATCAGATACAGAAAGGTTTGGAAAATAACTGAAATAAAAGAAGGACATGTAAATAAGGAACAGGTTCAAGATATTGTACTTTCAGGCATTGTAGTGAAATATGAACCCAGATACATAAAGAAAGAAGTCATAGCTTAGAGAGATGATGAATCTACCAATGAAGATGATGATGAATACACATCAGAGCAGGAATTGTTTTGAGCCATCTAGCTTAGAGACTCCCAGGTAATATGAATATTAGACAGGGGGAGTCTATGTGATAGTTGTGACAGACCAAAGAACCACCCTTCGACCAGCTTGCATAGTTTGAGAAGACATATCCAGAGAAGTCAGTTATTAGAAGTAAAATTTGATAGATTAATCAATACTTCATGATAGTATAGTGATAAATGGGTCAGCATTATGGACAGGTGTGCAAGTAGAGTCTTGGATAGTATGGACAAAGATGGATTTGTAAGAACACTTAGCAGGTTTGGACAGATATATGACAGTGGGAGAGAGCATTGATTCATAGATTGGTTCAGAGAGTGGTTGTTACACATTATTTTCATCACCCTTATGACCGTTAATGATGTAAACCTATATGTTTCCTTCAGAAGGACCAATGGCCTGAATTCCTGAAGAAAGAAGGGAGAAGAACTTTTACTAAGAGAAGAATTTTTATTTTCCTTTGTAAAAAAATTCTATTAAAGAGGATTTTCGCAGGCTTCTCTATACACAGGGTGCAGAAATGCCTGATTTCTCTAGGCTACTCTACACACAGGGTGCAGAAATGCCTGATTTCTACAGGCTGCACCATAGCTAGGCTGTGAAGTTTCTGCAGGTTTCTCTATAGCTAGGGTGTGGAGGCCTTCGTACGTGGGAAAAACAATCATTTTCTCGATGCTTCTAGAATGATAAGATTCTATGGTGAGGTGGCTTCCGAATGGTTTGGATCTTACTCACTTTCATGATTTAGTGGGATCATCCTAACCTCCTCACCTTATCCTCTTCAGCTTATAAAAGGAGGGGAGCTCTCATGGAAAGGGTTAGGCATTGTTTTGTCTTGAGATTGTTATCTTGGTTAGAGTGGCTTTGAGCTTTGCTTTGTCAATATAGATTGTGAGTAGCTATCAAATCTATGGTCTCAAAATCCGTGGAGCAAGAAGTTTGTGGGAAGCAAGGAACTGTTGGAAGGAATATGACAACATCAAGGCATCTGGTTGTATCTTTCTTCCACATTATTTAATACAGATATACTTTTCTTTCCTATATGAATGTTATTTGTTCATATTGTATGATTCCTTGATCACGTACATAGTTTCATATCAAATAGACTCGGTTATTCTTGTCTTTGTTGGCTTGTGCTTATTTGAAGATATTTCTCATAAACCTCATGACGAAGCTTGGATTGCATTGGAGAAGTCGGATCTTCAATATTTAAAAGGTATGTTCTAGATCTGTTTCTCATTTTATAATTGAAATATAAGGAAAGAGTAGTGTACTGTCTTGTTTTGTTCTAGTTTCGTAGTGAATCTAGGGGGATTGATTTGTGTCCGCACTTAAATCGAAATCCATGACATCAATAAAGACATTTTTCCCTCCCAAAGTCATAGGAAACTGAGGAAGGGTCCCTAAAGGTTGATTGGTTCTCCTGTTAAAAGCTAACAGATTCTATGTAACTGGCACAAGCTGAGGACAACCCAAAGCTTGCCAAGCAAGAGAGGAAAAAATACTAATGGGTGCACCTTCATCTATCAGCGTCTAAGGAACATCTCAACCATAAACCTATACTATAATATGGAAAGGAATGTGAGATGGAAGACGAGGTCCAATTAGCACACCCCAATTAAAAAGGATGGTCTCATTACTTGGAGGAGGTTCCACAGAAGAAGGAGGAATGCCCCAGGCATGGTAGATTCTGTATCAACGAGAAAAACATGGGAAGCATCAGGTTTACTCTTGAGTGAGAGAGTAGGATCAACTGATGACGAGATCAGATCAACCACTTGGGTTTCATTCTCTAAGGGGAGAATGGGGTCGAAGGGTGGAAATGGATCGATCACTTGGGTTTCACTCTCTAGCGGGAGAGTGGGATTGACCGAGGATGGGATCGGATCAACCACTTTGTCAACTAGTTCAACTAAGGATGTGACTATATTGACCACTTGATCAACCAGACTACCCGATGAAGGGGACGGATTGATCATTCCATCAACTACAGGTAGGTCAAGAGTAAGCTTGTGATAAGCAGCTATAAATTGAGGATGTGAAACAGACATGTCTTCCAGTAATTTTGAGGCTTGTTCCATACGAGGGAAAAGGTGATTTATATGACTCCCTTTGCATAACATACATGGGAACTTGACTCTACTTTTCTTTTTCCCAACCATATCGTGACTAGTTGATGGGAGGTCACCAGCATGTTGTTCAGAGGTGACTGAGATGGGTTGGCTAGGGTGCATAGACCATGCTTCTATAACCTTGGATAGACCAGGGAAATATTTAAGAATATGGCTACCCTTACAAAGCCTGCAAGGGTACTTGGGATTATGGGTTGTTTGGATGATATTGGCATCATCAACACTCCCAGTATGATTAATAGTAACTAGTTTCTTTCCAACATGTCCAGCAGTGGTTGCAAGTTTGGACCCTTGTTTATTTTTCTTCTTCTTATTCTTTCATTTCTTCTTCTTCTTATCCACTGGGTTACTGGCTTAAGATATTTCACTCGGTGAAGAAGATGAAAAGGAAGAAGACCTTGCAAATGAATAAGGCAAAGAAGACCTTACTGGTGAAGAAGGCGAAGGATCAACATGAGGTTGATGCTCTTGGGGGAAAGTGTTTACAACTGAAGCACTAACTTCATTTGGGATTAACTGAGTGGAAAACAACCATACCGGTAATCCAATTGTGAGACCTGGAAGGCTCAAAGTAGCGATGTGGGGAGGACCAATGTTTCTGTTAGAAGGAAAAACAAAAGGTTCCCCTGGAAAAGGGGTTCATTCATTGTTCATTCCTAAAACTAGCGCCATTAAAACGAATATCCAATCTAGAGTCCACTAGTGAAAACAAACAACACACGTTAAAAATATAGTAAGCAAGCAAGCAAACAAAACCTTCTCACAATGAGAACACTAGTTGGTGATGAAATCCAATGTCGCAAGAACAAAGTAAGAAGGGGCTGAGATAGAGTGGGTGGAAAATTTAGGTTGGCAACCTGCTTAACGAACCTACACCTTGGTGCAAGCTCCCACACCTAAATGTGGGTATACCCTCCAAGGAGCCCGAGTGAGTTTGGCCAACGTCGATTCCAGATACTTTAAAGACTTTCCCATCCATAGTCACCTTGTGTAAATAACCTAAAGAGATAGGCCACTAAGGTTACCAACTACAACAACGATTCCTGGGGAAACAGTTGACAGTCTGATCCACATGCAAGGGCAGGGTATCTAGCCCAAAATCAGCTTGAAAGGTTTCCACTCATCATTGTGGGTATACCTTCAAGCAAGACCCATAATACGCACAATCTCTACACCAAGACCAACAAAGCAGGGTGATTAACTCTGCTAGTCTCAATGTGACCTCAGGTTTGACCCTTGTGTGAGAAGGGCTTCCCAAGACAAAATGTAGCAAGTGGATTTCACCACTCCCAAACGCGATTCTATGTTTGTTTGCAGCTTTGGAAAGTTATCTTTCACACCTATTCCAAATCCCTACAACTAATGTAATGTAGGTTTGCTACCAGAAAATATTAAAATGTCTAATCAATTTTTATAAGCGTTTATTTTTAAGGTTGTTGTTACTCAAAAGGAAAATGGCGTGGACAATATGGTGTTTTGACCAACTCAAAAGTTATGCAAAGAGATCAAGATGCATTTTTTTCATTTCGATGAAAGTTATGCTATGAGAAGGAGAAAAATTTTATCATTCCCAGATGCACAATGTCCCAAAATATAGTAAACTCATCAATATCAAGATTCTCAATAAATGAGCAAAATAGACTGTACACCAATACACGATTCTTCCGCCCGGCCATGAGGGGGAATTTTTATTAGAATTCAAGACCAAAAACGCCAAAAATCATGCAATTTCGCTACTTCAAATGCAAGGATGCCTCCAATCTAATATAAAGCAAGAAATCATTTTTTTGTTTCAAAGATAGCTAAAATAAATAGCAACTCTCTTATAAAACAAATCAACCCAAACAATTTTTCTCTTTTAACACAAACTATTCAATAAAAGAAAAAGTTTTTTCACCAAACCATTCTAAAGAAAAAATAATTCTTTGTAACAGAAAGACACTCAAAGGAAGAGATCAAATCTTTCAAAAGCAAAACAAAGAAAAAATAAGGAAAATATGGCTGAAAGAATATTCAAATTTTTTCAAGAAGATTGTAATCAGACACAACAAATCACCCTAGAATAGGGAAAACCACCAAAAAAAAAAATCACAATCTCTGTAGGCTAGAAGACTAGCACAGTGCGAAAATCCTTGATTTCCACAGGCCAGGAAAGGGGAGGGTGTGGAGTTTCTTCACTGGTCTAAACAGGTAGGGTGCGGAAATCCTAAGTCGTCACACTGTCCCTCAAAGCAAGGTGTGAAAATAAAACAAAAATGGAAAAAATAAAAGAATTAAGAAGGTTTTCCAATGAAGTTTAACAGTCAGAGAGTCAAGATGGATCTCCCAATGACTCAGAAAACAAAAACCAAGAAATCAAAGCAAGAAAGAAAGACAAACAAGGAAAACAATTCACTCCCCAGTATGGTCTCCAAATTTTTTATTGGGCTAATTTTTAAGTGCAGACACAAATCAATCCCCTAGCTTCACTACGAAACTAGAACAAAACAAGACAGTACACTACTCCTTCCTTAGATTTCAATTATCAAATGAGAAACGGATCTAGAACATACCTTTTAAATATTGAAGATCCAACTTCACCAATGCAATCCAAGCTTCGTCACGAGGTTTATGAGAAATATCTACAAATAAGCACAAGCCAACAAAGTCAAGAATAACAGAGTCTATTTGATATGAAACTATGTACGTGATCAAGGAATCATACAATATGAACAAATAACATTCATATTGGAAAGAAAAGTATATATGTATTAAATAATGTGGAAGAAAGATACAACCAGATGCCTTGATGTTTTCAGGTTCCTTCCAACAGTTCCATGCTTCCCACACACTTATTTCTCCAAGGATTCTGAGACCATAGATCTGATAACTACTCACAATCTATCTTGACAAAGCAAAGCTCAAATCCACGCTAACCAAGCTAACAATCTCAAGCCAAAAAAACTCCTAACCCTTTCCATGAGAGTTCTTATCCTTTTATAAGATGAAGAGGATAAGGTGAGGAGGTTAGGATGATCCCACTAAATCATGAAAGAGAGTAAGATCCAAATCATTCGGAAGCCACCTCACCATAAAATCTTCTTCTTCTAGAAGCATCGAGAAAATGATCATTTTTCCCATGTATGAAGACCGTTGCACCCTAGCTATAGAGAAACCTATGGAAACTTTGAACCCTAGCTATGGTGCAGCCTGCGAAAATCAGGCATTTCAGCAACCTGTGTATAGAGAAACCTGCGGAAATCCTCTTTAATAGGGTTTTTTACAAAGGAAAATACAACTTCTTCTCTCACTAAAATTTCTTCTCCCTTCTTTCTTCAGGAATTCCGGCCACTGATCCTTCTGAAGGAAACATATAGGTTTACATCATTAACGGTCATAAGGGTGATGAAAATAATGTGTAACAGTGGTTCAGAGACAAAGAACATTATCATAATGGATGATAATTACACAGGAAATGGCTCGAACAATGCTAATGGATTCCAAATTGATAGATATTTTTTGGACACATGCAATGCATAGAACAGTTCACATTCAAAACAAAGTAATGCTTAGAAAAGGAAGTGAATACAACAACCTCTACATCAAGGTAACTCAAGATGGTATTTTATTAATTGAAGTTTATGTTGATAATATTATTTTTGAAAGTACTGATGACAGGTTAAGCCAGAAATTTGCAAAGGATATGCAAAGTAAATTTGAAATGGCATTGCTTGGAGAACTATCCATCTTTATGGTTCTTCAGATACGTCAAAACAGCCAAGGAATTTTTATTTTTAGGCAAAATCGGAAAAACCACAGTACTATCAAACTAAGTATATCAAAGAAATGCTAAAGAGGTTTGGAATAGAATATTGCAAACCATTTACCACTCCTATGCAAACCAGTTGCAAGTTGAGAAAATATTATGATTCAAAGTCTACAGACCAGAGGCAATATAGGTCAATTATTGGTAGCTTACTATATGTGATAGCATATAGACGAGATGTAATGCAGGAAGTTGGACAGGTGGCATGATTTCAAGAAGCACTAAAGGAATCGTGTGTCTTAGCAGTAAAGAGAATTTTCAAATATCTCAAAAGAAAAAAAGAGTTTGGATTATGGTATCCAAAAGGAAAGTATCTATCACTTATTGCCTACACAGATGCAGATTGGGAAGGTTGCATTGGTGACCGAAGAAGCACTTGTGGAGCAACGTTCTACTTGGGTGAGTGTTTAGTATCATGGCTAAGAAATAAACAATCATCAATATATTTATCTACAGTCAAAGAAGAGTATATTACAACAACAAGATGTTGTACACTGGATGAAACAAACTCTGATAGATATATAGGTTGAGTATGATGAGCCCATTCCATCAGTATCTCAAAGAACCTAGTGATTCTCTCCAAGACGAAGCTCATTCCGGTCAAGTATCACTTTCTACAGGAACAAGTTGCAAAGAAGAACATCAGAGTTGAATATGTGGGCACAAAATAACAAGTGGCAAACATATTTACAAAACCACTTCCACAGGAAGCCTTTGAGTATCTTCGCTAAAGACTCGGAGTAATTTCTACTCCAAAATGAATTCTTTTAAATGTTTATCTTATATGTCTTAGATTTACACAAGGAAGCGCCATAAAGAGGATAGTTCAGGTTGGGAGATCAGTTTCAGGAAGAGTTCAGTCAGGGGGATTAGCCCCGGATGGAAAAATACATTTTCCATTGATGACAAAGGGGGAGAGATTTATCAGATCCAAAGGTAAATGTTTGAAGAAAGAGCACAGAGGCATGGTTCCAGGGGGAGCGATGGTCATAGGGGGAGCATGAGTGATATGACTTCAGTATTGCATGATATGAATTTAGTATTGCATCAAAGTGTTTCCATCAATTCCAAAGGGGGAGATTGTTAATTAATTGGGTTGGTTGTCATTGATGTCAACCCTTGAAGAAATTTTGGTAGCGAATTCTGGTAGCACAAAGGTTTGGGTAATGGATCCAAAATTGTTTGATGTATAATGGTATGAGTTTTAATATATTTGTAGGTAATACTATTCCATATGGATAGTACATGTCATGCCATTTCTGGTGGTATGTGGAACATCACATAACTCCTCACAATTAGAGAGTTATGGCCATGTGAAGTTGGAAAAAGGTTTCGGTAATGGACCCACGTTTTTTTCATGGATAATGGTATGAGTTTTGATATATTTGTAGGTAAGAATATTCTATATGGATATTACATGTCATTCCATTTCCATTGGTATGTGGAACGTCACATAAATCCTCACGGTTAGAGAGTTATGGCCATGTGAAGTTGGAGAACCCTCATGAGTCATCTAGAAGCCCCAAAAGATCAAAGTAGTCAATGTGGTTTAAGAGATTTTAGAAGGTAAATAATAAAGTGAAGTGATGAGTGTACTATAAGTAAAAATGAATACAAAATAAATTATTTAAATAATAAAGTTAATGGAAAAATTACTAAGTTACAAGTGGTTAGAAGTGGGTTAACCCTAAAATAAGGAAAGTGGTTTAAGATGGTTAAAAGGTGACCCCTTGAGGAAGCTACATGAAAGTATAAATAAGAGGCAAGGCTCTCTTATTTTAATCAAACTTGAGCATATTGAATATATACAAGTGAATGAGGTAACCAAAGGATATCTAAATCAAATTTTAGAGGGAAGGTGAAGTAAAGAAGGTCGAAATTCAAGGGAGGATAAATTATTTTGATGATGCTTTCTAAGGTATGTTATTTACATGTCATCTCACCATTTTCATAATAACATTTTTTATAGAATGATTCAGACCGTTAAATTGGGAGGTCGTTGAGTAAACATATCCAAGTAGCTATTTTACAAATTTCAGCTTTTGGATCGTTATATTTTTCGAGTTACACTCTGTGGAAAATAGGGTTTGTGGTTAGTCCTGAAACTAGTCTAAAGAGGTGTTTCGGGTAAAAATGTCATAAATTTTTCATAAAAGATCCAAATTCCATAAGACCAAATGTATTGGTTAGAGTAAAGTCTTTAGTATTATTTTTATAATTTCCAGATCCATACAACAAATATTCTATGTGGGGCACGCTCTACAAGTTCGCTCTCTAGAATAAGCCAGAATTCAACAAGGTATACCATTTTTTCTATAACTCCTTTTCTGAGAGGTTCCAAGTAGTTAAATCTAGAGGAATTGCATAAAAGACACTAAATAACATTGTATACCATTTTTAGACCTCTATTCATTACAGGTACATAGTTATGATTATTGCAAGTTATGATTGTTGACTAATCCAAAACCAGTCATGTGAGACTAAAGTAAAGCTTGATGAAAATGCTAGTCTCTTGTTGTTAAATTTAAGCAAGGTTTGCAGGTACGTGATCATATACACCAGGTCTATTATAGAGTTACAAATCAAATTTGGATGATGAAATTGATGAGGGAATTTGGTTGAGGTACATGTTGGGTACATGTTATAACCCTAAATTGCACCATACATGCATACCTAGCATCAGGCCCTCTTACTTACCATTTTTTACAAGCCATCATTGAGCATCTCTTCTTAAAAACACTATTTTTGAAGATGTGTGTGCTTTGCACCATTACTTCCCACGTATGTACGCTAGTTGCACCATTATTGCCCGCATATGTACTCTAGTTGCACCACTACAACCCGCGTATACTCGCAAAAGTTGTAAAAATTAAAATGTTGCAAGGAATTCGTTGATATTACAGGCTATTGGTTAGTTTCCCAACTGTCCCACCACCTATTTCCCATCACCCAACCAAATAACCATCATTTTTTCATATAAAAGGAGGTGTTGGGGTCTCATTCCAAAGCGAAGCATAGGAACAGTGAAACTCTTCTCATTTCACTTTCCCCCCTTGCCCCAAGAATTTGCAGCCACATTGTGAGTTTTGACCGAGAATTCCTTATTCTTTCCTTTTTCCTCCATTGCAAGCCTAATCCATTCCCTAGAGAGATATTAAGAGGAGAAAGATATGTGGAAGCATAGTTGGAGCTTGGTGAAGAGGAGCTCGGACCAGGTTCGAGGAGCAGTCGTCGATCTCATTGTAAGTAACTTTGTGAGATTAATAAAAAGGAATACTTTTTCTGTCTTGAATATGATGTGTTCAATATTTATGTTTGATTTATATTTGATTATGACATCTAACCCACTAATTCATATATAAGATGCATGTTTGTAGTTATTTGTTTGTTTGTTTATGAATGCAGGTCATCCTTGATTATGACATCTAACCCACTAATTAATTAAAATTATTGAACCAAAAAATCAAGAAATAGTTAGAGAAGTTATGCCACCTCAACCACAACATGTACCTATAAAGGAGTCATCTGAAAGAAAGTGAAGGTTATGATATTTTCCGATCACAATGAGTCAAACATTAACTCTACCCTTTCAGTTTTTCTTCTGTCCATTTCTACTACAATAATTTATCATCTTTCCTTTTTCTTCTCGGTATTTTGTGGGATTCAGGTTGATTCTAATTCTTGGTTGTGCTCTTAAATTCCAGGTATTTTCATTTTATGGTCTGCGGAAGCCCAATCCCATTCCTCTTCAAAGAGCGAATGAATTTTATTTTCTTTAAAGAAATTTACCTTTGTATTTAAAGACTCATTATTATTATTGAAACTCCAATAAATATACTCAAAATATTACATTACTATATTCTCAAATACTTTGATCAAAATCTTGAGTTGCCCAATGTTTTATCTATCATAATATTTTTGGTGCTTTATGCAATGATATTTTAAATCTCTTTTATTTGCGGTCCAATTTCTATTCTCTCTATTTGTGGTATTGTTAAATTCTCTGATGAATGTTGTGATGGATATATCAGTTCTATATATTTTGTATGCATCTTAATATACTCACATTGCAAATATTACACATATGAGTTTCTTTTAAAACACTTGGTCCCAAATCTCAGTTGTTGTTTTCCTTAAATGTGAATGTAAATACAAAGTTTGGTCCTTCTCAGATTTTTTTTTTTATTTTTTTTCTTGGAATCATAATAACAAGAGGAGTACCACCTCTCTAAAAATGTAGGGGGATTCATATCCTCATGAGGTTGACCTTAAGACCGTAAAACAATCTTTTATATCAACATAATGATGTTCAAATTTTTAGATTACATCTAAAAAGCTCTCAACCTACATATAATGTTGTCTCCAACTCTGCTACAAGACTCTAGCTCAAAGGAAAAATCACCTCCCAAAACTAGGCTGCCATAACTAGGCCTAAAACCCACTTCTCCAATGTATTTTATGCAGGAAATACCTCTGCATTTACAAAAATACCAAGGCAATTCTTTACAATATCAACCATTTAATACAATGGTAAAATACCTTTGTTTAAATACAAAGGTTTGATGGTTCAATATTATTCGATTTAATTTGATTTGATTTGTTTCCATGCCATATAAGGCATGGAATTATACCATAGTTGTTAGACCCAAATACGAATCACATATGCAGATTATTATATGGTTATTTGATGGCTAAAATTTTGGAGTTTAGTACAGAAAACCATGGTTCAAATCCCACGAAATCCTCATATCACCTGTTTACATGAATAAAAATTTCATATGGTTCACAACCTCCACTTTATTTAAATAATATATGGGATTATTGTTATTTAAATAATATAAGGTTTATGGTTTCCAACATTCTAGAAGGTCCATGTGGCATTCTCAAACCTTGCCGTGTGTTAGCGCCAAATCTTTCCACGTGTCAACACCATACCTTGCCACATCGAATGCATAGTTAGCTACCACATCACCAGTCATACAGTGCCATGTCACAATCTGTACAACCACATGTCAATATCTGGGTTTTCCATGTGTCAACCTCTGGGTGTTCCATATGGCTGCAGTCTCTACACATGTTTTACCTACAAATTTTGAAGGCCATAACTTTTGCATATGACGTTCATTTGAGCCCATCCAAGTTGCATTGGAAATCCTTCATCGAGCTCTTTGTCATGGAGACATTTTCATTAGGATTCAAGAACATTAAATTTTTTGTCACAAAATCCACCTGGATCAATAATACATTGGGCGCTTATAATTTTAAATATGAAAAATTAAAAATAACCAAGTTCTTTGATTCGATGATCATGAATAAATAAGATCGAAGGTACTGATTAATTTTGAGGGGAAAAGAACTGACTTTTAGTTGTATGAAGAATCTCAAACTTCTTGAACCACTTGCCACACATGTGGCTATCGGGGATTTTTCAAAGTATACAAAACCACCCGGTATCATGAAAACCATTTTCATACAAATTGGTAGTTAGACTCATTTAAAGCATGTCAGACACATGATTTTCAAGAGTTAATCATTGGTTGACACATTATCTACCATTTATTAAATCTCGTAACGAAATTAGAAATAGTCACCACCCCATGTTATTACTAAATTTCATTTAGATGAAGGACGTGAGTGCTCTGGTTTTCTAAAGGTTTTTTCCACCGGTATGCAACTAAAGGGAAAAATTGTCAAGTAAAGTCGAACACATATGCACGGGTAAGTAAAAACAAAATCCAACTTTGAATTGACTTGAAGAATCCTCCCTTTAAAAGAATTTGATAATTCTTCTTCAGCGGACATAGTTCAAATCTTGAATGGCTCCTAGGAAAAAAACCAATGCTTCTCAGCAGCAAACAATGGAAAAACCAAGTTTTAAACACTTGACTGATAAATATTTCGATGTTTTTGAACCTGAAATAACAATGAAATATGTCAAAGAGCTTAAAATCACAGCTTTCTCCAAATTTAATAACAGTAGTGAACATCTTCCTGCATTGAGCTCTGATTTAGCTAGAGAAGTTGTTCCCCTCACCTTTCATTTTCCAGAATTAATAAATTTGTGTGCTTAGAATTATGATTTGACATAAAAGGTAATTATCCTGAACAAATATCAAAAAGAAGACTTCTCAATTTCAGAGAAAGCTCTAGTAGAAATGTTAGCATTGTCTGAAAGTGGGGATAAAATAGATGAAGATGATTTAGCGCTTGATTTTGTCTCGCTGCCGATATTAGAAAGGTTGGTTTCTATGACAGATTAGGTAATTACACCAAATGGGGTTGAATCAAATCTTCCTTTGAGCTCATTATTTTTTAAAGATTCAGTCAAAGAAGTCATAACTATGAGTTTTTTGGCCCATGGGTATAACAATGGCATGTTAGTGGATTCTTTTGTTTTAGGTTTCTTATTAAAACTTTCAAAAGGAGCCAAGTTTAATTTTGTAGAATACCTCTCAAACAATATTCATGAACAATTGACTTATTTTGAAGACTAGAAAAGTTTTAGATATCAATCATACTTAATTTATTTACTGATACATCAACACTCTTCTAGTTTTCAATCTTTAAACCTAAATAAAACAGAACAGTAGGGAAACATTATTCATGTTATTGAATGGACCGATGCTCTAAAGGACCAAGGAAAAAAGGGAGGTTATAAATTCTTCATTGATCATGTTATGGTTATTGTGTATATTTTAATTCATAATCAATCTCCTCCAAGAATTTTCCCTAACTGCATACATAAATGAAATTTAGGGACTGGTATATTTTCAAAGATTATACAATCATAAGAATTTACGGGTTTGAGTCTCAGCCATATAGATTACATGTTTTCCTTACTCGCAGAATTTTTTCATTAGAATTAATAAGGAAAAGATTAAGCTTTTACTACCTTCACTTCGCCTCAAAAACTAAAAAGACTCTTCTTCAATTTCCAACAGAATTTTTTTTTTCTTAGTAAATGATAAATCAGCTTTAGAAATTGTAGAAAGCATGATAAAGAAATTTAGTTTTGAATTGGATAATACTTGGAAATATTATCATTTCCATGTGATTTTTAACATGAAACATGCAGTTGGTATTCAATATTATCTTCATCACTTAGATGCATCCAGAGAAAGGTTAGCAAACAAAATTTTATGGACTAAAGTCCAGCAGTTGCTTCAGCACCAAATCTCAGATATACCAAAGAAGGAGAGTTATCTAAGAGATATCATGAAGAACATTCTATAAAAATATTCAGTAATCAATATTGAAGATGACACAGTCAAAGAAGCTGATTCAATTATAAAAGCTCTCGAAAACGCGAAAATCCAGAAAAGGCAGGCAAGTAATCCAATGGAAGTTGATGAAAGTACACCTCCTACAAACAAGACAAAGCTAGAGTCATAAATACAAGAATGATCAGACGAAATTGGAGAAATAGAAAAATGTTCTTGTCAGAAATCTATTTTCCCAATAACACAATTTACATCCTCAAGTGACTCAACTTTTAACGATGTTGGGAAATTATTCTCAGAGCGAGAAATGTCAAGAGAAATGTCCTCTTTATGAGAAAGACCTGATATCTTCACAAAAATGGATCTTAATTGGAAATTTGCAAGACAAACCAAACAATACTTATATTCTCAATTAAGTCACGAAGCATATGCAACCCCCATGTTGTTTTCCTTGATTGATTATGAAAAAGGACTATTTTAGATGGTTATCTTGAGACCCAAGGTGGTTGAAGTGGATATAAATGCCTTACCCCATAGAATAAAAAATACAATGGCACAAGCAAACAAGGGACATGGTAGCAAAGGATTTTATTCAAACCACCTTAAATGTCAAAAAATTAAGCTACAAATAACCAGATTAGAAAATCATCTAAAGGTGGGAAAAACTACAAATAGAGCCAGAAAAACTTCAATCAATGGATTAGTTAATTGACTTAGGTTCTGGAGAGGAAGAAAAAGAATATGTCCTTGCTTTGGTAAAAGAAAAGGACAAAGAAATTCATATCCTAAGGAATAAATTGAATATGCTATTTAGGGAACATATTCAAATGAATGAGTTGGTGGAAGTAGAAAAAGAAAAAGAGAAACTTCAAATAAAAATGAAATTCCGGTAAGATCAAAACAAGCAACTAGAGAAGTCAGTGGAGAGGTTGAATAAAGAAAAGGACTCCTCCTTATCGGAAAGCATTCAAAAAATAAGCATTCCTAATATTGAGATTGTTCTCAAAGGTTTTGAAGAAGAAGGGATAGAAAAGTTGGAAAGGAAAATTGCAATTTTACAGAAGGAAGTCATACAGAAAAAACATGTAATTGAATTGAAAGACTAGTAACTAGTAGAACTATAAGAGAAAATGATTAGAAGAAATGCTTTAATTGAGAAAAATTATACTATCATAGTTGATAAGGATAAAATTATATCTCAAAACAATGTTCAAGTTGTTGAGTTTGAAAACTTGCAAAGTAAATATGAACAAAACATTGTTGCAAAGAAATATCTAATAGGATCAAAACATTGTATTTGGGACCAGATCAAAAAGGTAAGGCAGTAGTTAAGGACTCATTTTGATATGGTGGAAGAGATTGAAGATATCCTAAGAAACAGCAAAATACAGATCAACGAAGACTGGAAACAGTTAAGGGATAAAGTCTGAATTGCGATTGAAGTGATAAAAAAAATCAGCAGTAACGTAATGGAGGATTTTGTTAGTTTTTTAGTTTTGGAGGTACTCCGCATGTTTTGTCTTGTATGCGGATGTTACCTTAATGTTTACACTACTAGGCACTTAACTTTGTAATAGTTTTTATAAAGTTGTTTTAAGTGGTTCTTTTATTAAAGTGACTTTTTAATAAAGTGTACCTTCTATTTTTAAAGTGACTTTATTTTCATAAAGCACTTATGTAATAAAGTGAAAATCACTTTAATTTAAATGAGACATTTTGGAGGGAATGGATCATGACCCTTGATCTTGAAAAATGCAAGATCTAATCTTGGTATTTGGATTTAGGTTTGGGGAAGGTGAAAAGACACTTTGGGGAGAAAATGTCATTTTCAGATTATAAAAGAATGCATTGGGTAGTGTGCAAGACATGCCGAGAATATTAGAGTTGAGTTAGAGATATTTTCTAAGTAAGATTGAGAGAGGAAAGTGAGAAGCAAAGAAGGAACATTTTTCAAGGAAGGAGGGCATGAATCCCAAGAAAAAAATTTCTGAGTTTTTGGGCCGAAATATTTTTCTGTTGTGGGAGGCTGTACTATATGGATCTGTATAGTCCGTACAACCTTACAGATTTGGCACGAAAATCGAGGCATTTTGGGCATGGTTTTCGAGGCAAATTTTAGAATTTTTGTTGTTGTTTCTAGGCCATACAGAACAGTCCGTACAGCTAACTGTGGGCATGGAAAATGAGGTATGGAGGATGTTGTACAGCAGAACAGTTTTGGCATGGAAAATGAGGCAGATTTCTGTGGGACAGGTTTGGTGTTGTGAGGTATTTTCCTTGGCTGGAAATGTTATTTTTTTGTTGATATGTACTTTCTTGAAGTTGAATAATAGATCTCTCTCTCTCTCGTTGGGTTTCCCCACATTGGGGTTTTCCCTGGCATTTGCCTAAATTTTTGTGTGTTATGGGTTGTTGTCCACTGTGTTATTTCCATTGGTATTTTTCTTAGCAATGTGTGTTTCTGCTTATGGAAATTTTGAATGTGAGTTTATGCATTTCTGAAATTTATGAACACAGTTATCTCTAGGTTGCTAAGTGTTTGACAGAATATTAGCTTGTTGATTTTTCTCATTAAAAATCTACATGGTATCAGAGCTTTGTCTCTAAGTGACAGTGGGCAATGTGATTTTTGGGCAAAAGGGTGTGATTGTTTTCCTTGAGTTGTGACAGGGAATATGGCTGCAAGCATTATATATGAGGATCGGTTGGATGGAATTTCCAACTATTTGTAGTGGAAGGTCTGATTGTCAGTCGTTCTCAAGGAGAACAAAATTTATAGCTATGTCAACTCTATTGTAGCAGCTCCCACAGTAGATTTTGTTGCTTTGAACTTGCATGAGACCAAGGAAGCCAAATCTCAAAGGATTATTCTGGATGGGGTGAAGGATCACCTTATCCCACACTTGGCTGAGAAAAAGACTACCAAGGAGATGTGGGATGCACTTAAGAACTTGTTCGAGGAGAATAACGAGAACTGGAAGATGGCCTTAAAGGATAAGTTGCATGATACCAAGATGGGTAAGGAGGAGAGTGTCTCTTCTTATCTTACCCAGGTGGCTCAAGTTAAAGATGAGTTGGTAGTTGTTGGAGAGGTCATTACGGATTCTGAGATGGTGAGAACAGCCTTAAATGGATTCACCAAAGAATGGGAATTCTTCATGAAGTGCATGGTGGGACGTGAGCATCTACTAGATTGGAGCAGACTATGGGATTATTTCACTGAGGAGGATATTCGAGAAAGATATCATAGTGGTGAACAGAAGACAGATAGAGTTGATGAGAATGTTGCTCTTGCGACAAAGAGCAAGAAGACAGGAAGTTTTGGAAGGGACTTGAGTAAAGTCAAATGCTATTGTTGTAACTAGTTGGGGCACCTTGCCTCTCATTATCCTAAGAGGAATAAGAAGAAGAATAAGTCAGAGGGGCCTGAGACATCTGCTATAGAAGCCATGGAAGACTTTGCTTCAAAGTTCGATAGGGAATTTCATTGGTGACCCTAGTTTCCAGTGTCGGGAGTAGAGGATTCGAAGGTGATGTTAGATGGATTGTGGACAGTGGAGCCTCTAGCCACATGATGAGAATCTGGCGAGTATTCCTAGATTTCACAGAGATTGGTCCTGGCCGGAAGGTGGTAAATAAAGGTGGTATGGTGAGAGTTGTACGTGGAGTTGGGAATGTCAAATTCCAACTCAAGTTTGGGGAACTCTTGGATCTTGATGGAGTTCTCTTTGTTCCAGGGTTGAGGGTTAACTTCCTCTCAGTCTCAACCTTGGAGGATGTAGGATATTGTGTATTTTTCAAGAGGGAACATGTCTTTATCTATAGGCAAGGAGTGGACTCAGTAGAGATGTAGTTGATCGGTAACAAGGTGAATAGGATGTATATGTTGAGAGGACAACCTTTGATGTATGATTCATCATCAAATGAGGAGAGTGAGGAGGCTTTTGATACTGTGGTGGCACCATGGATACAGTATTGCATTCTGAGAGAACAGAGAAAGTCTCTTCTGAGCTCTGACAAAAGGCTCAGCCAGGTTGATTGAACCGATGCTCAAGTTGAAGTGAGATTAGGGTTCTTCTAGTTCGAGTTCTATGCAATTGTTGCAGATGGATCTAGGTTCAGAGGGAGCTCCTACATAGCACAATTTCATGGGACTAGATGATGGAGATGGCAGAGAGTATATCGTGTTATATTTTTAGCTCGGGAGGTACTCTGCATGTTTTGTCTTGTATGCAGATGTTACCTTAATGTTTATAGTACCAGGCAATTAACTTTGTAATAGTTTTTATAAAGTTGTTTTAAGTGGTTCTTTTATTAAAGTGACTTTTTAATAAAGTGTACCTTCTATTTTTAAAGTGACTTTGTTTTCATAAAGCACTTATGTAATAAAGTGAAAATCACTTTAATTTAAATGAGACATTTTGGAGGGAATGGATCATGACCCTTGATCTTGAAAAAGGCAAGATCTAATCTTGGCCTTTGGATTTAGGGTTGGGGAAGATGAAAAGACACTTTGGGGGGAAAATGTCATTTTTGGATTATAAAAGAATGCATTGGGTAGTGTGCAAGACACACCGAGAAGATGAGGGGAGTTGAGTTAGAGAGATTTTCTGAGTAATCTTGAGAGAGGAAAGTGAGCAACAAAGAGGGCATGTTTTTCAAGCAAGGAGGGCACAAATCCCAAGAAAAAAAATTCAGAGTTTTTTGGCCGAAATATTTTTCTGTTGTGGGAGGTTGTACTGTATGGATCCATACAATCGTATGGATTTGGCATGGAAATCAAGGCATTTCAGGCACATTTTTTGAGGTGTATTTTAGAATTTTTGTGGATGTTTTGAGGTCGTACGGAACAGTTCGTACAGCTAATTGTCAACACAAAAAATGAGGTATGAAGGAGGTCGTACAATAGTATAGTTTTGGCATGGAAAATGAGGCAGATTTTTGTGGGACAGATTTGGTGTTGTGAGGTATTTTCCTTGGCATGGAAAATAAGGCAGATTTCTGTGGGACAGATTTGGTGTTGTGAGGTATTTTCCTTGGCTGGAAATGAAATTTTGTTGTTGATATGTACTTTCCTAAAGCTGAATAATAGATCTCTCTCTCTCTCTCTCTCTCTCTCTCTCTCTCTCTCTCTCTCTCTCTCTCTCTCTCTCGTTGGGTATCCCCACATTGGGGCTTTCCCTGGCATTTGCCTAAATTTTTGTGTGTTATGGGTTGTTGTCCACTGTGTTATTTCCGCTGCTATTTTTCTTAGCAATGTCTATTTCTTCTTATGGAAATTTTTGAATGTGAGTTTATGCATTTCTGAAATTTATGAACACAATTATCTCTAGGTTGATAAGTGTTTGATAGAATATTAGCTTGTTGATTTTTGTCAATAAAAATCTACAGATTTAATATTATTAGCCATCAAAGACATAACAAATTTTATCATGTCAGTAGGGTAGGTGAATGTCAAGCATAAATTAATATTAACTGCTCAACATAGAATCCAAGCAGTCCAATATTTTGTGAATGATTTCAAAAATCGATTCCTAGAGGCATCTTCATTGGGACTCCCAATTCCATGGACTGAAGATGAATGGTCAATTTCTAGAGAACGTTATGAGGAAGAATTGGAAAATAAAGATCAAATCATGAACAATTCCAAGATGTAAAGGGTCTTATTAAGGGGTAAATTATTTATGAAAAGGTGTTTAAACATTTCTTTTTATTATGTACTTTGATGAAAATTCAAAGAAGTCTTCCTCCTACCAATTTCAATATTTTCACACAGTTGGACATCGCCACTAGAAAAATTATCATGGGAAAAATCCCAGATGGAATTGAATGGAAGAACATTGAAAACTTGAGAAACAAAACTCCTTTACTAATAATCCAAGATCCAACTCAAATTATGATGTCAGCATCAGCTTCTGCGTCGACAATATATTTGGTACTAGCATCAACTTCCATGTCAACTCGAGTTTTCACATCAACACCCATTTCCCTGTCAACTTTCAATTCTATGTTAGCCATACCTCTTACAACTACCTCAACACAAAACCAGACACATGAACATGGGATAAATAAGATAAAAAAAGAAGAAGAATATTTAACACGTTTTCAAAAAACCGTTATGAAAGTTGTCCCAAGAAAATGGGTATCCACTTTAACCACTACTTCTATCTTGGGAAACAGTTAAAATGGTTAATAAAGGAGTATAAAGACAAGAAACAAAGGAGAAGAAAGGGTCATTTTTATACTGATCAAGAGAATGTCCTTCAACAGTGTTATCAATCCTAGGATTTGTTTTATTCTTGTAGTTACATGTTTTTCTTACATAGAAGATTCATCCCCTATTTATTATCATTGTTATTACTTTGTTTTTCATGAAGACTCTAAAACTTTGAGGAATAATTTTGAAACTTATTCTCACAATGACTTTGTCATAATGGTTTATGATTTAAGTCAGTTGAAAATTATAAAGTATGTCACTTGTTAAGTATTATGAATTTATGTGTTTGATATTTTATGTGACATTCTCAATTTATTTCCTAATCGTGGTTTTGTTTTATAGTATTTAATATTGTTCTATCGTGAACATGAAAGTATTTTGAATATCATGTTAGAGAATTTTTGAAAGTCTTTTTTGTTTTAAATTTGAGGAATCAGTTTTTCCTTTCTTTCTAAAAATAGTCAATTAATAGATATATATTATCTTTAAGAGATTGTATATTTATTCTTTATGTTTCTTTGTTCAATCTATTTCAAATTATCTTAAAAATCTAATGAAATGGGAATATGGTTCCCTTTTTGTTTGTGATTACATGTTAATTGTGGTTTATCTTGTAAAGTTTGAACTTATTTTTATGTTGAGTTGTTTCAAAACTTTTTTTTGAAACAAAATTTAGGTTTTATAACATTAAAAATCTTCAATTATTTGAAGAGAAAATTGTTGATTAAAGTTGGTTGTCATTGATGTCAACCCTTGAAGAAAGACCCGTAGCACAAAGGTTTGGGTAATGGACCCAATATTGTTTGATGTAAATATGACTCATTATTGTTTTGTCATTGTTGATAAGAAGTAAATATGGA
>ML777304.1:1251527-1265503 GCA_009831015.1 Picea engelmannii | reverse complement strand
AAATACGATGATTCAAAGTCTATAGATCAGAGGCAATATAGGTCAATGATTGGCAGCCTACTATATGTGACAGCATCCAGACCAGATGTTATGTAGGCACTTGGATAGGTGGCATGATTTCAAGTAGCACCAAAGGAATCACATGTATTAGCAGTAAAGAGGATCTTCAGATATCTCTGGGAACTTTCTTTCTTCTATGGACACTAGCCCAATAGGACGCCTTATCCTTTTCTCTGGACATGTATTGTAGTCTTGTGTAACGTCTTTGAGTTGTTAACTGATGTGTTAGGGATTTTATGCACATGTTTAATAATATTTAGGATGAGATGTGATTGACATTGCTCTGATCCATGTGACTTATGATCCCATGGTGAGCGTAGATTTTGATGTGCAGGACCATGCCCGATGGAAAAGTACCATTTTGGACTAGTACACATGGGGAGATGATCAGTTCAGACCTCCATGGGGTTTAAGAGCCCATCATATGGATGATGAGACCCCATCAGGGGGTAGAGACAGGATATATACGGATCAGGGGCTTTGCACCAGAGAAGAAGAGGACTTTCCACCAGATCCACTTTGGCAGAGATTGACCTAGGGGGATTGACCCTCTTTCAGTGGAATGTCCTTGGAAGGCCTGGGACGTCACCCTTGATGACCATGATGGCATCTATCCTATTGGACATCTTGGGAGGCAGACTAGGCAGTGTTGGCACATGTGGCATGATGGAAGAGCCCAAGGAGTGCTAACATTTTTCTCCAGGATGCCACATTTGCCCTAAAAGGAGCTAACGTTTCCTTTGGAGGGGCTTCATATCTCTTTTCAGATTGATTAGGGTTTTAATTTGAAAATTTAATGTAAAAAAGTATGATTTTAGTATTTTGGCCTTGTTGGCCTTTTTACATGACCTAAAATGTAAAATTAGGTCATGGAATGGTATAAATGAAGGATTTTAACCTTCATTTTAAAACACGACTCACTCACTCGATAAGGAGGTCTAAAATTTGCACCTTGTCTTGGGTTATTGGTTGATTTAGTGATGCGCACTTGTTGAAGGAGGACTATTTTGGCATATTTTAGCTTTTCTCTTAATGGAAGGTGTTACAACTAGGGTTTGCATTGCTTATTCTTGGTGAATTGTAAGTATTTTTCTGCAAAACCTCTTGAATGAATGGTTGTAGTTTATTTTATTTCATGTGTTTATGATTTTTCTAAACAAAACCCGAGGTGACAAGCACACAAGTAGGTCCTTGTCTCATGTCCCCATTGAGAGAAATCTTTCAGCCATTTGAAGAAGGAGAGATCCTAGTCATTGCTACACTACCTTCCCCTCTTCATTTATTGTTAGTCGTACTTCCTGTAAGATAAGAAGAGAGAGATGCCTTAAGCCTAGGTTTATTACACTTAGGGACGATTTTCTCTAGGGTTTGCTGAAAAGGCCTTGCTGTAGCAACACCTTGCTTCATCAAACCCTCTAGTCTTGGTTTTATTCTTCATCTTTTAGCTAGTTGTTTTCACCATTGACTTAAGGAAGGAGGAGAGAGCATTGAGGCCTAGTTCACCTACACCAAGGTGATCCTCTCTCCCCTAGGGTTTTGACTTTGGGGATTTTCTCTAGAAACACTCCAAAGCATATCCCTCTAGTCCTTGACCTACTTACCTTTGCCTCCTTCATCTCTTGCGTCTTCCACTATATCACTCCATTAACCCTAAGGCACTAATCTAAAGATACCTCATGCGCTGAAGTGAACCTAATCAAAACTACTCTCAATACATTGAATCAAACCCTAACTTCACTAACCCTAGCTTATAAACTAACCCTATTGACTAAGTGCTACCGTCATCTCTTGATATTAACACCTATGTGCAGCTAGACGTTTCTCTCTATAATCAATTGAATGGTGATTAAAGGCATTAATTGAATGAAGTATTGATTTATTGCATTGAATGCCACATTATTCTAGCATTTATTGAAGAAGTGATATTATTTTCATTGTTATTTTATAAACATTGACTTCGTCATTATTTATTGTCAAATTGCTTATATGTTTATCAGATAGTCACTGATTTATATTAAGTACTAAGCCATTGATATAGCTTGCACATATCAGTTTGTTGTTGCTTTGTCTCAGGCAGGTGTATCTCTTTGGGGGTTTTACTTTATTATTGGCCTTTGGCTGGACTATCTACTTGGTGGTGACTTGTGGAGGGGAAATAACTACTTTATCTTGTAATCCTTTACCTTCTCAAAACCCCAGGTCACCGGGGACATCTCCCCTGGGCCTTGCCACCCTAAATAGAAAGAACCATCCCATTGTGGTGACATTGGGTGGGATTGGTTACTGTTACACCAAGTTGACCTTCAAACCTCAAGCCTTTTATCCTTGCTACAAACTGTGCGATAACATTTTGGCGTCGTTGTCAGGGAAAACGAGTCAATTCTCCTCAAGATGACACTTATCGATAAGCCTTTCCTCTAGAGCCTTTATCTTACAAGCTTACCTGGCGAATCCACTAGGGTGTTTTCCCTTTTTCTTTGATAGTTTCAAGCAAACTATGTAGTGAATCAACCAATGATGACCCGTAGCGGGCGACAGTACTCAAACCCCTCTACTATGGAAACTATCACCCTGACAAACCCTACTCCTCCACTGGATCCACATAAATGGTCTCACCCAGAGGCTTTCAATTTTTTTTAACCTGAGCAACATCCAAGGTGGATTACATGACTTGCCCAAAGACGCCAATTCCTGGTTTCCACTCTTCTTAGGAAAAGGGGTTCCCGGTAACTCACATTGGTCCAAGTTTTGTGATAGTTTTGACTTTCATCAAACCGGTCAGGGACACCCTGATGTATTTATGAGACTTTTTGCAAGCTATATTATATAATATGCCAAAATTTGGATCGATACTTACCCAAAAGGAAGCATTAAAAATCTTAAAGAGCTGGAAAGGGATTTCAAAATAAGGGGGTGCAATGATGAACACACACAAAACTCATATTTTCAATACCTTGATATTTGCAAGGCTTCCTGTGAGGGCGTTAGGGATTTCAGTGATAGGTTCAATCTTCTTCTCAAAAAGGTTCATCCAGAACTAAGCTCAGAAGAAGTTATCCTCGAACACTATTTAAGATCTTTGGAATGGATTTTGCAGTTCACCCTCAGGGATCGGTCACCCTCAACCCTAGAAGAAGCACAATATTTAGCCTAACAAATTGAGAGGAATATTGAATTCGAGGACTACATCTGTCAGGTTAACCTCTCACGAAATGATGACCTTTGGGATCCTAGTAATGAGTTTGTCACCGAACCTAAGCTCCCAAAAGTTTTTCAAGTTAAAACCACACCTCCCAGGAGGAAATGGAGCTCTTCCCATATACAGGATGTCCCTCCCCAGGAAGTTCCCACAAAAATTGAACTGTCCAAGGAAAAGAAGGAGGAGATCGAAGTCTCTCCCCCTCAAACCTTTTAGCATGATCCTCTCGAAGAGTTTCCTCTCTTTATCCACCAAGTAGAAAATGCTAGTTCAAAGAGCAATGAGGTCATTCCTTTCTACATCACTCTCCAAGTCAATGGCTCCCTCCTCCGTAACTTTGTTTTGCACCCAAATGGTACAACCAACATTATGATGGAGGAAATCATGCATCAGCTAGGTTTGATCCTTTCATGACCAAATACCAAAGGTGGTTTTGAAAAAGGGATCATTAAGGATCTAGATGTTGCCTTTGACTCATGCCCTAGTGCTCCTTTCTTTATTGATGTGATGGTCGTAGACACCCTGAAAAATTTGGGTATCATCCTCCACAAGAACCTAATAAAGTGCTTGGCCAGAAATTTTCAGGAAAAGGGGTCTGAAGTAACCATCCCTCACCCGAAGGAGGATTCTTCACCCTCCACAAAGAACCTTTCATAGGATCCCCAGTCAAAACCCCTAATGAACTGGGTGACCAACTCTTGTGTATCGATACTGACGTCAATAATTGGTTTGTCCAAGAAGGAAGGTTAGATATTGACACCATTGAAGAATTCGAGGGGATTTGGACTTTGGAATTTGATGGATCTCACTCAAGCTCTGGATCAGGTGCTAGAATTGTCTTGACAGCCCCCTCTGGTGAAGTATTTTACCACTCGTATAGGCTAGAATACCATTGCACCAACAACATTGTTCAGTATGAAGCTTTGATCCTGGGATTCAACTTAGCAATTGATAAAGGTGTTGCTCACCTAAAGGCAAAGGGAGACTTAGACCTCATAGTATCACAAGTGATGATGAAATTTTCTATAAAGAGCTAGAAGTTGAAGAAGTACCAGGACTTAGCTCAATCCCTTTCAAAATATTTTAAGATAGTGTCACTTGAAGCCATTCCTCGAGAAGATAACCACATGGCATATGCCTTGGCTGTATCTATTTACACCCTACAACCTTGTGAAGGACTGCTTCATGAATTTTGCAAGATGGAAGTCCTCTTCAGACCTTTTTTCCCAGATAACTTGGAGCATTGGCAAGTCTTTGAAGATGATGACCAAATCATCTGGCTCATGGAAAACAACAAAGAATTCATCGAGTCACAAATTAACTTTCTGGCTGACTCCATGAACTTGGAAGTTATAAACCTTCAAAGAAATACCTTACCCCAAGGTTATGTTCCCTTGGAAAGCCTCTTTGATAGACATGATGTTTTCAAAGGAAAGGGGCCCAACAAATGGGCAGAAGAAGCCCTGGAATTCAACATTGGCACAGAGATAGACCCAAGGATAATCAAGATAGGAAGAGGCACCATTGAAAGGGAAAGGGTGGAAATACTAGCACTTATCAGGGAGTTCAAAGACACCTTTGCATGGAACTATGATGAGTTGAGGGCATATAGAGGAGATGTTATCTAGCATGCCATACCCCTGGTAGAAGGAGCCAAACCTTTTCGACAAAAGCTAAGACATATTAATCCAAAGTTAGCAAGACAAATACAGAAATAACTCTAGAAAATGGTTGACACTGGTATCATAACCCCTATCTAATATTCTTCTTGGATGTCAAATTTGGTAGTTGTTCGAAATAAGACAGGTGAAATACACTTATGTGTTGATTTCTGCAACCTTAACCAGTTATCCTTGAAATACAACTACCCCTTCCCAAACATGGAACATTTGTTGCAAAGGGTTACCGGAGCAGGGATGATGTCCATGTTGGATGGTTTCTCCGGATACAACCAAGTCTTGCTCAAAAGAGAAGACCAGCTCAAAACAACATTTACTACACCCTGGGGAACCTTTATGTACTTAAGGATGTCTTTTGGTCTTATGAACGTCGGTGCTACCTTTCAGAGAGAAATGGATTTTTCCTTCAGGGATCTTATACAAAAAATCATAGAGATTTACCAGAATGACCTTACTATTGTGTCAAAAGACAGAAAATATCACCTCTCGCACCTCATGATTTTTTTCAAGCATTGTAGGAAGTATGGCATCTCTTTGAACCCCAAGAAGTATGTTTTTTGGATTGACGAGGGGAAAATGTTGGGCCATGTGGCCTCAAAAGGATGGGTCTCCATTGATCCTGAAAGGTTCCAATCAATAAGGGATGTCTGTCCCCCAATCAACAAGAAATTCTTACAATCCTTTTTTGGAAAGATCAATTTCATTCGAAGATTCATTCCAAATTTTGCCAAAAGGATAAAACCCATGAGTGCTTTGCTAAAAAAGGATGCTACCTTCAGATGGGATGACAAGGCCATCAAATATTTCGAGGATATAAAGGATGATATCTCCCAAGCACCTGTTTTGATCTACTCTGATTATTCGCGAGATTTAATCATATTATCTTTTGCCTCCCAGGATACCATTGCAGGCGTTCTAATGCAAAAGGACTCAGATGACTATGAACACCCTATAGCTTTTATGAGAAAAGTCCTTGGAGATTTCGAATTGAATTACACAATAACTGAGAAACAAGTGTATGCCTTGGTAAAATCCCTTAAACACTTTAGAAATTATATTGGCTACAATAAAATTAAGGCCTATGTCCCTTACCCAATAGTAAAAAATGTCCTATCACAGCAGGATTGAATGGGAACTAGGGGAAAGTGGGTATCCAAAATCCAAGAATATGAACTGGAAATAAAGCCCACCAAAATAATAAAGGGACAAGGTTTGGCCCAAATGTTGACCAAAAGCAACCAAGAAGCCATACAAAAGGGTGAGAGTGAACAGGTAAATGTGGTAGTCATTGAACTAGAACATGATGAGTGGTACTCTGATATTGCCTATTATCTAAAGAACTTGTCCTGTCCTGATCACCTAGTAGACTACAAAAGAAGGGATTTAAGGCTGAGGGCAATGAAATATTGTTTAACCAAAGATGTCCTTGGTTGGAGAAATCCCAACGGGATCATACTTATATGTGTCAACAAAGAAGAGTCAAAGAAGTTACTGGAGGAATTACACTCTCGGTACTATGGTGGACACTTTGCATCCCATACTACTGCTCACAAAATCCTAAGGGCTGGGTATTATTGTCCAACACTTTTTTCTGACACTCACCAACACATCTGATCGTGTCAGCCTTGTCAGTACTTCTTTGGTAAACTGAAACTCCTAGCACAACCCCTAAAACTTGTAGTGATAGAAGCACCTTTTCAGCAGTGGGGTTTAGATTTTGTTGGTGAGTTTAAGGATAATTTGAGTAATGGCTACCAGCGGATCTTAAAAAACATAGACTATTTCACTGGATGGGTTGAATCCATTCCCACAAAGAAAGCCACTAAAGAAGTAGTCATGAACTTTTTGGAAGAACGGATCATAACTAGATTCGGTATCCCTTCCAAAATCACTACAGACAATGCCAAATCTTTTAGCTCACACGCTCTGGTAGAATTTTTCTTCAAATATGGAATTTTCCTATCCCATTCCTCCAATTACTATCCACAAGGGAACGGATTGGCAGAATCAAGCAATAAAAACCTTATGAATATTTTGAAGAAGGTCGTGGGGAAAAATAAGAAATCTTGGGATAGAAAAATCAAGTATGTAGTATGGGCAGATCGAATAACAATGAAGACCTCCATGGGAAGGACCCATTTTGATTTGGTATATGGACTAGAGGAAAAACTCCTTGTGAACCTCTAGGTTCCCATCCTCCATTTTTCCCAGCAGTATGTTACAGATGGGGAAGAAATACAAGGACGAATCAACCAACTAATAGAGTTAGATGAGATCTGACGAAACGTCCTTGTTCAGATGGAAAGAAACTAGGAGAAGATAAAAAGTACCTTTGATCATAAAGCTAAAGAAAGAAACTTCACTGAAGGAGATATCGTACTATTATGGGATAAAATAAAGGAGAAACCTGGTATGCATAAGAAGTTTGACAGTTTATGGACAGGTCCTTATAAAATCATAAGTCATGCAGGAACAAACTCTTTCAACTTGGGCACCATGGAGGGAGAGGCCCTGAAGCTGTCGGTAAACGCTTTACACATCAAGCATTACCATCCACCAGGAAACTAACTTCATAGGTAAGTACAGGTAAGTAGGCATTTTTGAATTCGTGTATTAATACCATTTGCATTGCATGTTAGTTTGCTTCCACATTTACATTCTTGATTATTTCATATATATATATATATATATATATATATATATATATATATGTTGGGGTGGCATTACCACCTCATTTTTGTTATTGATGCTTCTATTTAGATCGAGAAGGTTAGTGGGTTATGCCAAATATGTTGAGGTTCTCAAGCACTCTACAGTGAGCACATGTCCCCAAGTTTGAGCCAAATGTTATCCCCCACTCTCAGGGATAACTCAGAGATCATGTCTTGAGGCCCACAGGTCCTAGACATGGAGTATCGAGAGTATGATTGACTTTAGCATGGCCCTGGAGGGCCCACCTTTAATTCTTTTTTCCAACATCCTTATCTTTTCAACAGCAGCAACATCCATCACCATCAGCCTGGTTCTGTGTCAGAGAATGTTCTTGCTCCATGAGGTAATTGGTCTGGGTATCATGGTATGTGTCATTTTGATCATCAAAACCATTGAATGTATGCATCTAATTCCTTTTATTTCTAACAACTTCTTGGATCTTACACTTTCCCACTTGGCCATGTTTGGGGGGATTGACAGGGTGCCCTAGCAAGCCTATGTCTATAGGTTTTGGTTTGCCACTCCGGGGGATTTCTGAAAGCCATCATCTGCTCCCATCATAGCACCACTTTTCCATATTGTTTCCCGCTCACCTATCCAATTCCACTTGTCCAGACATTGGGTTGACCTATTTTCAGGATTGCACCTTATCTCATGGGAAGAAGGGGCTAAAGGCCCAGAAGGTAAAAGCAAGCTGGTAAAAGATAAAATCCTAAAAATAAAACCTCAAGATGCTTTTCCCAGGGATCCTCAAGGAAGCAATAAAAATCTTCTCAGCAAGAAACAAGAGGGACCCAGAAAAATAATAAAACAAAGGCCTAACCAGAGGATAGGGGATCTCATCACGATCTATCCTACTAGTTCCATGGGTATCTAATAGTATGACATTTCCATTAGCTGGTCACCACGCTAGGGCAGTGACTCTTGGTTGTATGGCCAAGGGAAAGGGGGTCTCATCACGAGCCAACCTTCTCATTTCTATGAAAATACTTGTGGGTAATGTTATCACCACTGATCACCACACCAAAGGCAGTGTCCCCTAATCATCTCTTGAACAAAAAGAAATAAAAGATAAAAGAATAAAAGAATGAAGAGTAAAAGGCAAGAATGGACTTGGAAAAAGTGCATCCATGACAAGTATAGCTCGCCTTCTACAAAGGCACCCACAGGTAACATTTTTGCATCCTTGGCCCACACTGCACCCACATGTTTGGACATCCCCTAACCACATCACCCACTTACATGGCTTGGATGAGGTCTCTTCCAGGAAATTTCTTTCTTCTGTGGACACTAGCCCAATAGGATGCCTTGTCCTTTTCTTCAAACTTGTATTGTAGGCTTGTGTAACGTCTTTGAGCTGTTAACTGATGTGTTAGGGATTTTATGCACATGTTTAATAATATTGATGATGAGATGCGATTGACATTGCTATGATCCCTGTGATTGATGAGCCCATCGAGGGCATAGATTTTGATGTGCAGGACCATGCCCGATGGATAGGTACCATTTTGGACCGGTACACATGGGGAGATGATCAGTTCGGACCTCCATGGGGCTGAAGATCCCATCAGATGGATGATGAGACTTCATCAGGGGTCAGAGAGACGATAGATATGGATCAGGGGATTTTCACCAGAGAAGAAGAGGGCATTCCACCAAAGGCACTTTGGCAGAGCTTGACCTAGGGGGATTGACCCTCTTTCAATGGAACGTTGGCCTTGGAAGGCTTGGCACATCACCCTTGATGACCATGATGTCATCCAGCCTATTGGATGTCTTGGGGGGAAAACTGGGTAGTATTGGCATGTGTGGCATGATGGAGGAGCCCAAGGAGGGCTAACGTTTTGCTCCAAGATGCCTCATTTGCCCTAAAATGGGATAACGTTTCCTTTGGAGGGGCTTTATGTCTCTTTTTATCTTGATTAAGGTTTTAATTTGACAATTTAATGTAAAACAATATGATTTTAGTATTTTGGCCTTGTCGGCCTTTTTACATGACCTAAAATGTAAAATTAGGTCATGGAATGGTATAAATGAAGGATTTTAACCTTTATTTTAAAACACAACTCACTCACTCCATAAGGAGGTCTGAAATTTGCACCCTATATTGGGTTATTGGCTAATTTAGTGATGTGCACTTGTTGAAGGAGGACTATTTTGGCATATTTTGGCTTTTCTCTTAATGGAAGGTGTTACAACTAGGGTTTTCATTGCTTCTTCTTGGTGAATTGTAAGTATTTTTCTACAAAAATTCTTGAATGAATGGTTGTAGTTTAATTTCTTGCATATGTTTATGATTTTGATGAACAAAACCCTAGGTGACAAGCACACAAGTAGGTCCTTGTCTCATGTCCCCATTGAGAGAAAATTTCCAACCATTTGAAGAAGGAGAGAGCCTATCTGTTGCTACACTCCCTTCCCCTCTTCATTTATTGCTAGTTGTACTTCCTGTAAGCTAAGAAGAGAGAGACGCCTTAAGCCTAGGTCTACTGCACTTAGGGCCAATTTTCTCTAGGGTTTACTGAAAAGGCCCTGCTATAGCAACACCTTGCTTCATCTTTTAGCTAGTTATTTTTTCCATTGAGTTAAGGAAGGAGGAGAGAGCACCGAGGCCTATTTTACCTACACCAAGGTGAGCCTCTCTCCCCTAGGGTTTTCACTTTGGGGCCTTGCTCTAGAAACACTCCAAATCTTCTCCCTCTAGTCCTTGACCTACTTACCTTTGCCTCCTTCAACTCTTGTGTCTTCCACTATTTCACTCCATTAACCCTAAGGCACTGATCTAAAGAGACCTCATGCGCTGAAGTGAGCCTAATCAATACTACTCTCAATAGATTGAATCAAACCCTAACTTCACCAACCCTAGCTTATAAACTAACCCTATTGACTAAGTGTTGTCGTCATCTCTTGATATTAACACCTTTGTGCAGTTAGACATTTCTCTTTATAATCAATTGAATGGTGATTAAAGGCATTAATTGAATGAAGTGTTGATTTATTGCATTGAATTCCACATTATTCTAGCATTTATTGAAGAAGTGATATCATTTTGATTGTTATTTTATAAACATTGACTTTGTCAATATTTATTGTCAAATTGCTTATATGTTTATCAAATAGTCACTGATTTATATGAAGTACTAACCCATTGAGTTATCTTGCACATATCAGTTTGTTGTTGCTTTGTCTCAGGTAGGTGTATCTCTTTGGGGGTTTTACTTTATTATTGGCCTTTGGCCGGACTATCTGCTCGGTGGTGACTTATGAGGGGGAAATAACTACTTTATCATGTAATCCTTTGCCTTCTCAAAACCCCAGGTCATCGAGGATGTATCCCCTGGGCCTTACCACCCTAAATAGAAAGAACCATCCCGGTGTGGTGACATTGGGTGGGATTGGTTCCTGTTACACCAGTTTTACCTTCAAACCTCAAGCCTTTTATCCTTGCTACAAATTGTGTGATAACGGGCACCTTTAGGAATTCAAAAGATACAAACTTGTGAGGATGTCCTAAAAAATAATCAATAGATATAATTAGATGAATATTAGACCACACCAACAATAAATAGAAAAGTCAAAGAAAAATTAGAAATTTTGCAAAAATCACTCCAAGACCTTGTTGTTCGGCGAACTGATCTTTGGTGTATAATATGGATGAATGAAGAACATATCAAAGACTATTGTAAATATTGTGATCCAAATAAAATAGAATCTGATACTTGAAAGTTCAAGATGGAGTATTATTGTAAAGTATGTCAATTCATCACAAACCACACCATTAAGGACTGCCCAAACAACCTGAACAATGCAAAACCAAAATGGTCTGCCATCTGCAAATAAGCCACCCATAGTACACATAAAATCCTAACTCAATGGGAGAAACAAGTAGAATTATCATTATGTCTATCATGCATAGATGTTAGAGTAGAACCAAGCTCAAGGTGGCATAGGAGGTGGATACCAAGGAAGAGGAGGCAACCATCAAGGTCAAGGAGGCATATACCAAGGAAGAGGTGGATATTGTAATCGATATGGTTGAGGAGGATGCAATTGACAATCAAGGAATATTCAAAAAATGCCATTGCTTTATCTACTTGAAGTAAGATCATATAATCCCTGACTTTCTAGTAAAAGATAGAACTAACTTGAGATTTTATAATAAATGTAGAGTCGGTGATCACTCCCTAGAGGACTTTCATATCATGTTCAAGAAAGTGAGAAATAGGATAATAGTCAACCTCCTTGTTAACGATTGAATCCATTAGGACCTATACAGAAACCTCATGAGGATGTAAATCCCCCTGTGTTTTTATAGAGGTGGTACTCCTCTTTAGATTTTCTTGAGATTTTTAAAATATTCAAAATGTGGGACTTGATAGAAGTTCATTATAGTAATTCAAAGAAACAAAAAAATTACAATAAGGTAAAAGGAAAATGTTGTTTGTTTTCTTTTTTAAGAAATTTCCTGAGAAAGGACTAGGAATCAAAAGAGGGGGGGTGAATCATTAATAGTGTAATTATAATCCTTTTTATTCAAATGTTATATCAATGTAGAATTATTATCCAATAATGAGCAATAAGAAATAAACAATCACACACATACACAGTTCTTCTTTGTTTGTTGGATTACTGAGAGGGGGGGTGAATCAGTAATAGCGTAATTATAATCCTTTTTCTTCAAATGTTATATCACTGTAGAATTATTATCCAATAATGAGCAGTAAGAAACAAACAATCACACACATACACAGTACACCAATGTTTTACGTGGAAACCCAAATCAGGAGAAAACCATGAAATGATTTTTCTTATATGTCTTGAAGAATTACATTCATTGGAAGCACCAACTTCCTTTTTTTTCCAGCTGCAAATGGAAGGAGGCTCCAACCCCCTAGTTTCTCAGGCTACAACCTGAGGGAAGCTCCAACTCCCCAATTCTCTAGCTACAACCAGAAGGAGGCTACAACCCCCTATGTTCTCTGGCTACAATCGGAAGGTGGGTACAACCACCTATCCTTGCCCCATCCTGCCACCCTGAAGTAGAAGTAGAATGATGGAACCGTTGTCACACTATCACTGTGAGATATACTGCTGTAAACATGTACCAATAAATCTAAACCATGCATCAACCATGCATCAACCTGTACCTCAACCTGTAATCAACCTGTACCATAAACAAGTGCATCAACCATGCACCAACCTGTACCATACACAATTGGATCCAACCATGTACAAATTATGTACCAATCATGTGTCAACTACTCATCAACTATGACTCATCAATATGTACCAACATCATCAACTATACACCTCAATATGTGCCAACTCATCAACTACTTGTCTCAACCATGTACTCAACATGTACCTCAACCAAAATCCCTCATCAATTTCATCATCCAAATCTAATTTGTAGATTTGTGATAGACCTGGTGTATATGATCACATTCTTGCAAACCTTCCTTAACTTTAACAACAAGAGACTAGAATTTTCGTCAAACTTTTCTTTAGTCTCACATGCCTAGTTTTGGATTAGTCAACAACCCTAACTTGAAGTAATCATAACTTTGAACCTATAATGTATAAATATCTGAAACTGATACACAATGTTATTCAGTTTTTTTTGTGCAATTCCTCCAAGTATCACTACTTGGAACCTCTCAAAAAAGGAGTTATAGAAAAAATGGCATGCCTTGCTAAATTCTGGCTTATTCTACAGAGCGGCCTTGTAGAGAGTGCCCCACATGAAATATTAGTTGAATTGATATGAAAATATTACATAGAATACTAAAGAATATACCCTAAACAACACATATTGTCTCACTAAATTTGGATCTGTTATGAATAAGTTATGACATTTTTACCCGAAACAGTTGTTTTTGACAAGTTTCAGAACTAGCCACAAACCCTAGTTTCCACGGAGTGTAACTCCCAAACTACAATGACCCACAAACTGAATTTTTTACCATAGATACTTGGGTATGTTTTCTCAATGTAATAACAATTTCATGGTCTGAATCATTATATAAAACAAGTTATAGAGAAAATGGTGAGATGACCTGTAAATAACATACCTTAGAAAGCACCATCAAAAGAATTTATCCTTCCTTGCATTTTGCCCTTCTTTTCTTCACCTTCCCTCAGAAATTAGGCTTATATATACTTGGTTACCTCAGAAACCTATATATATTCAATATTCTCAAGTGTAATTAAAATGAGAGAGCATTTCCTCTTATTTATACTCTCCAAGTAGCTTCCTTAAAAACATCTTCTAGGTCACTTGGCCCACTTTCCTTATTTTAGGGTTAACCCACTTCTAATTTCTCCAT
>ML777304.1:1199853-1215234 GCA_009831015.1 Picea engelmannii | reverse complement strand
TTTTATCCCTCTCTTTACATTTGGAAGCTGTAGCTACCTTTGGAAGTCATTACTTCCCTTGAACAATAACTATTGATTATTTATCATATATTGTGCATGGTGTATTGTGGTGCATTGGTGTAACTCTTATACTATTGTTCATTTCTCATTGGATATAATTGAATGGTTTAAGTATAAGTTGAAAAAGGTTTTAAATTGTACTTGATATTGATTCACCCAGCTCTTAGTATCAACAATTGGTATCAGAGTGGGTTACCTTCAGTACATTTTAACCACTGGAAGGAAGATCCTATGCAGAAATGGAAGGAAACATTCCAAATGGGATTCCACCATTTGATGGAAGCAATTTTGAATACTAGAAAAATAGAATGGAAACATACTTGAAAGATCTTGGGGCAGATGTTTGGTTCTCAGTTGCTTCGGGATACAATGCTTTGAAGAAACCAAAGACTGCAGCTCAGAAGGAAGCAAAAAGGAACAACAAACTGGCAATAGATACCATCCTGGATGGATTGACAAATTCAGTGAAATCCAAGGTGGGATCATGTGCATCAGAAAAAGATCTTTGGGACAAGATACAAGAACTTTATGCAAGGAAAGAAGCAAAAGAAGAAGAATAAGTTGAAGAAGATTACAACATCTCAGATTTCAAAGAAGAAAATAGAGGTCAGTTCTTTTGCTTTAATTGTGAAGGAGTAGGACATGTTGAATTTGAATGTCCTCATCCAAGGATATAAAGAGATGAAAATGAAGAAGAATAAAATCATGAAGTAGAAATGATTCAACAAGAAGATGAGAATCTTAAAAAATTGAAGCATGTTGAGATTGAAAATAGCAAGCTCAAAGACACACGTAGAAAACTAAGAATTGAATTGGGTAGTTATGAAAAGACAGTTGTAAGCTTAAAGAAACAATTAGAAGACTTTCAAAAACTATGAGAAGAAACCATTTCCTTGAAAACTCTACTCGAAGAAGCAAGAAGAATATCAGAATTAAAGAAGGTTCAAATGATAAATAAAGAAGAAGACTGTGAGAAACTTGAACAAGAAGTTGTCTCATTGAGGAAGAGCTTAAGAAACTCTCAAGTGCCAAAAGAATTAACACATCTTGGATGCATGGGTGAAACTTCATACAAAGAAGATACAAATACCAACAAGAAGGTTGAAGAAATATCTACACAGACAGTTGATGAGAAGTGGATCAGGATACCAGAAAGAAGCAATGATTACAAAAAAGATGAATATCCAAAAAGACCTCCTACCTTTAGGAGTCAAATAAGCTTCAATCAGTATGAAGGAAACTATATAAGAGTAGATCATGAACCCAGATGGACTACATCACAAAGAAGGTCACTTACTCCCAGGTATCAAAATTTCTTTCTTGGTCATTGTTATACTTGCAAAAATTTTGGACATAAGGCAATTAATTGCAGAATAAATGAAAGGAACAAATATGCAAGAAACATGAATGGTGTAAATAGAAGATATGGAAGTAATCATGGATTTGTCAACATAAGTTATAATTCATTTTACCCATTGATGGACAAAAATATTGTATGCTACAAATGCAATTATCTTGGTCACAAAGCATGAGAATGCAGATATATGAATGAAGATGTCCCTATGCCAACCACAGTATGGAGAAAGAAAGAGATTCCAAACAATGAAGATTGTCGAATAGAATTAACCACTGAAGAATGTAAAGAAGAAGATGAATGGTACATAGACAGTGGATGTTCTTCACACATGACCGGGGATCAAGACAAATTCATCAGCTTGAAGAGAAAGGGTGGCAATGTTGCATTTGGAGATGACTCATCTGCCAAAATACTTGGAGAAGGTGTAGTAGAGCTTGGAAGAAAAAATGTAAAAGCAAAGAATGTTCTATTGGTTGAATACTTGAATCATAATCTACTCAGTGTTAGTAAAATGTGTGATCAAGGATACACTCTTACATTTGACTACCGAAAATGTAAAATTAGAGAAAATAACTCAGGAAGATTGGTTGCAACTGCAACAAGAATACCGAACAACATATACATCCTATACATGAAGAAGAGAGAGAATAAAGAAGCCACACAAAAGGATTCCAAGGAAGAAAAATCCCAAAGACCAAAAATAAGGATGAAGTATTATTGAGTGCCACATGTTTAGGGGGAGCAGCCCCAAAGAAGAAGGTTACCTTTTGCCATTAACCTTAGGGGGAGGAGCCATACCCTTTTCCATTGATGTCAAAGGGGGAGAGAAATTTGGATCATGATGATAGGGGGAGCATGAGTGTTGCCATCAATGACAAAGGGGGAGATTGTTGGAAGATTGGTTGTTGTCATTGATGTCAACCCTACTCATGGGTTTTGGACCGCAAGATTGATGAAGGTATTTGCACATGAAGGAAAATGCACATGTAGATACAACACCCATGGATGGATAGTATACATCATGTTGTTTCCAGTGGTATGTGGCACTTCATGTGGATCCTCATGGTTGAGGAGAAATGATTTTTTGAAAATGACAAAGTGAATTGAAGAAGGAAGTACATGTAGGCCCTAAAGATAATTAAAGAAAAGAATTACAAAATAAGAAAGTGTCAGGTCGGCCCTAATGTTAAAATAAAGTGACATAAATGGTATAAATAAAAATCATTATACATTCATTTGATATAAGTCAAATTTCAGAGGAAATAAGAAGAAAAGAAGGCTGGATTTCAAGGGAGGATGAAGTCTTTTGGTGATGTGTTCTAAGGTATGTTATTTTCAGGTCATCTTACCATTTTTGCTATAATGTTTTTTCTAGAATGATTCAAATGGTGAAATAGCTATGGTATTGAGAAGATATATCAAGGTACCTCTGGTAAAAATTTCATCTCTTGATTCGCTATAATTATGGAGATACACTCTGTGGAAGATAGGGTTTGTGACCAGTCCTGAAGCTAGTCAATAAACATGTGTTCCGGGTAAAATAGTCATAACTTCTTCATAGAGAATCCAAATGAAGTGGGAAAATTTTCATTGGAAAGATTATGGACTTTAGTTTCTTGTGTGCGATTTTTAGAATCGGATGTTAATTATTGAGCGCGAAGAATTATGTGCAAGTTCACTCTCCTGAATAGACCAGAATTGAATAAAGTCTATCATTCTTTCTATAACCTCTTTTTGGGGAGGATTCAAGGAGTGAAAATTGGAGGACTTTCAGAGAATAAATTGAGTAATATTATCTATAGGATCAGAGTACTCCAAGAATTGAAGAATTGCAGAAATTAAAGAAGTCTCGGGAAACATTATCAGGTTCTATGTGATGATTGGTTGATGGTGATGATTGGTTGATGGTGATGATTTAATGTAAAGTTTTATTATCTCTCATATATTCTTGGGTGGAAGGAAGGGGCAAGGATGGAGAGTTCACTCTGTCTTTATATTGGAGGATTGTATCTTCCTCTTGGAGGTTTATCCCTCCCTTTACATTTGGAAGCTGTAGCTACCTTTGGAAGTCATTACTTCCCTTGAACAATAACTATTGATTATTTCTCATATATTGTGCATGGTGTATTATCGTGTATTGGTGTAACTCTTATACTATTGTTCAATTCTCATTGGATATAATTGAATGGTTTAAGTATAATTTGAAAAAGGTTTTAAATTGTACTTGATACTGATTCACCCCCCTCTCAGTATCAACAAATACAACCTATCAAGAAAGATCATTGCTACCCTAACCCGCAAAAAGAACGACAGATAATGAGAGAAGCACTCCGATTTTTTACAAAGAAATTGAGGAGGAGAAGCAAAGAGCATGTTGACAAACATAGTACTGGGAAGGAAGCAAGGATGCAATCCTAGAATAATTCCTTGTTGTATTAAAAGAGGAGAAATCAGTCGGCCAGTTATTGGAACTTTTGAACATCTTAAAAGAATGAAAAAATATGAGACAACTCACTCAAGAGAAGCTCCAAGATGACTATGACCCACAATCTGACCTTAAAGTCGACGGATTTATGATCCCTCAAGAAATGGTTGACTTTGGATCACAAATGAATATTCTCCCTAAAGAAACTTGGAACAAAATGGGCAGGCCTAATCTAATAAGATCTAAGAAATTCCTTAAAGTCGCAAATCAACTATTTATTGAACCCATTAGCATATTAAAGAATGTGAAGATTGTTATCATGGGGATACCGACACTAGTTGACTTAAAACTAATCAATATGTTCGAAGGTATCCATGCCTAGTCAGTGTTGGTTGGACGACCATGTGTTGGCAAATATTGAACAAGCAACGAATGTATTGATGATTGTTGTCATTGATGGCAACAACGGAGATAAGAAGGATAAAACCCTTTAAGGATTCGAGGAGAATAATCTCAGGAGGCATAGCGCCCTTATACGGGCAAGGAGTATAGGAAAGAGACTGAGATCCGTTGGATCTCACTCGGAAAACCCGACAGCCGTCAGATCTACAAAAGGTGCGAGGGAGATAAGTCATCGGAGAATTGGGGATCGGGACTTTGCAGTGTCCAATTCATTCGACATTGAAAACTCCGAAATCGCAATATGCGATTTCGCAAACTGATCACAGTCGTTAAACCAAGCAGAGATCGTGATCATCCACGTGTAGACAGGAGGCTCCATCGGAGAATCGGGAATCGGAGTTTCACGAGTCTCGTGAACAATGACAACGAAAACCCCGAAATCGCGATATGCGATTTCGCGATGTAATCGCAGCCGTTGGGCCAAGATTGCATCTGAACCGTTGATTCAACTCAAGAAAGCAGACCACGTCAGCAAAGGGACACGTGGCACAACCAGGGAATGACAGGTGTCAGGCAGATTCAACACTTCAGGCACATAAAAGTCACGAATAAGAGTGACATGTGGCAGGATCTAACACGTGTCAAACCACGTGTGACGTCAACAGAGGCATCGATGATCGGGACTGTCCATCTGAGAGGACGCATGGCAGAGATTGGTGCCATCGGCGAAAGGCCCGACAGGAGGTTGTTCATCAGCTAATCGGAAATCGGGATATCGGAGATCCCGGGCACAAAGGTTTTGTTCATTTCAAAATCGCGATCCGCGAAATCCCGATGAGTGGGGTACAGCTGTCAGCACAGCAGCGAAGGAGGACAGAGGCGTAGTAGAGGCCAGCTGTTAGCATACGAATGGAGCGTCGGGATTTGGACGATCGGGGAATCACCGGGTGAATGCATTGATGCATCACAAACCTCGTAGCCCCGACGGGGTTAGGTTTTGGTCATGAGTAATGGACATATGGACCATTGTGTAGCCGGATGGGGCTAAAGCTCGGGAAATTGGGGATCGGGAATCCTGGAGGCATGTACATCGTGACATCGAAAACGTCGAAACCCCGATGAGCGGTCTGACTGAGGTCATGTGTTGACGGTCTTATGGGGCCAAGGCCTATAGCCAGCAGGGCTAGCATATGGTTCGAAAAGGCGCGGATAGGTTTAATTCGAATTTCAAAAAGGGGCCTGATTTCCTCCGGGTAATAAATATGGGACCCGATGAGCGTTGAATTGGTTATGGACCAATGGGTATAAGAAGGGGTCGATGCTCTTCCTACAGGTGCGGGTGCAGAGGAAAAGGAGGACTGTGATAGGTCGCAAAGTTCCTTTTGCAGGACGCAGAGGCCATTTTCTGACAGCAGGGATAGCTACTGGTGAGTGAGGTCATTTGTGCAGACAACATGGAAGATTTGAAGAAAGAGGAACCTCCTTGTGGCAGTTGGGAGGCAGATCTACATTGACAGAGAGATCTCTGCTATGGGTTCGGCAAACACGAGATCAGAAGCATCATCTCCAGGTTTATTGAGTTATTTAATGTGTGTCCTTTGGTAAATGTCTGACAGTCTGTAGATCTGTGTTTACTCTTGAGATAGTTTCTATTATTGTCATAATCACTAGATGAAACTGCCTGATCCAGTGTGAAAATTAATGAAACGTGGTCAGCAGTGAGTATGAGGGTTAAACCCTTTACCAGTAGAAGCTAGTGCTATCTTCAGGGGGTTGAAGCTCCCTTCCAGGAAAGGCTGGTAAATGAGAGAAGGTTGTAGCCTTCTGCAGGTAGAAGCCTGCGTACTAGTATGAGTCTGCACTAGTACATTGTTGTAGAATGTTTTCCTATTAATAATCATTGAAGGCAGAGACAACAGCAGCGGTGGTTTTCTCTCGATCTAGGTTTCCACCTTAAATCCTGGTGTTCATGTGTGTTATTCATCTGTGTTAGTTTATGTTGTTTGAATTACTGGTTAAAAGACATCTGATAAATGAAGAAATCCATAATAAGCTCTCTGGATGCACTACTATTTTCATAAGAATATACAACAACTGATTGCTCTAAAGTAGACTAAGATTTTTCAGTGAAGGAAAAGTTAAAAATTATTGATTTCTCTAAATACTGATTCACCCCCCCCCCTCTCAGTATTTTCAACACCATGGGTAAGAAAGATGAAATCAACCATTTCCATAGAAAAGGGTCGAATCAAATTTAAAGGAAATGGAAAGAAAATTACCATACCCTTGGACCCCAGGGAGGGAAAATGTGGATAGAACCCTAGGAAGAATAGCAGGAGAAAAAGAGTTATACTAAATCATCCAAGGAGATCATGATAATGTTGAACCCAATATACAAGGAGAATTATTACACATTTCACCTTTTTCGATAGGACAAAACTCGGAAATTGAACTATATGAATGAAAAATAGAAAAATATGAATCAAAAGCCAAAGAATGTTGGTCAATTGAAGCCATTTCCAGAGACAAATTACATTCATGCTTCTCAATTTGAATAGTACATGTAGTATACGAGAAAAAAAAAACAAATAGAATCCAAGTTTAATACTCAGAGACACCAGGTCAACCTCGACCACATGATTAAAATTTAATGAAAGAAAATCATTGTTGATTCATGTCGATGAAGTATCTAAGATGGTCAGAGAGAAATAATGATTTCATAGCCTAGTGTAGTCAATCATGGGACAAGCACCAATATGGTGGGACACGCATGCATCCTAACTACAGACATGGAATGTTGAAACCAAATATTTCGTCGAGCATTTTAGTAGATAGAAAATTTTGGAACTTGCCTATTAGTAGACTCTGTTGGAACACGCATAAATTTAAACTTTTGATCCTTTCGTCTCAAGAATAAAATTTTACCCAAAAAAAAGAAAAAAACTTAGAAAGTTTCCTTTTAATTTTAAATCAAATTCATTGGTGGTTATTTAGAAATAAAGCGTTTACAATATATGTCGTCGATAATCTTACTTAATTTAATCAAACGATCCCAATGGTCTCCAAATTTCTGGAGCCGCCTAAGTTTTAAAGAATAAGTCTCTAACGGTCGCTTCGAAGCTCTGCGCTTCGGATATTCCAACAAGTATAAATAGTAAAAACCCCGAAGCTATGAAACCTGAAGATAACAACGTGCAATAAATCCTAAATAATTCAAACATGAGTCATAAGACAAGTGTATTTTAAATATTTCATAAGCTGACACGTGGAATTTATTTTTGACGTTTTCGTTGAACGATTCACACGTTTTTGAGTGACACATGGCACCTCTCCTTCTTGACACGTCATCCAGAATGATGGCGTCTCTGAGATGGCCCTTTGAGAGTTTAATAAAGACTAAAAAGGAGTTAATAAAACATTTAATAATGGAAGTTAATTGTGATTAAGAATTAATTAATTACTTTGCGGTTTCGGATTTCAGAAATTTTCCCTTGCATTGTATTCAAAACCTATGAAGTTCTAACTTTCGAAATACTTAAAGTTAAACACGATTAATTAAGACTTAAATGGAAATCACTCATAACTTAATTACTTCGCAGTTTCAGATTTCGGAACATTTCTCTTGTGCTATATTCAAAACCCCCGAATTTTGAACTTCCGAAACACTTGAAGTTAATACAATTTTTTAAACATGATTAATTATGGTTTAAAAGTGATTATTCAAAGATTAACTCCTTCGTGGATTCGGAGTTCGAGAAGTTTCCACCCTGTCACATCCAAAACTCCTGAATGCGAACTGTCGAAATATTGATGGAATTTATTATCAATTAAGGATAATGATTTCAAATAAGGATCGTGAATCGTCAGGTATGATTTCCATTAAGGTTAATAAATTCTTCTTCAATGAGGCTATACGAAGATCAATAAAAATTTTGTTTCAATAAAATCTCTTCAATTTCAAAATCATTTTCACCATTCGCAATTAGCAATTTTATCTAGTGAAGAACTCACAGACTTCTCTTGTAACAGGTAAACTCACTTTGTTTCCTTAAGGATTATAGCACCGCAAAAAGTGGAAAAAAATATTGATGCAGTGGGTGAGGATTCAAACCCAAATGTAGACGTTCTATCGGAAACTACTCCTCGAGTCACAGACACCATTAAAACTTGGACGCAAGTTTTTGAGATCCTGGAACGAGAAATCATAAATTGTCCAGAAGAGTCTACCGAAGAAGATGATGACTCTTATGTTGCTAATATTATACATATAGCATAGTCGGATATGCACAAGGTAGAAGCACGGTTGAGAATATTTCCTTACAACGATATGATAAGTTGGGCCTTAGAACACGTTGACATCTAGACTAGGAGCATCATCAACCACTAGCAGGTTGTCGTTGTCTCTTTTCAACTAGAACACCTACAAGTAATGTACAAACTCTCCCCTAGTCCTAGATACACTTACAATACCGCATTCCTTCTAGAGTTCGAGAGAAAATAATGTGTCCAATATGCCAGTAGTGGTCATGATATAATCAAATCCTGGTGGGGACATCCAGAGAAATTCATAACCGACACTCATGGTATGTATGCCACAGCGTCTTTATATGCTCATATGATATATGTAGCCATGATTCTCTGTCACCTATTTGGAAAGAAGATCCCTACCCATTTCTCAGTGGATTGGGTAGCCATTATGAACGAGGTAGCCGAGGGTTACACTTTCAATTGGGCCAAAATGTTGTCGGATAATTTGACCAAGGAAATTGTTGATTATAAGATAGTGAAATATATAGGGAAGTCTACCCTTTTTACATGTCGGCATATGTTATGGACGCCATATGTTTCATGACCCCTTTTCCCCTGATGAACTAGAGTTTGACCCAAGCCAGTTTTGAACCTATTCATTTTTATCACTCCAAGTTATCGGAGGAGAAAGCCAAGGATTTATTTTATGAAATCTATCACAATGTCATAGTGTATGTTCACATAGCCATTTATGGTCACCCACCTCCCTGGATTTCAAAGATAATTATGGGAAATCTAGGCAAGATCGAAGATTGGTTCATTGAGGATAATTTCTCCTACATCAGAGTTTTTCACTGCTCGGTTCCTCCTCATGCTCTCCCACATTTTTTACCCGACAAACTGGTATGCAGAGAAGTGGCATACAAGACAGTGACAGGAGGTATTAGCAAGAAGCTGAAAGTAGCTCAAAAAAAGGTTTGTTCGACTTTCCCCATCCAAGTTGGCATGTTTACATTATTGGATTTTGGTCACTCTAAATTTGAAATTGCATCCCTGGAAGATATCAAATTGGTTGAAATCAATTTCAAGAGACATGATCCACACAAGATAGTGGAAAACCATATGGCGCAGTTTAATATGAAGCAGTACATGCATAAGAATTCCCCTTATGATGAAATGTGCAGAGGAGTCAAATCTTATGAGGAGATCCAAAGAAGATTCCAAACACTACCCTGGGATCAACAAGTTGGTTTTCTCAGCTTTCAGAAACACAGGAGGAACATTCTACCAAAAATACTACAGGGAGAGTTAATAGCCACGCCTCCTTCACATGAAGCTAGGCCTACAAGATCTAAAACTAGTTTTTCTACTAAACACAAAGATGAAAAGGTCACAAAAATCCCACAGGTATTATTTTAGGAGATAAGAGTGTCAATATCAGGACTAAATGATCCAAAGGTGATGACACAGTTCTAATCCTTCATGAATCTAGGAAAAATTGTGTCTCATTCAACACCAGCAACTTTTGTTGGCACCCCGCATACAATAGGACAGCAACATTCCACATAAATTTCCTCTCCCATTACATCATTAACCCCTCTACAGACCAGCTTCGGGAATCCTTTCATGGTTGATCTCACCCCCATATTTCCTGAAGAGATGCCTCCTTCAAATTTCTTCTTTAGTAAGAAACAGAAAGCCATCATGAAGAGTGAATATCACCACAAGGACGGTGTTATCACTAAAAGGCAAAGACTGGTGTATGACGGGAATGACCATGATGGTACAAAGTTTGCAAAAGAAGTTGCAGGTTCATTAGGTACTTTTGTCACTGCCAATCAATGGTCAGTGGACAATTTGACCGATCAACTGCAACAAAAATGCCTTTTGGTAGAAAACTTTAAAAATCACATATATATACTACATAGGAGACTACCAGAAGCAAGATGAACCAAGATTTTGAGAAAATCAGGTATAGTGATCGGTAAGAAATTAAACAGCTACAGGATGACCTTGAGTTGCTCTGCCAAAGTTCACATAGCAGGAAATATTTGGTCACTCAGTGTGATGAATTGATCAAGCAACTGCATGCCAAATTGACCCTAACAAAGGACATAACGATAGACATTTCGGCCTTCAAAACTTAAGCATCGAAAATCAATGAAAGGTTGGAGGTTTCCCAGCAAGAACTTTATCTAAAAGTAGATTCCATCCAGAAATTCTATTAGGTAGTAGACCTTTCCCTAAAGGATATCTATGTCAAGGAAAAAGAGGCCTACTCAGCCTGGTCCAATTTTCAATAAGTTCTTATATGGATGTAGAAAGTTGGTGCCCTTGACCTTCCTCTTCTCTCTCATGTTGAACAAGTAAGAGGCCAAATGGCCCTGAAATCCTGGGAAACAAATCTGGAAGAAGGCGAGAAACTCGCCAAAGAATTTAAAGGGGCTTGTTTAGAGGCATTTTCATCATTAGACAAAAATTTGATTGGTTTTGAGGGAAATAATATCCCAAAGACCCTAGGGAAAATTGAGATAGAAATGAATAAGTAAATCTCCAGAAAGAACAAAGAAGCTACTCAGGAATCCATCCAAGAGATGAGCCAGATAGATCTTCTCAAAATCAATGAATGGTTGGTTAATCCAAGTTTGCAGTTTCAGGCCACACTGCTACATATGACCAAATTTGCCATGATTTTTCATTGCTATTGCCACACATATCTGTCTCACTTTCCATGAAGGCAAACAATTTTTTTCGTGGTACTTTTTTCGTCGCTATATCCACGCATTCGTTTTTCATGGAAACAATGATGAAATAAGACCGCCACGTGTCACCATCTTAAAAATAAGAATAATTTTTTCCTATGGACAAATCATGGCAATAGCGGCGAAAAAGCATGGAAATAGCGATGAAAAAAGTATGTACGTGTAAAACCCCACCACTAACTTGTGACGCAGATGCCATACTTGCGACGGTTAAAGTGTGGCAAGTAGCGATGAACAAGCGTGGTAGAGTAAAAACACATATCAATAGCTTGTGACACATATGCCATACTTGCGACGCTCTTATCGTCATTATTGCCACGCCTTCTGTAGGTTTAAAAACAAAAAATTGATAGTTTTCCCCTGCTTTCTAAAAAATCTCATGTCACATCCTTTTGTGTGGATAAGGAAATCCTGATTATGATTTTGAAACATGGTCCTATATGAGGGAATATGCTATCTCATTTTCCAACATTAAATAGGCAATCTCAAGATTATTAGCAAGTTTTGTGTATTTAACTATCACTGGAGAATCAATGAGAGCATCATTAAGTTTTTGCATTTTTGTATTCATAAATGGACTTTAAACAAAAAAAAATATTGATTTCATGAAGATTTATGTCGTTAGATTCAGGCCAAAAAAAAAAAATTGTAGAACAGTTAGACAACGCCCAATTTTCCATGTCGATTTTGAAGTGGGTGTGGGAGCATATCAACTCCAAATTCTCACACCTACCAACGTTCTCACCATCCATTCAAATTTTCCATGTCAATTTTGAAGTGGGTGTGGAATCATATCAACTCCAAATTCTCACACCTACCAACTTTCTCACCATCCATTCAAAGAACCGTGGAAAATTTGGTCATGTAGCTTTAATATAGCCAGTTTCATACTATGTCGATCAGTCGGCCTACAAAGCAAAGGAACAATTATTGATCAAAGATAACACTTATTTCTATAAGGCCAAGGTTAGGAGAGAATTCATGGGCCTAATATATGTTTTCTTATCAAGATATTGAGATATGGGAACATAGAGACATGGGAACATAGGTAGAACCCTAATATGTTACAATCAACCAATTTGATTGCGCTCGTATTGGAGCGAGAGTTACAACAATGTCCAAAAGGTTCAAAATCTAGGTAATGGTCATGTAGTAATAAGACAAGGGAATAAATATGAAAAGTACAATGCACCTATATCTAAAGTTCAAACCATTAAAATTTATTAAGAAACAAGTTCAAGAAATCTTGATGAAGTAGCGCGATACTTCTATCTGGTGACACACAATGACATGTGAATAGTTGATTTGTTAAGTTGAAGCACAATTAGAAGTCTCTCGAGTCATGTTCCTTGCAAATATGGATGGATACAATGTATCATTGTAAGGTCATCAATTCTTGTCTTTCCTAAAACACATGTTACAACGTACTATAAACAATGCAAAGTGAAGGAACCTTGAAGTGAGATAGACTTAGGGAAGCATGACATTGAGAAGACAATAAACCTAGGAAAGTGTGAGAAGGAATATCGAACTTACAACTTAATTCAAATGCATCTGGCACTTATGATTTAATTCTCCGATGTTGTAGAGCCATAATATATTTTTAGACATGTATACTATCATTATTTTTGACAATTTTCATTACTTGTTGAAACTCAACAAAAAAAAAAGACAATCTACAAAATAAGTTAACTATATATTCAATTATTTTCAAACTTTATCACCAGTAGCAAGAGGTTAATAACATGTTCTCCTTGCTCAAGGGACTTTTGGAGACATTGTGGGACAAGATTGGATGACATAGACCTAATTTTCAAGACAATGAATATGCACATACACAACTACAACAAAGATCAAGTTTGGCTTATCATTTTTTAGAGAGCCAAATGTTATGTCCATTTTATGATTTTGTTCTTTTAAGCATAAATCCATTACAAAAACATCAAATTGAAACATAGTCAAAGAGTTACTTGTTCCTTCATTAAATCAAATACTACAAATTAAAAACAATTCCATTATAGGCAATAGTAGAATGCAAAGGGTTACTATTTGTTCTTATGTTAATTGGAAGGTCTCTACATGATCAACCCCATGCAACATGTGTTGATTAAGGTTGGTTGTCATCGATGTCACCCCTTGAAGAAAGCCTCGTGGCACAAGGTTTGGGTAATGGACCCAATATTGTTTGATGTAAAGATGACTCATTATTGTCTTGTCATGGTTGATAAGAAGTAAAAATGGATGAACTCCAAAGTGGTCCCCTTATGGTGAAAGCCCTCACGGGAATACGCTTTGTGGAGTGAGAGAACCCATAATTATTTGAGGAATAATGAGATGAAGGATAGTGAATTTGTGAGTGAAAATATCCTAGATGGATAGTGTTTGTCATGTTGTTTCTGGTGGTATGTGGAATGTCACATAACTCCTCATGGTTAGAGAGTTATGACCATATAAAGTTGGAGAACCCTCATGAGTCTTATAGAAGCCCCCAAGAGTCAAAGTGATTTGCAAAAAGAAATTATTTTAAATGAAGAAGCCCCAAAATAAGGAAAGTGTAAGGCTACATGAAGATATAAATAAGAGACAAAGCTCACTCATAAAAACACACGTGTACATATTGTATATCTATTTTCTTGTGTAAAGCTTCTTGTAAATACTTGTGGATACATTTGAAGTGGAGAACATCTGAGGTAGCATGAAGGGTTGATGGAAAATTTATCAGATTCACAGAAAACCCTATTTTCTGAGGTGTACATGGGTTGTTTGTGTATAGCGTGCATACATACTGTTGAAATAATGTAACTACGAAGAGCATTCTTATTATTATTGGATTAAATCCCCATTGTGGATTAATCATGTCATTATTATTATTATTGTTATTGGATCAATCCCCATTGTGGATTAATCATGTCGGTAATTGTATAAGGACCAAATCCCCTTTTGTGGATTGGTCATCGGACAATTACAAAGGGCAGAATAAGAAGTCAGCCCCAGCAGTTATTATGGAAGACCCAGAATTAATTAAAGGTGGGTTTACCCACCCAGAGTGAGAGGTCGGCCCTACCAGTTGTGACCTTTCACACATTCCAGTCTTGTATAAATAAGAGGCTAGCACCTCACTTCAAACATACAACTCACTTGCTCATTATCTTATGAGGCAAGCTGCAATTACCAGTTAGAGAGAGGAGAAGAAGAGTGGCGCATCTCTTGGGGAGGACTATCTGTATTGGTTTGAGTTATCTCTTGAACATTGTATAAGCTATTTATGATAAGGAAGTTTTGGCTGGGTTTTCTTCCCCTATAAAGTTTCCCAGGATAAATGTTGTGTCTCTTGTGAATGTGTATTTCTCAGTGATCTTGTTCTTATGATGCTCTTATCTATTGAAATGCAAAGAACTATAATAATGGCATAAACATTAACATGGTATCAGATACAACCTAAAGGAAGCACAATTTGCAAGAGGAAAAACGTCACTGTTACCATACCCAAAAATTAGGGTTTTGCAAAAGTGAGTATTTTCAGCTCCCTAACCTCCTAGAAAGGTGTGCCCTCCCCCAAGGATCATTTTGGCACTTAGAGCACACCTTTTTAGTGGCTAGATCTCCTAGAAAGTGAAACCCTAGTTTCACAAAGTACCAGAAAACCAGTGTACCAGAAGTACCAGAAGTACCAGAGTACCAGAAGTACCAGAAAACCAAAAGCACTAGTCCGGAAATACGCAAAACAATTTTGAGGGGGTAAAAGTTGGATTTTCAAAATTCTGACTACACCAGCTAACTCACCTCAGCCCAGCGCATCTATCCCCTGGATCAGAATTTCAAAATTCAAAGTTTGAAAAATTAGGGTTTCCCCATTAAACCCTAAGTTGAAATTGCAGTCTCAGAACTAGTTGTAGTTGCAGTACCAGTTGCAATCACTCTTGAAGTTTTTGGTAATGATTACCGCTGCTACCAAATGGAGCCACTACATGAAAATGCTATCCAAGGTATGTACTCACATATGGTTAATGGTTAAACCCTAAAGAGTATTTGCAAGAGAAGGGATCTTTTGCCATAGATCCAGAAGGATCTCAAGATCCAACACATTCAAAGGAATGATGCAACCCAGGTGTGATTATTCTAATATG
>ML777304.1:1187997-1198004 GCA_009831015.1 Picea engelmannii | reverse complement strand
AATCAATGAGGGAGGTTCCCAGAGCTGCAGAACCAGTGAGGGAAGTTGTAACTTCCCCTGATAAGGAACTTCTAGAAGACCATGATATAGTAGAAGTTCAAGAACCTCCTCAAATGACCTTGTCCCATAAAAGAAAGCATGCTTGGGAAAGAGAGATTATTCAAGATGGAGAGAAGTATGGTGTTCCAAAAGGAACCCCGAGACAAGTGAAAAGACCAAATCCATTCTTCAGTTACACGGCTTTGATATGAGATCTCCCAGATGAAGAGCCTACCTGCTCTGAAGAAGCCATTCAGAGAAAAGAATGGGCAGATGCCATGACAGAGGAATACCAATCCATAATGAAGAACAAAGTATGGGAAATAGTTCCCAGATCGAAGAATAAAGATGGGGTATTCTATAGATGGCTCTTCAAAATAAAACATGTTTTTGATGGAAGTATTGAGAAGTATAAAGCAAGATTTGTCCCTCGTGGCTTTTTCCCAGAAGGAAGGCATTGACTATGAAGAGACATTCGCTCCTATGGCCAAATACACTTCAATCAGGACCATTATAACTCTTGCAGCTAAGATGAAGTGGAAGCTGTACCAGATGGATGTGAAAACAGCTTTCCTGAATGGTGTTATCGAAGAGGAAGTGTAAATAGAGCAACCCCAAGAATTTGAGGTTGAAGACAGGAAGTCTCATGTCTGCTGATTGAAGAAAGCCTTATATGGATTGAAGCAAGATCCTAGATCTTGGTATGGCCATATAGATAGTTTCTTGATGAGCTTAGGCTTTACCAAGAGTAAAGTAGACTCAAATCTCTACTTCAAGATTATGGTTAATGAACCAGTAATATAACTACTGTACGTGGATGAATTATTCTTAACTGGAGAAGAAAATCTCATCATTGAATGTAAACAGAGACTTGCCGCAGAATTTGAAATGAAAGACCTTGGCCTAATGCATTACTTCTTAGTTCTTGAGGTATGGCGGAGTCCAGAGAGAATGTTCCTTAACCAAGGTAAGTACACGGTCAAAATCTTAAAGAGATTTGACATGCTAGAATGCAAGTCCATGAATACTCCCATGGAAGCGAAGCTGAAGCTGTTGGTCGATACTTCATCAGATTTGATAGATGCCACTCTGTACAGATAGATTATTGGATCATGGATGTACCTGACGAACACTAGACCAGACATATGTTTTGTAGTGAACACCTTGAGTCAGTTTCAGGTAGAGCCCAGATGTGTTCACCTAGTGGTTGCAAAACATGTGATGAGGCACCTTAAAGGTACAATGGATTATGGTCTCAGCTATGATGGAGATCATGACTTCTCATTGAGTGGATATACTAATGCAGATTGGGCAGGAAGTGTTGTTGACAGAAAAAGAACTTCTGGATGTTGTTTCAGTTTTGGATCAGCTATGATCTCGTGGAAAAGTAGGAAGCAATCCAGTATTGCTCTCAGCATAGTGGAAGCAGAGTACATTGACGCATGTTCTGCTAGCTGCGAAGCTATATGGCTTCGAAAGTTGCTGACAAGCATATTTGATTTGGAGATGAGAGAAACCGCAATTCTATGTGACAATCAACGCTGCATTAAAATGACAGAGAATCCTGTGTTCCACGACAGGTCGAAGCACATAGAGATCCACTATAATTTCATCTGTGACATGGTACAGAGAGGAGCCTTGAAGCTCTAGTACATTAGCACGGATGAACAGGATGCTAATGTGTTGACTAAGCCTCTATCTCATGTAAAGTTTGAACGCTTTCGAGATAAGCTTGGTATGGTCCGAAAGGAACCTCCCTTAAAGGGGGAGTATATGTATTCCTTGCTTCTGACCTCGTTGTTAGACGTAAAGAAAGATGAGTCATGCTTATGACCTTGTTGTTAGACGTAAAGTATGACGCTTTGTGATCCTTGCTTCTGACCTCACTTTTAGACATAAAGAAAGATTAGTCATGCTTCTGACCTCACTGTTAGACATAAAGCATGAAATCGTGTGATCCTTGCTTCTGACCTTGCTGTTATACGTAAAGAAAGATGAGTCATGCTTCTGACCTAGTTGTTAGACGTAAAGCATGATGTCGTTGATTTCTTGCTTATGACCTAGTTGTTAGATGTAAAGCAAGATGATTCCTTGCTTCTGACCACGTTGTTAGACGTAAAGTGAGATGTTTATGTGTCCCTTGCTTCTAACCTCATTGTTAGACGTAAAGCAAGATGAGTCATGCTTCTGACCTAGTTGTTAGACGTAAAGCATGACGTTGTGATTCCTCGCTTCTGACCTAGTTGTTAGACGTTGTTGGTCACTATAATTGCTTATTTAACTAAACAATCAAGTGCTACATAAATTGTCAACCCATGGAAGTCTATTTATTTCAAAGTTAATCACGCACTATATATGCTCAATCTCAAAATCAACCTAGAGTTGTAGTAAAAACATATTAATCACACTTTTCCTTGAACAAACTGAAGTTCTTAACTTGAATTACAGGAAAGCAATCTACATGTTGCAGAGTTCAATGTTTAAAGAAATAATTGTCCAAAGAATCTTGGATTACATTAAAGAAATAACAAACTAGAAAATAAATCCTTCAAGACACTGCAAAAGGAAAGACCAACTATTCTGTAACCAGAGAACAGGACCCTATTCCCAAAGAAGGAATCTTCAGCACCTGTTTCCGATCATCACACTTCATGAACTCATTGCTTAACTGAAATAATTGACACACACTAAAGGCTAACTATTTCTTAATAGAGAACAAGACCCTATTCCCGAAGAAGGAATCTTCAACACCTGTTTCTGATTAGCACACTTTCATGAACTCATTAAAATAATTGACATACACTGAAGGCTAACTATCCCTAACAGAGAACAGGACCCTATTCCCGAAGCAGGAACCTTCAGCACCTATCTCTGATTATCAAGCTTTCATAAATTCACCAAGTAGGATTGCTAACTAGAATGATTAACAGTTACACAAGCATGAATCATATGAAAACAATGTAACAGCAAGACAGAGTTCAATAAAGTAGTGTTTCAGCAAAACAGAGTTCAGTAAAGTAGTGTTTTAGCAAAACAGAATTTAATCAAGGCATGAAAAAAAATAACACTAACACTCTACAAAGCTAATGGGTGAATCTTGTGAAGAAGGTGGGCCCTCCCTTCTCACAAGATTCCCCTTAAATGAAAGGAACTAGAGAGAAATTCTCATAACAATCTTTTATTCATCTGTCAATTGTATCATATTACAATCTAAAGTAAAACACGTCCCTCTCTGTAAATCCTTTCTTAGTTCCAAAAACAGAACGTCCTCTCTAATGATGATTTCCTCTTATTTAAAGAGGAGAATCCATTTGATACAATTTGATCAACATTTTACAGGTGTACATCTGAGTCCTATTCTTAGTCAGATCAACTTTCTAAACTAGAATAGGATATCCTAGTCTCTCGCAACAGAATGCTATTACAAGTTTTGAGTGAGGTGTTGTTGTTGCGGCTGGAGTAACAGCTTCTTTATTTGTCTTCTTGTTACTGTTGTTGTATGTTGTTTCAGCATCGCAAATCGCGGGCTATTTCAGCCACGGGATTTGCGTTCTGACTGTTTCAGAAACTTGGTCTCAGGCAGCAGCGATGGTTAATGCTAGATCAAGGTGCAGCTACTGTGGTCAATGTAACAGTTTTGTGTTGTTGTTTCAGCATCGTAGACCACGGACTGTGTAACAACTTCTTCTATGTGAGTTGTTGTTTTAGCATCATTGACCACGGACTGTGTAACAACTTCTTCTGTGTGAGTTGATGTTTCAGCATTGTTGACCACGGACTGTGTAATAGCTTCTTCTGTGTGAGTTGTTGTTTTAGCATTGTTGACCACGGAGAGTGTAGTAGCTTCTTCTGTGTGATTTGATGTTTCAGCATCGTATTCTACAGATTGTTTCAGCCACAGAGGTTGCGTGTTTTTAACTGTTTCAGCAATAGGCCTTAATGCTAATCTGCAGTTTGAACTGTTTCAACACTTATACATTTATGATCAATGGTTAAGTACGAGAGTAATGTAAAATTATATGCAAAATGAATTAAACATATAGTAAAGAGAAGAGAGTTATATACCTTTGGAAAGATAGGGTAAGGTGATAATGTGAGTTTAAATGTGAGTGAAACAAGGTGTAAAGGTAGCAAAAAGTGTGAGAAAAAAGGTACATTGTATGGTCCTAACATCCCCCCCAACTTAAAATGTTGCATGTCCTCAGGTAACTTTACTCTGAGTCAGAATCTGAATACCGACTCTGAGCGTGCAAGTTAGTCAAGCAATAGTTATGGAAGGTGATGTTTGTTGGAGCTCTGAACCCTTGAACGCGTTGTAACCTTTTCCAAGTTGTTGTTTTGGCCTTCTTGAGCAGCTTATAATGGACTTGATATTTCTCTACTGGAAACCAGAGGATAGGAAAATGAAACTGATACCCTATCCAGCTTTCAGCACATTGTTGAACACACTTGATGTAGTTAGGTACCCTGGAGATTTCTATCTCAAGATTAGTGGGGCTAAAAGGATTGTGTTCCTTCTTTTCTCAGTAGATTGTTGCCAAAACATGTTGTTTGCCTATAGGGCAGCAATCTCTGTTTATTTAATGAAGTGTTGACAATCCTGAAGCATTGTTGTCTGTAGTTGTTGAATGTGTTGAGTCATCCCTGGTTTCTTTAAAAACTGATAATACTCTGTAACAAATGTGGCAACATTTTGTGGTTCTGGCCTTATCCAGAGAAGGCGATTATCCTCATTGTGCTTGGCAGCTAGGAAGTCATCCTACCATATAATATGATTGTTAGGGAAGGAGGTGAGTGCCCTAAGCTGGATGTCACCGACAAGAGGGTTAAGGTTAAGCTGTCGGTTCTCAGGGATGGCCTCATTATGAAAATATGCCTGACAGAGGAGGTGTTGATCCATAGCAGAGACTTTTGCAAAGGTTTTAACAAAATCTGTTGGATGTAACACTGTATGGGGTCTGCCTTCTGTGATTGATTTGATCTGAAACCATGTAAGTCGTTCCATGAGGAACAAGGAGTAATTGTAGGATGGTTTCCTTGCAGCCAATAGATTTTGTGCCAAGTCAAATATCATGAGCAATCTGCCTTTTATCTCTTTGTTCTATTTCTTAAGGGCACGAGATTCCTGGTGTGTTTGCTCCAAAGATTCCCAATTTAAGTAGGTGTGATTTATCCAGATTTGTCTATGTTCCTGCAGGCTTTTGGCCTGTGTAACAGCAGACTCTTTTTTCCATTTTTCTATTATTGCCTGCTCATCCCATGGCTGAGTTTGTGTTTCAGCGTTGCAAGTAGTAGGTTGAGATAGGGTCTGGGTGTCTTGTTCCACAAAGGTGTGGGTATTGATATGGTTGGTAGGGGCATATTCATCAATAGGCAATGTTTGTACAGCTTTGTTAACAAAAGCAGGGGTTTCAGATTTGACATTTTTTGCAGGCCAGGGCTCAGTCTTAATTTTGGAAGGTCCTACTGGTTCTTGTGTAATAGTAGGGTGTTCTTATTTGACTACAAAAGTTGAAGGAGTAGGGGAAGCTCCTGGCATTGGAATTTGAATTACTTTGTAGCCTGCTTGATAGTCGATGTCCCCACATTGACTGCACATATATTCTCTATACAGATTCTTTGTTGTAGTTCCCTCTGACATGGTCGTTGTGCGAGCTAGGGTGTACAAATTAAGTTCCTTCTCATAGGCTTCCTTTGCTGCGGATAGCTCTTGCTTGTAGGCTTCTAGTTCAGATTTTAGGAACTCATTTTCTTGTAAGACAGAGGCCATTGTTGGTTCTGGTTGAGGGGTGACTGGTTCTTGTGTAGCAGTCACTGCCTCACTAGCTGGTTCTTGTGGAGCAGCTACAGGGTCGGCAGTTGATTCTTGTGTTTCAGCTTGTTGGTAAAGAAAGTAATGTTGTAGCTCCTTGGGCATCCGATTCCTGTGTCTCCATAACAATATCAGCAGTTGGTTCTTGTGTTTCAGCTATAGCTGGTTCTTGTGTAACAGCTATGGTTGGTTCTTTTGTTTCATCCACTGAATGAGTAGCTGGTTCTTGTGTTTCAGCTACTAAATGGGTAGCTGGTTCTTGTGTTTCAGCTACTGAATGAGTAGTTGGTTCTTGTGTTTCAGCTACTAAATGAGTAGTTGGTTCTTGTGTTTCATCTACTGGGTTTGAAATGGATGATGTTGCAACATACTGGGCGTCTGGTTCTTGTGTTTCAGTGCCCGTTGGTGGAATAGGCAAAGATTCTGGCATTTGGGAGGTTAGAGGTGTACGGGGTATTAGTCGAATGGGTTGGAGGTCTAGGTCAGTGGCAGTAGTGGTTTCCCTTGTTGAGGCCCTTGTTTTTTTTCTTTGCAAAAAGGGCGGAAAGAAAGGAATTTTCTTTCGTTTATGTGGGGGCTTTTCCTCAATGATGGGAAAGGGAGAATTGTCTGGTTCAGAATCATCACTAAGAATATGAAGGGCAGGAGTGGATGATTCTGGTAAAGTGTGGGGAGGGCTTGGTATGGTAGGGGGTTAATTGGACTGATTGGGTCTGTAAGCGGACTGTTAGGTATTTCTGGAGGGTCTTGTGGTTGTTTTCCCTGAAGATATTCAGGAATTTCAGCGGCTTCTTGGGGATCTATAGGTGGGTTGTTTAGTGGAGGGTTTTGTTGGGAAAAACCGTTTTGGATAAGCAGTTGAATGAGACAGTGATGAGTGAGGGGACAGTGATGAGTGAGTGAAAGGGCGGGATCTTTAGCCTTTTTATAGTAGTGCGACATATTTTTAAGACAACCGAGCAAATAATAAGGAATGTTCACCAATCTATTATGTCGTAAATGAGACAACAGGACAAAATCGTGCTGGTAGACTACCTGGTATCGGCCTTCGCAGGTAAGGTAGTGTTTGATGAATTTTGCAACTTCTGGCCATGGAGGCGGTAACGAGCTGAGTTGAACACCCCGACCTTTAGGTTCAATTTGTTCCCCTGGCAAGAGGAAATCATGTTGGGCATTCAGGATGATATGTTTGCGGTTGAACAAGCGAAGGCCATTGGTAGGGAGACCCAAAACCTATGTTATATCCTCTTCTGTAACTAAAATCCAAACCCCTTGAACAATGGAATGGTCTTCCTAGAGATTCTGAGCAAATTGGAGAACCTGTTGTTGATCACCCCCGGAGTCTCTGAAAATAACCGAGTCATCCTGCCTGTAGAAAAGTTTGATAGGCTTCTGGATACAGTTCTAGCAGGGCTGTCGTGGTGGGTTCGTAATGCATAACAGAGCCTCCCATAGCTAACAGTTCAGTAAAATACACCGTCAAAGAGTCGAGTAACAGCTTCTGTGCAGAGTGAGTTTTTGGAGTGAAGGCATGCAAATGGTGGTGAAACAAACGAAAGGATGGTAAATAGGAATGGCGGTGGTTAATTCGTGTGAAAAAATTTGATATTTCCTCCCCCCCTTTTAAGTGCGACTAATAATGATTTTACATGAGTGGTAATGATGAGTTGGAATCTTCTCATTAACTATAGCTTAATTGTATTTACATAAAATTTACATACCTCACCTTCACCTTTTGATTCGTACTTCAAACAAAATATAGAGCATGTCCATAATAGTTTTGTAGTGGCCGTGGCTGAGACTTTTTGATTTGTTAGATGAATTGTATCAAGGATTTGTTGAATGGAAGGACAAAATGTAGTATGAGAGCGCAAAAGCTTATTGACAGAGAATGTTTAAAAGTTGGTGTTTTAGCAACAGAAAGAAGGGCGAAACAATTGTTGAATGGTGTTGTTTCGTCAATGGAAAACTGTGAAGAATTGTTGGACAGTGGTGTTTTGGTAATGGGAAAATGGCGAAAAGTTGCTGACAATGGTGTTTCAGCAATGGAAAAATGGTGAAAGGTTGCTGACAGTGGTGTTTCAGCAATGGGAAAATGTGAAGAATTGCAGAACAGTGGTGTTTTGGTAATGGAAAAATGGTGAAAAGTTGTTGATAATGGTGTTTCAGCAATGGGGAAAATGGTGAAAGGTCGTTGACAATGGTGTTTCAGCAATGGAGAAAATGGTGAAGAATTGCGGAACAGTGGTGCTTTGGTAATGGAAAAATGGGGAAAATTTGTTGATAATGGTGTTTCAACAATGGGGAAAATGGTGAAAGGTTGCTGACAATGGTGTTTCAGAAATGGAGAAAATGGTGAAAGGTTGTTGAACAGCGATGGGGGAAAATGGTGTGAAATATTGTTGAACAGTGGTGTTTCAGCAGTGGGGAAAGTCAAAAAGTTGATGAATAGTGGTGTTCCAGCAACGAAGGAAGAGAAAAGAGTTGTTGAACAGTGGTGTTTCAGCAATGGGAAAGATTGCCTCTTCTTGAAGTAGGATCGTCCTTTCTTAGTAGGCCTGTGGTTTGATCGGGAATCTGCAAAAATCGATTGTAACATGGTATTTCTTGACAGGGATTATTAGTAAATGAAATCTAATCTAATACTAAATAAATTAACTTAAAAAGAATTAATTGCAATGAGGAGTAGGAGCCCCCTCTAAAAAGAGGTAATGAGAGTCTGCCACATATGTGGCCTTAAAATATTCTTTGGAAATAGGGCACTGGTACAGATGGAGTCGATGACTATTTACAAGTAACGGTGTTTTAGAGTCATCGATTGTGAGGAGCCTTACTGTTCCATTGGGGAAAACAGTGTCTACTTCATAAGGTCCAAGCCATCTTGTACGTAGTTTCCCTTGAAATTATTTGAACCGAGATTCATACAGTAGGGCCCAATTACCTTTTTGGAACTACTTATGCTTGATAGTTTTGTCATGCCATTTTGATCTTTGTTGTTGAATCATAGTTTTCTGATGAATGGCATCTAGTCTTTTTTCGTCCAATTCATTAAGCTGCTGCAACCTGGTTGTATGTGCATCGGTCAAATCAAGGTTGACAGCTAAACAAGTCCTTAAGGTTTTGATTTCAAATTCCACAGGAAAGACAACACTCTTTCCATAGACTAATTCATAGGGAGAGAATCCTGTAGTATTTCTCCAGGTAGTTATGTAGGCCCATAATGCTTCAGGGAGCCTGTGAAACCAATCCTTTCTGTTTTCCTTCAYTGTTTTTGTGAGAATGGCTTCTATTACTTTATTTGTGCTTTCCACCTATCCATTGGCTTGGGGGTGGTATGTTGTAGTCATTCTATGCTGAATATGATATTTTTGAAGGGTGGCTTTAAAACCATGAGAAGTGAAAGGAGGTCCTCCATCTGTAACTAATTCTCTTGGCACTCCAAATATGATGAAGATGTATTCAAATAAGAAATATATAATTGCTTCTTCGGTCGCTCTATTGAGTGCTTTAGCTTCCACCCATTTGGTCATATAGTATGTGCAGACCACTATGTAAACTTTTTGATTGGATGGGGGGTTAATGGGTCCTACAAAGTCTAAGGCCCATCTTTCAAATGTTTCAAGTACTATCTGGGGGTTTAATGGCATTTCATCTCTATGATTAGACTGGCCCACTCTTTGGCAGCTATCACAGGCCTAAATATATTTATTTGCATCTTTGAAAAGTGAGGGCCAATAGTACCCCATCCTAAGAATTTTATGTGTTGTTCTTTTATCAGAAAAATTCCCTCCACAAGGGCCATCATGACAAGCTTTTAGTAGATTATAAACCTCATCTTCGCTAATTCACCTTCGGATTTCTTGATCAGGTCCTATGTGGAAAAGACACCCACTTATCCAGCTATACCTAGCACTTTGTTGAATGATTCTTCTTTTCTCTCGGTGGGATAGGTGTGGTGGTAACTTCCCTGCAACCAAATAATTAGCGATGTCTGCATACCAAGCTGAGTGAGTAGATACTGCAAATAGATATTCATCAGGAAAGGAATCATCTACTGGGGTATCATCATCAGGTTTTAACCGAGAAAGGAAATCAGCAACTACATTTTCTTTTCCTGGTCTATCTACAATTGTAATATCAAATTCTTGCAATAATA
>ML777304.1:1170044-1187576 GCA_009831015.1 Picea engelmannii | reverse complement strand
ACCTGAATTCCTTGAGATGAGATAAAATGTCCAAGCACTATTCCTTCACTCATCATCATGTGACATTTTTCTGTACTTAGGGAGAGTTGGGCTTGTATGCATCGTTTAAGCACTTTCTCAAGGTTTTGTAGTGCTTCCTGAAAAGAAACACCATAAGGAGTAAAGTCATCCATAAAAATTTCCATAGAGTCATTAAGCATATCTGAAGAGATTCCTATAACTACTCTTTGGAAGGTTGCAGGTGCATTACATAGTCTAAATGGGAGGACTTTGTAAGCAAAAGTTCCCCAGGGGCTAGTAAAAGTGGTTTTATCTTGATCTTGGGGTGCAATTTTGATCTGGTTATACCCACTGAAACCATCTAAAATTGAGAAAAAATTCTTCCCTGACAAACTGTCTAACACCTGATCAATGAATGGTAATGGAAAGTCATCTTTTTGAGTAGCTTTATTTAAGGCTCTATAATCCACACATACTCTCCATTTCCCGTTTTTCTTAGGAACTATTACCAACGGGGAAACCCATTCACTGTCTTATATAGGATAAATAAACCCTGCATCAAGCAATTTTTGAAGTTCTTCTTTAACGATTTCTCTTAAATTAGGGTTCATTCGTCGTTGAGATTGGCAGATTAGTCGACAATCCTCCTTGATATATATACGATGAGTACATAAGTCAGGAGAGATTTCTTTCATATCTGTGTAGTCCCAAGAGAATGCTTTTTTATGTTCAAAAAGTAACTTCATTAATTGTTGTGTTTCAACATCTGTCAGGTTGGAGTTTATGTTTAGTGTTTTGCCAGGTTCAATTTCTACTGGTATGCTTTTAGAGGAGATGGTGGTAGGTGTTTGAGGTGGGTTCTCAGAGTCAAGGTTTTCCTGATTATCTAACTCTATAAGTGCAGCTAGCTGGTTGTGAGTTTCTGGAGTCATGGAGGAGGGTTCACAAATAAAATTATTAATTACTTCATCCTCAGTGGCATTTTTAAGGCTTAGAGCTTGTCTGATAGTCAAGATGGGTTGAGTAAGTTGATCATCAAAGTCTACCCATACAGAATTATCATTATTAATCAGGGGTGTAGCATGAGGGTAGAGGGTAAGTTGTTTAGTCTCGTAACCATTGGAAATTGTCATTGAACCTGATCTACAGCTGATAAAAGCATCTGTTGTGGCTAGCCAAGGCCTGCCCAAAATTAGAGGATGGCCCCCCAACTTTGTTTTAGGTTGTAGTACCACAAATTCAACTAGATAATTCCAGGATTCCACTGAGATAATTAGGTCTTCAATGACTCCCTCTGGCTTGATTGTGGATCGGTCAACTAATTCTAGGATAGTTGGGGTGTCTCTAGTTTCATTTTTCAATTGTAACAGTTGTGAGGTTTCCAGAGTCATAATATTGATAGCGGCACCTAAGTCTACTAGGAATCGAGGGATTGTCATTTTTCCAATTTGTATTGAGACGGTAGGGTGGTCGGGATCACCATATTTAACTGGGGGGGCTTTACCTGACATTAGTGCAGACAAGTCACCCATAACATGGACTGTGAGGGGATCCTTAATTTTCCTACCAGGCTTCTAAACACAAATGTCTCGCATTGTCCTGGCATAGATTGGTACATCTCGGAGTGCTTGTAGTAGAGGAATTTTGACATAAAGATTTTGTAATTCCCCTAGAAGATTGAAAGYAGGTGGCTCAGGCATTTTAGTCAAAGCTAAATGCTTAGGAAATGGTGGTTTTGTTGTTTCAGCAGCATTGTTAGAGGATGATCGTACCTTTTCAGGTACATCATGCTTTTTTGTTTCCTCTTTATCAGAAGAGGTAACATCGGCTATGATAGGTTCTACTATTCTCCCAGATCGTAAATGAATATCGTTGCATTGCGCAGGGAGAAGAGAAAATGTAGGCTGGTTATGAATATCAATGCACTGCACAGCTTTATTATTGGAGTTAGGGTTAGGTTGTATAGGTAGTTGGGGTCTCATCATTTTATTGTTTGGTGGAGTTCCTGATGGTAAGGAGAGTGGTTGCATAAATTGTGATTGAGGTAATTGATTTGGGAAGGGGGGTTGTTGTCCTCTCCAATTTGGATTCCATTGGTTCTGATATGCTTGTTGTTGTTGTGGAGGCCAAGGAGTCCACATTGATGGATCAACAAAGGGTGGGTTAGTTTGTTGCATGGGTGGGTAATTCATTTGATTTAGATATTGCATTTGACTATAGGGAGGGTAACTCATTTGATTGAAAGAATGATAGTTATTCCAATGATTAGAATATGTAAATGGCATGTTAGGATTCATACATTGTCCCCGCGGTTGCCATTGTCTTCTTTGTGTCAGCAGATAGACATCTTCAGCTTCTTCGTCAGTTGGTTGTAATGTTTCCTTGATTCTTGGTAGAGAAGGAAATTGTTGAGTCTCGTGATCTTTATCACAGATGGTGCAGATTGGATTTTTGTCCAATGGACATTCCCTTCATGGACAGAGCTTCTTCTGCTTCTGCTTGCTTCTGCAGGGTGTCAATTTGTGAGGCAAAAGAGCTTAACATTTCAGTTTTAAAACCTTCAAGTAAATTACCTATTTCGGCTCTTGTTGCTCCCCCACTTGCTGATTTTTGGACTCTTGAAAATGTGGTGTCCCTGCTATTTGATCTATTTCTTGAAGCTCCTCTTGAACATATTTTACATAGGTTAACAATTTCATCATATGATTCCTTAGATATGTCCCCTTTTCCAATCATATTCAACATATCTAGACAGTCATCCCTTACTCCTTTTAATAATATAGTTTTAAGAATATCTTTACTTACATTGGAGTGACTGGATCTTTGTAGATTATACTGTAGCCTTTCTACAAAGTCTTCCAGATTTTCATCCTCTTTCTGCATCATCTTAAATAGTTCCTCCCTTTTTTCTCTTGTTCAGCAATAGTCCTGGTATTTATTCAGGAATTTTTGTTTCATTTGGTCCCATGTTTTGATTACATGGCCTCCAAGACTCATGAACCATCTTAGTGCATTTCCTTTCAATGTTGCTGGAAATAGTTTTAATTTTTGAGCATTGGAAATGTAATCATAACTTCTGCATAATATATCAAACTCAAAAAGGAATTCATCAGGATCCTCTGAAGACAAAACATGAAAGTTAGGTAGTGTTGAGAGTGGAATGTTCTTCATGGGGTCTACCCCTCTAGGAAGATCACCAATAGGAAATCCTAATGTGGAAAAAGAGTTTTCATCATTTACCTCTCCTTTAGGACCTGCATGTTCTTCATGATGCATTTCTTCATTGTACTCATCCATGTTTTCTTCTGTCTGTTCCCCTGTTGCACTTGCTCTGTCCTCAATGTTTCCTGTTGGTTTCTTGACTGTCTTGGGACTCCAAACTTCTTTCCCCGTCTCAAATTTTGCTTGAAATGAATTTTGGGATTTCGGTTTCCGAGAGTTTGGTCGTTGAGAAGCAGATTCAGACTTTGATATAATCTCGTCAATATAAGTCTTTCTTCCTCCTCTTCCTCTGCTCCTGCCACCTGTAGGGTTAGTGTCTTTGGGGTCTCTGCGTCCTCTCATGCAATCTTTGTATCTGAAAAATCATAAGTGCTTTTGAAATCTATAATTACCTTCCCCGGCAACGACGCCAAAATGTTGGTCACTATAATTGCTTATTTAACTAAACAAACAAGTGCTACATAAATTGTCAACCCAGGGAAGTATGTTTATTTCAAAGGTAATCACGCACTATATATGCTCAATCTCAAAAGCAACCTAGAGTTGTAGTAAAAACATATTAATCACACTTTTCCTTGAACAAACTGAAGTTCTTAACTTGAATTACAGGAAAGAAATCTACCTGTTGCAGAGTTCAATGTTTAAAGAAATAATTGTCCAAAGAATCCTGGATTACATTAAAGAAATAACAAACTAGAAAATAAATCCTTCAAGACATTACAAAAGGAAAGACCAACTATTCTGTAACCAGAGAACATGACCCTATTCCCAAAGCAGGAATCTTCAGCACCTGTTTCCGATCATCAAACTTCATGAACTCATTGCTTAACTGAAATAATTGACACACACTGAAGGCTAACTATTTCTTAATAGAGAACAGGACCCTATTCCCGAAGCAGGAATCTTTAGCACCTGTTTCTGATTAGCACACTTTCATGAACTCATTAAAATAATTGACATACACTGAAGGCTAACTATCCCTAACAGAGAACAGGACCCTATTCCTGAAGCAGGAACCTTCAACACCTGTCTCTGATTATCAAGCTTTCATAAATTCACCAAGCAAGATTGCTAACTAGAATGATTAACAATTACCCAAGCATGAATCATATGAAAATAATGTAACAGCAAGACAGAGTTCAATAAAGTAGTGTTTCAGCAAAACAGAGTTCAGTAAAGTAGTGTTTCAGCAAAACAGAATTTAATCAAGGCATGAACAGAAATAACACTAACACTCTACAAAGCTAATGGGTGAATCTTGTGAAGAAGGTGGGCCCTTCCTTCTCACAAGATTCCCCTGAAACGAAAGGAACTAGAGAGAAATGCTCAGAACAATCTTTTATTCATCTGTCAACTGTATCATATTACAATCTGAAGTAAAACACGTCCCTCTCTGTAAATCCTTTCTTAGTTCCGAAAACAGAAGGTCCTCTCTAATGATGATTTCCTCTTATTTAAAGAGGAGAATCCCTTTGATACAATTTGATCAACATTTTATAGGTGTACATTTGAGTCCTATTCTTAGTCAGATCGACTTTCTAAACTGGAATAGGATATCCTAGTCTCCCGCAATAGAATGCTATTACAAGTGTTGAGTGAGGTGTTGTTGTTGCAGCTGGAGTAACAGCTTCTTTATTTGTCTTCTTTTAACTGTTGTTGTATGATGTTTCAGCATCACAAATCGCGGGTTGTTTCAGCCACGGGATTTTCATTCTAACTGTTTCAACAACTTGGTCTCAGGCAGCAGCGATGGTTAATGCTAGCTCAAGGTGTGGTTGTTGTGGTCAATGTAACAGTTTTGTGTTGTTGTTTCAGCATCATAGACCACGGACTGTGTAACAGCTTCTTCTGTGTGAGTTGTTGTTTCAGCATCGTTGACCACGGACTGTGTAATATCTTCTTCTGTGTGAGTTGTTGTTTCAGCATTGTTGACCACGAACTGTGTAACATCTTCTTCTGTGTGAGTTGTTGTTTCAGCATTGTTGACCACGGAGAGTGTAGCAGCTTCTTCTGTGTGAGTTGTTGTTTCAGCATCGTAGTCTACAGACTGTTTCAGCCACAGAGGTTGTGTGTTTTTAAATGTTTCAGCAACATGCCTTAAGGCTAATCTGCAATTCGAACTATTTCAGCACTTATACATTTCTGATCAATGGTTAAGTACGAGAGTAATGTAAAATTATATGCAAAACAAATTAAACATATAGTAAAGAGAAGAGAGTTATATACCTTTGGAAAGATAGGGTAAGGTGATAATGTGAGTTTAAATGTGAGTGAAACAAGGTGTAAAGGTAGCAAAAAGTGTGAGAAAAAAGGTACATTGTATGGTCCTAACAGACGTAAAGCGAGATGATGATATTACTTGCTTCTGACCTAGTTGTTAGACATAAATAAATATGTGACTGACACTGAGGTATCAGCTTATCAGCTGTGACATTGAGACATTGTAGTACTGTGATGTGCCAACCTAGTGTTGTGATGAGGTATCATTTTTACTGATACATATTTGATGCAGATGATGATAGCATTCTTTTGAGAATGATGATGCTTCCGATGAAGAAAACTTCTTATGACTCGTAAATATGCTAGCCAATGTTTCAAGATGATATTGACGATACTGTCCTCTAGATGCCACTGATGATGTAGACCTCTCTCACCTGATGCTGATGAAGAACATCCTTCTTGTTAAGGGGGAGTGTTGAAATAATGTAACTGCGAAGAGCATTCTTATTATTATTGGATTAAATCCCCATTGCGGATTAATCATGTCATTATTATTATTGTTGTTATTGGATCAATCCCCATTGTGGATTAATCATGTCTGTAATTGTATAAGGACCAAATCCCCTTTTGCGGATTGGTCATTGGACAATTACAATGGGAAGAATAAGAAGTCGGCCCCAGCAGTTATTATGGAAGACCCAGAATTAATTAAAGGTGGGTTTACCCACCCAGAGTGAGAGGTCATCCCTGCCATTTGTGACCTTTCACACATGTCAGTCTTGTATAAATAAGAGGCTAGCGGCTCACTTCAAACATACAACTCACTTGCTCATTATCTTATGAGGCAAGCTGCAATTACCAGTTAGAGAGAGGAGAAGAAGAGTGGTGCATCTCTTGGGGAGGACTATCTGTATTGGTTTGAGTTATCTCTTGAACATTGTATAACCTACTTATGATAAGGAATTTTTTGCTAGGTTTTCTTCCCCTAGAGGGTTTCCCAGGATAAATGTTGTGTCTCTTGTGAATTTGTATTTCTCAGTGATTGTGTTCTTATGATGCTCTTATCTATTGAAATGTAAATAAATATAATAATGGCATAAACATTAACACATACGCGGATTGGTTGTGTATAGGGTGAGTATGTACACAGGATGACTGTGTATAGCGTGCGTACGTACGCAGGTTGGCTGTGTATAGGGTGAGTACGTATGCGGGCTGACTGTGTATAGGGTGAGTACATGTTGATAAAGCCATGAAACTTGAGAAGATGAAGGGGCGGAGGTTATAGATTCTGAGATCAAGCTCCAAGGAAGGTCTAGAGTGCTCAGATACATCAGATCCATCCATTGGTTCAAAAGGTATGTCTTATTTCTATGAATAGTTGGATTTTGGTGTATGCATGAGGAATGGAAATGGAGATTTGAGGATTCTCCCTAGAGAGACTAGTGGCTGCATGGGTTCTTCTGTATAAGTCAGATCTACATAAATACAGTGTCGATATATTTATCATTGATACTTCTTATTGAGGCACATCTTGTATTTCTTATCATATGGATAAGAGTTTTTATGGTACATGTTTGAGATCTTGTATTTATTGATGTACTGAGAAGTTGAATATGAGAAAGGGGTTGATGACTAAGATCATGTGAGGGACATTATACTTGTTCATGATTACACATACCTCTATGGAACATGAATAGAGAGAGACATACTTGCCTTGAGTAGAGGTTATGTATGAGGATGCATGCACAAGGTATAGTTACATTCTAGATACAGTGATAGGTTACAGATCTATGTGAAATAAGTTACAGAGGATCAAAAGTTTTCAACTGAAAGGAACCTTAGTTTCAGAAGGCATACGCAGGTTGCATAGTAGATAGGTCGTGTACATACGCGAGCTACATAACAGATAGAGCACGTACATATACGGGTTGCATCACTACAGGTTGTGTATCAGTTGTGGATACATGTTCAGTTAAGGTACAGATTGATTATAGGGCAGTTGTACAGATTGGATACAGGTCAGTGGTACAGGTTGATACTGTTGTACAGTAGTATATCTCATAGTGATAGGTTGACAGTGTAAATGTTTTGAACCTGCACAAAATATATCTAGCTAGAAAATACTACACACATTTGCAGAGAGAATTTGAGAAAGAAGAAGGAGAGAAAGAATGGAAGAATTCTCATTAACTATATTCCACACTCAAAGAGTGAATAATTTACAATAGATATAGGATACATGAGTAAATAATGATCCATAGTGGTGGTCTAGACTGATCTAGACACACACAAGCAGTTACGGGAGTAAACTTCCACCTAGTCTAGTCTCTCAGACAGTTACGAGAGTGAACTGCCACCTAGTTGAGTTAACTAGTCAACTAGTCTTCAGTTAACTGAACAAAGAGTAGTGAGGAGTTAACTCAGGGAATCAAGTGTAATGCGCCAGTCTGGTGATGATCCCAAGGAAAGTGTGCATTAGCATGGTGATGATCTCAGTGTTGCATGGTGACAAAACCAATGCAGCATCTAGACTCAACTCAACTAGTCAAACTGAAGTGTCAATTGAAGAGAATATTCTCCTGGTGGAATATTCTCCCATAAAATATAGGAGACTAGATAATGACTAATTATGACTAATAAACAAGGAATAACCTTAGGAAAAATAAATCATAGGTGTGTGTGAAGTAACTCCAACACCCCCTCTGAACATCACTATGGTGAAAATAAAGAATGGGTCCCAGCAACGAGGCCATGTTAGGTGCCCAAATACAAAATATACACTGAAAATAAAGTGAGGAAAGAGGGAAAACCTCATGGGAAAACCCCCCCCTCAAATTACAATGCATAAAAAAAATAAAAATAAGAAGGAACAAAAAGCAGTTGCTAAGCAACCATGTCCTTCACTCCAAGAAGACCTTGCAACTGTGCAAGTTTGTGCTCGTTGAAGATTTTTTTGAAGATGTAGATGTCTGCACGGATCTGATGAAGTATATGCATCATTGATATTTCCACACATATCCACTTTATCTTCTTGTAATGAATAATATCCAAATAAAGTTTGGATGAAATTTTGAAAATCGTGCAGCTGTTTCGAGAAAAATGCTGAAATTTTATTGATTTTAAAAAGATCATAACTTCACTTTCCGGAATCCGTTTCGGACGATTTTTTTTTGAAATTCGATATTTTCCCAAGAGGAATTCAAATATCCAATTTGTTTCTACAAATTTTCCTCGGAAAATATCAGAATGGGGTCTGATTTGGGCGACTCTCTTTTTGTCTCCTAAGATGCATGCATTGCGCATGGAAAAGTGTTTGCATGTGACTCCTGAGATGCATGCCATATATATTCCTATTGAATTTCAGAAAACAAATATGAAATGTAGTAGACATCATCTTCAATTATTGGAATACAAATTTCTGCAAATACTTTTGTAGAAGGCTCTTCAAACTGAGATGATTTATCTTCCAGTGGCTTTTCTACATTCTCTATATTTTCAATCCCCTGCATGCAATCTTCACAATATTATTTATTCCCAAATAAAACCTCCAATCTTCTCCATAAATAATTTGGAGTGAATTCTTGTGAGTCATCATATACTTGATGGAGAATTTCGGGAGAAATAAAATAGAGGATACATCCTATGGCCATATCGTGTCTATTGAGAAAGTCATTTTAATTATCAACAGAATCAGACTCTACTTCCATTGCCATAGTTATTTGGTACAATCCTCTACATCTGAGCATAAGAATAATTTTTGGCTTCCATTCCAAATAGTTATGAGGTGTGAGAAGTATTTCTGGCGAATAATCCATATTTTTGTTGTCTTCAATCTTTTGTACCTGCAAAAAAAATTTGGTGTAGCTTTTGCTTAGCAGTCTGTCGACTCTGATACCATGTAAATGTGTTGAACCTACATAGAATAGATCTAGCTAGAAAATACTAAACACATTTGCAGAGATAAATTGAGAAAGAAGAAGAAGGAGAGAAAGAATGGAAGATTTCTCATTAACTGTATTCCACACTCAAAGAGTGAATAATTTACAATAGATATAGGTAACATGAGTAAATAATGAGCCATAGTGGTGGTCTAGAATGATCTGGACACACACCAGCAGTTACGGGAGTAAACTGCCACCTATTCTAGTCTCTCAGGCAGTTACAGGAGTGAACTGCCACCTAGTTGAGTTAACTAGTCAACTAGTCTTCAGTTAATTGACTGAACAAAGAGTAGTGAGGAGTTAACTCAAGGAATCAAGTGTAATGCTCCAGTATAGTGATGATCCCAAGGCAAGTGTGCATTATCATGGTGATGATCCTAGTGTTGCATGGTGACAAAACCAATGCAGCATCTAGACTCAACTAAACTAGTCAAACTGAAGTGTCAACTAAACAGAATATTCTCTAGGTGGAATATTCTCCAAGTGGAATATTCTCTCCTAAAATATGGGAGACTGGATAATGACTAATTATGACTAATAAACAAGGAATAACCTAGGGAATAATAAATCCTAGGTGTGTGTGAAGTAACTCCAATAGACAGTGGTTCCATCATTCTACTTCTACTTCAGGGTGGCGGGATGGGGCAAGGACAGCTGGTTGTAGCCACCTTCCGATTGTATCTGGAGAACATAGGGGATTGTACCCTCCTTCTAGTAGTAGCTAGATAATTGGGGAGTTAGAGTTTCCCTCAGGTTGTAGCCTAAGAAACTAGGGGGTTGGAGCCTCCTTCCAGTTGCAGCTGGAAAACAAAGGAAGTTGGTGCTTCCAATGAATGTAATTCTTCAAGACATATAAGAGAAATCATTCTGTGGTTTTCTCCCGATTTGGGTTTCCACGTAAAAAATTGGTGTATTGTGTATGTGTGTGATTGTCCATTTCTTATTTCTCATTATTGGATAATAATACTACATTGATATAACACTTGGATCAATTTGGATAAAAAGGATTATAATTTCACTATTACTGATTCAACCCCCTTCTCAGTAATCCAACAATTTGTATCAGAGAAGGTTCCTTGAGAAATCATTTTAACCACTGAAAGGTAGATCATGGAGAGTACCAACTCATATAAAAATGGAATACCANAGTTTGATGGATAGAAGTATGATTTTTGGAGCATAAGGATGAAGACATATATACAGGCACAGGGATTTCAAGTTTGGCAATCAATTGTAGATGGATACACAGCACCAGCAGTTCCACCAACAAATGACAAGGCAGTAAAACTTGGTGAGAATAATTCCAAAGCCACAAATTCACTTTTGAATGGTCTCAATGATATGGTATTCACCAAAGTTGCACACTATAAATCAACTAAAGAGATTTGGGACAAGCTTCGAAATATTTATGAAGGAGATACAAAAGTCAAAGCAACAAAGATTCAGACTTACAGAGATAAGTTAGAACAACTAAAAGTGAAGGAAGATGAAGATATCACAGCCTACTTCTTACGAGTCGATGAAACAGTGAATCCAATTGTAGGATTGGGAGAAGAAATTGAAGAATCTGTAATTGTTCAAAAGATACTAAGATCTCTTCCTATGAGATTCAACCATAACATATCAGCACTAGAAGAAAGATTGGATCTAGATTCAATAAGCATGGATGAACTGCATGGAATCTTCACAGCATATGAAATGAGAACTTAGCAGGAAAATCCAGATGTAAAAGAAACAGCCTTCAAAGAATCCAAAAGATCAAAGAAAAAGAAAAAGGAACAAGAAGAATATAGCAGTAGCAATGACATCTCGGAAGATGATGAAGAAGTGGCCAACTTCATCAAAAGACTGAAAAAGGGAACCAATGGTAGGTATAGAGGTAAGCTCCCTTTAATTTTTTTTAATTGTGATGGTATTGGTCATTTTGCTAAAAAAATTCCTCATGAGAAAAAGAGAAATGATGAAGGTTCCTCAAAAGGAAAACGCACATATAAAGGTAAAAGAACTACAAACAAATTTTTCAAGAAAAGATTATACACCAAAGAAGACATCTCATCATCAGATGAAGATGACGTCAGTGATAGTGAGACAGGCAGAGTTATATTCATGGAAGTAAAAGACTCTGACAAAAAAGACTTCGAAGAAGAATATGAAGAAGCCAAACAATAATGTGAAGAAGTCGAAGAAGAAATTGAAGAGGCAGAAGTTAACTATCAAGAATAATTAATGTGTGCCATAGAAGTTATCAAAAGAGAAAAGAACAAAAACAAGAAACTACAAGCAGAACTAGACAAGAAAAATGACACTCGAGAACTAGAACAAATGATCACAAAATTGAAGGTTCAAATAGAAGCAGATAAAAGAATTGAAGAAGCACTCAAAGAACAACTAGAAGAAAAGGACAAGATCATTTGAAACTTGGAAGCAGAGATTGTCACATTAAGAAAGGATATTCAAAAGAAAAATATGCATAATAGCTCAAAAGTTCTGGATGACATTATCAGTAGTCAAAAATCTAATGTTGACAAGTCCGGACTTGGATACAATCAGACAAAAAAGGGATCAATATCCAAAATGACAGAGCGAGAAACAAATCCAAAAATCTATGCAGAAACAATCAAAGAGGATAGGAAGATATATAAGGAAGATTACAGGGACACTCCTCCACCAAGAATATTCAGATTTCAAAATCAACAACAGATAGATAAGCCTCAAGAAGAAGAAGGATTCATAAGAGCACCTCCTTTTAGAAGATCTTCAACTCCCAGGTATCAAACTATATTTTTTGGTTTATGTTATGCATGTAATAATTTTGCACATAAAGATGTGAATTGCAGAGCTAACAAGAGGAACAATAACAACTTTGAGAGTCATACACAAAGGGATTATTCAAGAAGACCTAGTGAAACACAAAGAAGAAGTTACAACAGATTTGAATCTTTGAGCACTGAAGTGGAATGTTACAAATGTAACAATTTTGGACACATGGCCAAAGATTGCAAAATGACAATCCCTCCTAAAGAACCTCAACAGAATAACAACAGTCGCAGACAAGAACCTCATAAAACGACATGGATAATAAAGCAAGATTAGTATAGCAATGAAGAATGCACAGTCGCTCTACAAGATAAGCAGAAGAAACATGGTGGTATGTTGACAGTGGGTGTTCAAAACACATGACAGGTGATAAAGACAAATTTCTTACATTAAGAAAGAAAAGAAATGGATCAATCTCCTTCGGAAATGATAATTCATCCAAAATCATTGGAGAAGGCACAGTCTGAATTGGGAACAAAAATGAAAAGGAACAAAACGTTCTACTGGTAGAAGATATGAAACATAATATTCTAAGTGTGAGTCAAATGTGTGACCAAGGTCATAAAGTTACTTTTGATTCACAAAAGTGTGAGATAAGAAAGGAAGGTTCAGGGAAATTGGTCGGTATAGCTGCAAGAACTTCAAACAACATATATGTGTTAAGTGAAATTAGAAATGAAAAGTGTTGTCTAGGAAAGGAAGATGAAAGTTGGCTATGGCACAGAAGAATGGGTCACATGCATTTTGATAACCTTGTCAAAGTCAGCAAAAGAGAAGAAGTTAGAGAAATGCCCCAAATCATGAAACCAACCAACACTTTATGAAAGAATTGTCAACAAGGAAAGCAAACAAATACCAGGTTCAAATCAAAGGAATATTCAACAACAAGACCATTGGAAATTGTGCACACTGATCTAGTTGGACCAACTACAACAAATGGATTAAAAGGTGAGAGATACTTTATGTTATTAGTTGATGACTATACAAGAATGACTACAGTTTTCTTTCTCAAGAACAAGTCAGAAGCTTTTGAAAACTTCAAGATCTACAAGGAAATGGTTGAAAATGAGATGAATTCAAGAATCAAATGCTTGAGATCTGATAATGGAGGAGAGTTCACTTCAAATGAATTTATGGACTACTAAAGTAGTCATGGAATAAAAAGGCAATTCTCCATTGCTAGGACACCTCAACAGAATGGAGTTGTTGAAAGAAAGAATAGGACAGTACAGGAAATGTCTCGAACAATGCTAATGGATTCCAAATTGACAGATACATTTTGGAAACAAGCAGTGCATACAGCAGTTCACATTCAAAATAGATTAATTCTTAGAAACAACACCGATAAAACTCCCTACAAGTTGTGGAAAGGAAGACCAACAAATGTGAAGAACTTCAGAGTTTTTGGAAGCAAATGATACATCAAAAGAGAAGATGGTAGAATGGGAAAATTTGACTCTCGTGTGGACAAAGGAATACTTGTTGGTTACTCAAGTATAAGGAAATCATACAAGTGTTTCAATCTAATATTGAACAAATTTGTGGAAAGCATCAACGTAAAAATTGATTAAACAGAAAGACCCGAATCAAAGGAAGAAGAAAACAAATCAATGGAACAACTTTTTGAAGAAGAAGCAGAAGATGAAGTAGAAGAGGAAGATGAAGAGAATCCAATAGAAACAGAAGAGCAAGTTCAGAAAGTATCTCCAAAGACACCTAGCAAACAAGTACAGAAGAATCATCCTTCAGATCAGATTATTGGAAACAAAGATGCAGGAGTTGAGACTAGAAGAAAAAATTGTTCACTAGAACAAACACACCTAGCACTCTTATCTACAATTGAACCAAACTGTTATGAAGAAGCCAGCAAGGATGAATTTTTGAATAAGGCCATGGATGAAGAATTGGATCAAATAGAGAAAAATGACACTTGGGAATTGGTTCCAAGACCAAAGAATAAGAATGTGATCAGCACAAAATGGGTTTTCAGGAATAAATTAAATGAAGATGGACAGGTTACAAGGAACAAAGCTAGATTGGTATGTAAAGGATATGCACAGATTGAAGGAGTCGACTTTGAAGAGACATTTTCCACAGTTGCCAAAATGGAAGCAATCTGTTTGCTTTTAGCTTATGCATGCTCCAAAAATGTTAAAGTATATCAGATGGACGTAAAATCATCTTTTCTGAATAGGGAACTTGAAGAAGAAGTCTACATTCAATAACCAAAAGGATTTCAGTTGTCAGAGAACACCGACTATGTGTGTAAATTAAAGAAGGATTTATATGGTCTAAAACAGGCTCCTAGAGCATGGTACTCTAGACTAGATAAGTATCTGCAGCAGCCAGGTTTTAGAAAAGGAAGTGTAGAAATCAACCTCTACATCAAGGTAAGTCAAGGTAATATTTTATTAATTGAAGTTTATGTTGATGATATTATTTTTTGTCGTGATGATGACAGGTTAAGCCAGAAATGTGCAAAAGATATACAGAATGAATTTGAAATGTCATTACTTGGAGAACTATCCTTCTTTTTGGGACTTCAGATACATCAAATCAACCAAGGAATTTTTATTTCTCAAACCAAGTATATGAGAGAAATTATAAAGAGGTTTGGAATGGAAGATTGAAAACCAGTTATCACTCCCATGCAAAACAGTTGTAAGTTGAGCAAAGATGATGATTCGAAGTCTACATATCAGAGGTAATACAAGTCAATGATTGGTAGCCTACTATATGTGACAGCATCCATACCAGATGTAATGCAGGCGGTTGGAGAGGTGGCACGATTTCAAGCAGCACCAAAGGAATCACATGTATTAGGACTAAAGAGGATTTTCAGATACCTCAAAGGAACATAAGAGTTTGGATTATGGTATCCAAAAGGAAAAGATCTATCACTTATTGCCTACACAGATGAAAATTGGCAGGTTGTATTGATGACCAATGAAGCACCAGTGGAGCAATGTTCTACTTAGCTGAGTGTTTGGTATCATGGCTAAGAAATAAACAATCATCGGTATATTTATCTACAGCCGAGGCAGAGTATATTGCAGCAGCATCATGTTGTACATAGGTTCTTTGGATGAAACAAACTCTGACAGATATACAGGTTGAGTATGATGAGCCCATTCCAATCTATTGTGATAATACAAGCACCATCAGTATCTTGAAGAACTTGGTGATGCACTCCAAGATGAAGCACATTCCAATCAAGTATCACTTTCTACGGGAGCAGTTTGCATAAAAGAACATAAGAGTTGAGTATGTGGGCACAAAAGAACAAGTGGCAGACATCTTCAAAAAACCACTTCCACGGGAATCCTTTGAATATCGTATATGTCTTATATTTACACGAGGAATCACCATAAGAGGATAGTTCAGTCAGGGGGAGAAACCCCTGATGGAAAGATACCTTTTCCATTGATGACAAAGGGGGAGATATTTATCAGATGCAGAGGACATAGGCATGGTTTCAGGGGGAGTAGATTTATCATACACAGAGGACAGAAGCATGGTTCCAAGGGGAGAATATTTATCAGATATAGAGGACAGAGGCATGGTTCTAGGGGGATATATGATTTCAGTATTGCATCAAAGTGTTGCCATCAATGCCAAAGGGGGAGATTGTTGATTAAGGTTGGTTGTCATTGATTTCAACCCTTGAAGAAAGCCCCGTGGCCCAAGGTTTGGGTAATGAACCCAAGATTGATTGATGTAAAGATGACTCATTATTATCTTGTCATGGTTGATAAGAAATAAAAATGGATGAACTCCAAAGTGGTCCCCTTATTGTGAAATCCCTCATGGGAAGACGCTTTGTGCAGTGAGAGAACCCATGCTTATTTGAGGAATAATGAGATGAAGGACATTGAATTAGTGAGTGAAAATATCCTAGATGGATAGTGCTTGTCATTTTGTTTCTGGTGGTATGTGTAATGTCACATAACTCCTCACGGTTAGAGAGTTATGACCATATGAAGTTGGAGAACCCTCATGAGTCTTATAGATGTAAATTCTAACAGATACAATGGCAAATACAAACATTACACAGAGATTTTTCACCTGGAAACCCAAACTAGGAAAACCAGCATATATTATATTCATACATTGTGTTACATTGTTTACAATACAATATACATATAGGATCCAGAGGCATCCAAAACCCTAACCCAATGACCTAGGTTAGTCCAAATCCCTAATTCCTTAACCGGAAATAGAAAACCATCAGCAAAAAAACATGTGCCGAAAAACCACCTAAATATCATGTGGTCCCGGAAATATGTCGTCCCGGTAATATGTCGTCCCGAAAATATGTCATCCCGGTGTGAAACAAATTTCGAGGGTGCTACCCCTGAACCCCTACATGCCTAGCATAGATGCTCAGACACTACTACTTGTGCAAAGAATATAACACATACCCAACATTCTCCCACATGTTTTTTTCTTTGCACACAAGGGGTTACAGAGTTACATAGTCAACAATCTAGGGCAGCAATGCCCATGGATCCTCTACACCAAGAGAACTTCTCAGTGCTCACAGATTTTGTTAATGAATCTGCAACATTCTTCAAAGTGTCCACCTTCATCAGTGATACTTTCTTTTCTTCAATCATGTCTCTCACAAAGTGATATTGAACATCAATGTGCTTTGTCTTTGAATGATAAGCAGGGTTCTTTGCCAAGAAAATTGCACTCTAACTGTCACACTCTATCCTTACATCTTCTTGTACCAACCCAATACATGAACACAATTTTGTAACCATATTGATTCCTTGCTTGCATGAGTGGCTGCCATGTATTCAGATTCTATAGTTGAAAGTGCCACTATAGCCTGTCTTTTGCTCATCCAACTTATTGCTCCTCCAAACAGGTTAAACACATACCCGCTTGTAGATCTCCTACGATCCAAATCTCCAGCCCAGTCTGCATCCACAAAGCCATGTATATCAACCACCCTGTCCAATCCTGGTCTTCCTTCGTAGCACAATCCATAGCTAGAAATGCCACGCAAATACCTGAAAACCCTTTTTACTACTGTCCAATGCTCCTTCCCTGGTTTTGACATATACCTACTCAAAACTCCCACTGCATGTGCAATGTCTGGTCTAGTATAGACCATTTCATACATCAAACTACCAACTTCACTTGCATATGGAACATGAGACATGTCCTTCTCTTCTTCGTGTGTCTTGGGACACTGATCCGCAGATAACTTTACACCAACAGGAATAGGAACCTTGACCGGTTTACATTCCTGCATATTAAACCTCTGCAATATTGTCTCGACATATTTTCTTTGATTTAACCAGAGTTTCCTCTTTTTTCG
>ML777304.1:1100447-1133510 GCA_009831015.1 Picea engelmannii | reverse complement strand
TGAGGAGCCAGTGACACAACTCACATCTGGGAAGAAACTTGGGGTTTCCCAAAGCTAACACAAACATGGGGTTTTCCTATGGCACACCAAGGCGAGTTGAAAAGATAGGTGCCTAGAGGGATGGAAAGAGGGAGAACCCACATCAACAAAGGGAGCCCAAATGAAAGGCAGACAAAGTTGGTAAATAAGGGGGGCGAAAGGCTAGGCAAAGAAAGTTGGAAAGATGGGCAACCACATGAGGAAATGTGAAGAAAAGAAAGCAGTGCGTGCAAAGGTGGGGCAACGCTATTTCGCAAGATGTGCGCCCGACCAACAAAACCGAAGAGCCAGCGACACAACTCATGTGGGAAAAAAATTGGGGTTTCCAGAAGGAAAGGAAGGGCGAGTTGGTAAGATGGGCGCACAAAGGCAAGGTGTGTCAACAAGGTGGGGGCACAAAGGCAAGGCGACTTGGAAAGACAGGCGCCCACAAGAGGAGTTGTTACAAAAACGAGGCAGGGAACCCAAATGCAACGATAGGCGATTTGTCAATATGGGCGCCTAAATGCAACGCAAGGTGAGTTGGCAAGATGGGTGCATGAACGCAACGCAAGGTGAGTTGGCAAGATGGGTGCCCAAACGCAACGCAAGGCGAGTTTGCAAGATGGGCACCCAAACGCAACACAAGGTGATTTCAATCCCTCTTACACTTCATTAGCTTGGTTTATTTGGGGTAATATATGTTCCTTATTTATTGAATGAGTATGTAGGGGTATTATGAGATGCATCCCATTCCCAAAATTTAGGAAATGTAGTAGATGATAATGAAAGCACAGTGGAAACGATCTCTAAATAGAGGAAGGTCATCTCTTTAGTTGATAAAATTAGGGAAAGTAAGATAAAAAATAGGACTAGTATAGTAAAGTTAAGGAATGAGAGGATGGATGTGGAAATAGACTAAGTATGTATAAATGAAAACAACCCAATGTATGCAAAAACAACGTTGATAAGAAAAAAATTTAACCAATAAAATGGGGAATGAAACCTTGATTTTTGGATGGAAAAACCATGGAAGATTAAGTAAGGGTATGTATTAAAGTTTTATATGATGGAAATAGGCTTTGTTACCTTTTTATTCAAGACAATATTATATAGGGATGAGATTGGGAGAGGTTTATGGTGAAGCCTAAATTTGACACTTTAAGAGTTAAAGAAAATTTGGTCGTTATTTTGGCTAAACTACCTTATCTCATCATGAAACTATGGGATTAACAAGTTTCAAAGATATAATTAATAGGTAAATGGATTATATTACAATGGATGATAGAATAAAATGCATGGAAAGTTCATCACTTGTTATGGAAAAGCAATTCATAGAGTTAGACCTTGGGGATGTTCTCTCGGGTGACATTAAGATTGTGTCGGGTGGAATGGAGCCCATATAGTTGATGGACTACATAAACATCCCTTTCAGATGGAATTTTGTAGAACCAATGGCCATTTAAAATATTCATGTATAAAGAGGGGTTAGAATGACATGATAGATGATATGAGCCAAATGTTAAGCCATTATAGGTATGGTAGTTATAATTTAAGAAGATTTCAGGTTCACCCAAATTATTCTTAGAAACTTGTTCCATATTGTAGGGGAGAAATTCCCACATCCCACTTCTTACATTGGGAAGAAGGAAGAAACAAAAACTAGTATACAATACAAAGAAATATTCATGGCTAATAAAGAAATGAAATCTCTATTATTTTATGAAATCAATAGTTGTCAATCTTAGTTAGATATGTAACTTGAACATAAATGAAAAGGAAGAGGGTTTTGGTCATTCCCCACCCACACATATCCTTATTTATGATGGAAACTACACGATATAAAAATGTAATGATGAAGGAACAAATCCAACAATAAATTATTAGGACATTGAAGGAGTAGGGCCCATCCCTACTAAGTTTACTTATGAAGGTGTAACACAAAAATGAAACCTTGATGTAGCAAGTTGAAAAATGTAGCATAAGAAAATATAGGAAAGAGAAGGCCACAAAATTCCCCTCTATTGAGATTTTTTAGAGTGATTCGTATTCAAAGAAGGAAAAGTACTCCCTCCCAAGATGTAACACAATATACCTCCCAAGATCATGTAAAATAAAAAAAGGTCAATGACGTTGTAGAGGGTAGAGGAGGGGGTTTGGAAACTGAGACTAGAGATACCATTCAAAAGTGTCGAGGAAGGAAGTAGTGTATACAACTATCTAAGGAAGAAGAAAAGGTTGAGGTTAATAGGGGAAGTAGAGATCAATAAAAAAGGCCCTTAGAATAGGGATAACCTCATTAAAGAGGAAGTAATGATTTATGTGTCCATAAATATAATGGGTTTGGAAGCACCTCTTAAACACAAATCCTTGAAAAGAATGATCCAAAATTATAAGTAGATGTTCTTTTTGTACATGTGGCTATGTTAAATAACAAATATGTAGTGGGATCACTCTAGATATACTAAAAGGGTGGAATTTTGTTGTGAATAGTGCTATAGGTTGATCAAGCGAATTGGTAGTTGGATAGAGGTAGTCATGCAAGATATAAAAAAAAAAAAAAACATATTTTTTGGATTCTACAATAATGTGCACCGTTTATGTGATTTATTTGAAAAAATAATTTATTTTTTAAAATTGATATGGGCCATGTCATAAAACAAAGGATCAATGGATAAAAATCATGGGTGAGGCCTCCTTATTAGAACACATAGCTAGATGAGGGGATATAAATTTGGTATTGAGAAGAACAAATGTATGTGGATATGAGGGAAGACTTGATGCCTTGTCTATTTTTTTAACACTTATTTGAAGAAAAGGGCATAGTGGATGTAAAACCTTCAATATCAAACCTACTTAGAGGAATAAAAGGACAAGCATGAAAACCATTGGTAAAAGTATTGACTAATTTCTTGTTTTAGATAGTTTCTCCACTTATCTTGGGAGATACATAATGGGGGTTGGAGTTGATGTAAATTAATACCACTTTCAAATTATTCTTCAACTTAAATCAAATGAAAAAAAATCCCTCGATGCCATACAAATTCAACTCATATCAACTCAAGAATGAGGAATAAAGGGAAATGATAAAAAATGAATGGGTTGCAATTATAGGTTAAGTGAATACGCTATGACAAGTTTTCTTGACAATTTGAAAAGGACCAAATCCATCTGAAAAGATTGTGTAAATTCCAAAAATACCCAAAACTAGAGATAGAAGGGAAGCTTGAGTTGATTTATGGAACCTAAAATAGGGAACCATGTTAACACAAAACAAGGAAATGATAGATCAATTAGAAGGAGAATGAAAAAAATTGATATGTTGGGATCAATCCTTATGGAGGAAAAAAAGAGCAGGGATCTTCATTGATGATGTATTATTGTTTCGAAATGGTACACTTAGAGAGGAAAATTCTAACCCTAACCCTAATGAGATTGTATTCTTCTGAGTTTGGGGACAAAGCCCACGAAATTACCATTTTCGACTGCATAATGCTTGGCGGCCTCCTTCTCTGTCTCTGTCGCTCAGGTTTTTCTGTGCTTGGCCTCCTTCTCTGTCGCTATCGCTCAGATTTCTCTTGCCCATATCCTTATGTGTCTTGGCATCCTCCTACCCTTGCTCTTCGTGAGAGGGCTTGGCTTTATCTCTTGCCCATTTCCCCTCTTCTATGTCGCGCGAGTGTGAGTGTGCTCTAATTTCGTGAATGAGTAGGCGCGAGTGTGTTTTGTTTGTTTGAATTTTGTTTTTTTATTTTTTTAAGTAATATATTTTATATTTAATTAATATTATATATATATATATATATATATATATATATATATGTGTATGTTTTGTTTTGTTTTTTGTTTTTTTTATTTTTTTAAATAATATATTTTATAAAATTAATTTATATTTAATTAATATTATATATGTTTTTTTAATGTATTAATATGTTTTTTTGTTGTTGTAATTAATATATATTATATAATTAAATTAAATTAATATGTTATGTGCAACTACACTAGTACAATTTGATTATAAACTTAATGAGGAAAGTGAATCCTAAGTCTAGCTTGAATATTGTTGACCCTTTCCTTCAACAATTTTTCTCATGAACTTCACTCCCTTGCTTAAGAGAAACATGGGAAGTTATTAAGTCACTATGTTGGCTAATTCAAGGTTGGTTCAATAGATATATAGGTAGTGTGTAAGTGCATGCATCATAGGCTTAAAAACCTCTTCATCATCATGTTCCTTAGCTTGACTATAAGACTCTATTTAGGGTTTCCTATCTACACTAAGAGTGAAGTGATGCTAACACTAAGAATGAAAAAATTAATCTAAAAGCAAGGAGGATGCCCAATCTCATCCTTTCATATCATGTTCCTTCACCCTCAAAGGTTGGTGATATACACTTCTTATAATCCAAATCAAGAGCATAAGGAGAAGGGGTTAATGAGAGTGGTTTCCACTATTCTAGAGAGGAAGGAGGCAACATACATAAGACTACTAAATATATCAATCATTTCAATGAATGATCATCTTAGAATTCATGAGATAGGCTAAGATACTAAACCTAAATTAGAAGGTTGCAGTACAATGTTCGAAAAAGTGAATTTGCATAATTAACTTGAATAGAAATAATATGCCACAAAGAAAAATAACTTAATATAATAACATAAATGAAATTGTTGTGACAACAAAATTGCATTAGTTGAAAGTGAAATGACATGAAGAAAATAAAATGTATGTAACAACTTGCATGAATTCTCTACATGAAACTATGATATACTTGGAAAAATAAAACATAACCATGTGACAAAGATAGAATAAACCATGCAAGTGCAAGTTGATGAGCATACCCCTTGTGATTAAACCTACTTGAGAAAATGATTTGCATAACCTCAAGAATGCATATTAGTAACAATATGGGCCTCATATTTCCACTATTTGGTGACCCATCATCACCCCCAAACAAAAGGTTTTGTGCATCCTTGTGCAATAAAAAATGTCTAATGTCCCATTATTTGTGTTCCTTGCAAGCATCCCTAAGGTCATAGGACACAAATTGAGTAATGACACCTTTGACATGGTACCCTACATTTTTTTCTATTTTCTTTCAAATATTCCTTCTCCTTTTCCTCATCCATATTTCCTAGAGGTGTGGAATGTAGTAGGAGAGGAGGAATGAATCTTAGCCCGATCTGTTTGAGCTTGATTTTTCTCAAAGACTCCTTGTAAAATTCAGACCTATGTAGGGTAGCTTATAAATTATGAGGGGAGTGTGGTTATATCCTCTAAAGATCAAGATGAATCCCACTACATATGGCTTGGAAATCTTGGAGTGCACATTCCCTTGAAATTTTTACTGTATCTTCAACATGGGAAATTGCCTCTCTTTGTTTCCCCTCTAGGATGGGCATTAGCTCTATGTCGGATGTCAAAGCTATGTGGCTATTAATGAGTTCCTATGGACTAGTGGATTCAACTCTATTCCATAGGTGGTTGACAATTTATTCTTTCCTATACCTATGGAACTTGGAACCCTTATAGAAACCATATGGTGTTATGTAATTCACTGCCAACCATGGAACAATCTACCGGTATTTTTGTTTCTTGTGTCCAACCAGTGGAGTGAAGGGATATTCAAAACTTCTTAAGAAGTGTATATTTTGTGGAAAGGGAAGAGGAGTTGTGATCTATTGTTAGAGTCCACTATATAATCACATAATCACTTGAAGAGCACCCTTTTCAAATGGATTTATTTGTAGTTTTATAATGGAAAGTAGAGCCTAAGATTAAGAAGAAGGGAAGATTTGAGTTAACAAATGAAGCATCTGTAACCGACTACATATTGAGTTAACAAATGAAGCATCTGTAACCGACTACATATTGAGTTAACAAATGAAGAATCTTCTTCTAGTTGTATTTTTCCCATATATATATATATATATATATATATGTGTGTGTGTGTGTGTGTGTGTGTCTGTGTGTGTGTGTGTGTGTGTGTGTATGATCCACTAAATCTGATACATTGTCTTATGTATGATCCCATAATTTGAAATGTGTAAACTTCCACATCAAGCATGGCCACGCTAGAATCATGGGGTCATTAGACTTGACGCAACCTGCTCCTCACCGAACAGCTGCTCTCACCAGGACCTTCTTCACACCGGCCTGAAGAGTTGAAATACCCTTATGATCCCGTATCGGGACTCCTTGTCACCCACAGGACACTCTCTGGATCTCCCGGCAGTCACTTCGGGAAATCAGGCTTCGCGATATCGCGAACCCTGTGTGCACGGTTCTCTCGCACTTCAAAACCCCGAACCCCAAGGTCCGATGGTCAACGGTCAACAGGTCGGGATATCGCCACTCGCGAGGTCAAAAACCTGACTTCCCAAACTCTGAGCCCCGAGGTGTCGATCCCCCGATGCGCAGCCACCTGGACTCCACTAGCTCCCGGGGTCCCACGCTGCCACATCACCTCAGGATTTCGCGGATCGCGTGTCCACAATGTAAATTTTCTTGATGTTGAAAACCCCGAACGCCGAATCCTGATTCTCCGACTCCTCGAGATCATGCACCACGTGTTCCTGCTCTAATCAACGGCTCTCGTTAAATTGGGAAATTGCGACTCACGATTTCAACGAGTTTGCGCCTCACCTCGTCCAACACCGAATACCGATATGCAATGGCTCTTGATTCCCCGCCTTGAAGATTTCCTCCACTTCAAAGCTCTTCCTGTTCAGATCTCTCCTGGGTATGTTCCCACTGTAATGGAAAGGAACTATCCCTCCTGAGCTTAATTCCTCTGACTCCTTCAGAGACCCTTGCGCAGGCTTCCTGGGCTCGACTCCAACAACTCTCCAAGTGTTGAAGTCACCCAGACTCTGGTCATTTTCAGTCACAGTAGTCCATGCTTTCCTCTTCTCGAACTAACTGTTGAGGCTTTGACCTTGGCCTGCACTTCACTTGCACGGATTTCTCTACCCAAATCGACTTCTGGGTGAACGTGAATGAGAGCTTAAATGTTGAGCCTCATCAACGCACTCTATGCGGATGAATTCGACTGCACTCAATGCAGGAATCTCCTGGCTCAAACAGAGAAACAATTGAAACTCATTCTCATCTCTCAAACTTCAGTTGACATCCTGAATACTCATACACAGCATATTCAAAGCAAATGCCTACAAAGGAAGCAAACATTCATGAGCCTAATATTAACACAGAGACACAACACAAACCATGAAGCTGAATCAAAGACTCTTTTCTATTAATTCAATCTGTACATGGGTGTCTTTCACAAGCTCTCTGCTCTGCTCTGCTCTTCTGAATGCTTCAATAATTCTGAATGAATACAATAATACAAAGGAGGGTGCCTATATTCCGTTTTCCCTCTCGAATTCTATAACTATCAAATCTACAATAAATTTCTATCTAACAGCATTAAAAACTATTAAATGCCTTCCTATCTACAATATAATACAAGTGCGCTTCATTACATCAATCTCATTAATGCTTGGCACAACCATATCAAGGTGTTTCAAAATTTGGTGCTGGCGCTATCCAGCTGTCTCTTTTTCCTTCACGCGCTGGCTCGCTTGGTGAGTTGTGGATGCTCCTGCATCATACTCCTCGGCTCAAAATATTTCATGGGATCCTGTCCATGAGCCCCTGTACAGTCTGCCCATGCTTTTGTATAACTGCCTCCGTTTCCCAGCTAGCATCCTCCACTGGGTGGTCCTTCCATTTTACCAGGTATTCAAAATACTGCTTCCGCCTGGTCTTCTTTCCCACTCTTTTATCCAGTATGCACTCCATCTGTGGTTTCTGTGCAACTGGCAATTGTTTCTGCCACTGGACCACTGGTTCCTCAGTTCCAGTGCCTGCTTCTTCAGCCATGTATGGGTATAAATCTGAAATATTGAAAATCGGAGATATCCCGATGCCCTCTGGCAACTCAAGCTCATAAGCGTTCTCCCCGAACTTCTTCAGGAATTTACATGGCTCAATTTTCTTCATCTTGAGCTTGTTATATGTTCCCCTTGGGAACCTTTCTTTCCACAGGTGCGCCAGAACCATGTCTCCAACTTTAAACTGAAGTTGTCTCTTCCACTGGTCGGCTCTATGCTTATACTCTTGATTTGATTGCTGCAATTGTTGCTTCACCTTCGCGTGAAGTTCTTGCATCGCTTCTGCGAATTCTTCAGCACAAGCGCTGCTAGTTTCAGCCTGTCCTGACTCCCTGAGCTCAGAAACTCCCCTCGGTTGTGTCCCATACAAAATCTGGAATGGGCTTTTTCCTGTACTCTGATTCACCAAATCGTTGTACGCAAACTCTGCCTATGGAAATATCTGGTCCCAACTGTTGTGGTGCTCTGTCACCAAACTTCTCAATAAATCCCCCAGACTTCTATTCACCACCTCTGTTTGGCCATCTGTCTGCGGATGGTAAGCAGAAATGAATGCCAAGTCAGTCCCTAGCTTCTTCCATAGCGTCCTCCAAAAATGACCTATGAATTTGGTATCCCTGTCTGAGACTATGCTTCTCGGCAATCCATGCAACCGCACAATCTCTTTAAAAAATAAGTTTGTGATGTGGGTCGCATCACTGGTCTTATGACACGGTATGAAATGTGCCATCTTAGAAAACCTGTCCACCACCACAAAGATGGAATCCACTCCTCTTTGCATCCTCGGCAAACCCAAAACAAAATCCATATTGATTGCCTCCCATAGCCTCTCGGGTATGGGCAATGGCTGGTAGAACCCCGTGTTCTGCTTTCAGCCCTTCGCATGTTGACATATCCTGCATTTGTCAACAAATCGTTTGACATCTGTGCGCATGCCCGGCCAATAATATGATTCGCTCAGCTTGGAAAACGTTTTGTCATGTCCAAAATGACCTGCTAGCCCACCGCTATGCTTCTCCCTCACCAAATTCTCCCTCATGGAGCAATCTGGAATGCACAGCTGATTGCCCCGAAACAGCAATCCTTCATGGATCATGAAATCTATCCATGGGCTCCGATCCCTGATAACTGGATTCTCGGCTGCTTCGTACACTTGTGCAAAATCTGCATCACCTGCATACATATCCTTCAGATTTTCAAAACCCAAGGTTTTGACTCTGAACTCTTGCAGCAACAAACATTTCTTGCTCAAAGCATCAGCCACTTTGTTAGCAGTCCCCAAAATGTGTTTTTATCACAAATGTGAAATTTTGCATGTACTCTACCCATTTTTCATTCTTCTGGTTCAACTTCTCTTGTTGACTCATGAACTGCAATGCGTCATTATCGTTGTACAAAACGAATTCCTTGGGTATCAAGTAATGCCTCCACTTCTTCAATGCATGTATGATGGCATAGAACTCTTTGTCATACGTGGAGTATTTCAGTTTTGCATCATCCAGCTTCTCGCTGTAATATGCAACAGGTCTGTCATCCTGACTCAGGACCCCTCCAACAGCATACCCACTAGCATCACATTTCACCTGAAATGTTTTCTGAAAATCAGGCAACACCAGAATTGGTTGCTCTGTTATCTTTTGCTTCAACAGATTGAAGCTCCTTTCAGCCTCGGCTGTCCAATGAAAAAATTTATGCCTCTTCTTCACTATGTCCATCATTGCGGCACTAATTCCACTAAAATTCCGAATGAATTTTCTGTAGAAACTAGCCAAACCATGGAAACTCCTTACCTCAAAAACATTCCTCGGCGATGGCCAATTCCTGATTACTTCTACCTTCTCAGGATCCATCTTCAATTCATTCGCCAAGATTACAAAACCCAAATAAATGAGTTTTGTCTGCATGAATGAGCACTTCTTCAAATTGATCAGCAGCTTCTCCTGTTGTAGCCTCCTCATCACAATAGCCAAATGTCTCAAGTGTTCAGCCTTGGTCTTGCTGAAAATCAGAATATCATCCAGATATACAACCACAAATTTGCCAATGAATTCCCACAGGACTTCATTCATCAGCCTCATAAAAGTGCTTGACGCGTTTGTCAAACCAAACGGCATGACCAGCCATTCGTACAAACCCTCGTTTGTCTTGAATGTTGTCTTCCATTCATCTCCTTCTCTCATCCGGATCTGATGATATCCGCTCTTGAGATCAATTTTCGAAAAATAATTTTCCCCGCTCAGGCAATCCATCAAGTCATCCATTCTCGGCAGTGGAAATCTGTACCTGATGGTGATTTTATTTATCGTCCTGTAGTCTGTACACATTCTCCAGCCTCCATCCTTCTTCGGACTCAGTATTGTCGGAACAGCACATGGACTGAGACTCTCCCTCACCAGTCCTTTGTCCAGCAGATCATGTACCTGCCTTTTGACCTCCTCGTTCTCCTGAGGTGTCAACCTGTATGCTGCCTTATTTGGTAAACTTGCTCCGGGTATGAGGTCGATGTGGTGACTCACACTCCTCATCAGTGGCAATGAACGAGGTAGTTCATCCACGATGATATCAGTGAACTCTCCCAGCAGTTCCTGAATCTCATCTAGAAAGTCATCCACTCTTGTGCTTGTCAGGACAATCCTCGGCTTCCTGACAACAAAGAATTGTGGCTCTTCATTCTTCTCTATCTCTATGAGAAGTTCTTTCCCACTCATGAGAAGTATCGTGCTGGTTACTTTCAGCTTCACTTATTTATCTTTTATCGGAAGCAACGTATGTGACCTTCCATCCTTCTCCAAGGTGTATGTGTTCATCCTCCCATCATGAAAAACATTTCGGTCGTACTTCCATGGTCTACCCAATAATACATGACAGACATCCATGGGAATAACATCACACAGAATTTTATCCCTATATTCACCCATTTTAAATTCAACCAAGCATTGTTTCGTGACACATACCTGGTGTCCTTTCTGCAGCCATGACACTTTGTATGGACTTGGGTGATCTGTCATTTCCAGTGCTATCTTTTCCACCATCTCGGTCGAAACGAGATTATCGGTGCTTTCGTTGTCCACGATGACCTTGCATTTCCATCCCTTGGTCTTGCAAGTCGTTCTGAACAGTATGGTTCTCTGCGCTGTGTCCTCCACCTCCTTCTCAGGTGTCAACAAAATTTTATGCACTGTGAGTGACTTCCCACTTCCGATGTCTTCATCCTCATCATCATGCCTCTGCGCCTCTGTGATGTGAGCTTCTCCTCTGTCCATCTTCCTGTCTGGACAATCAACGGCTTTATGTCCATCTTTTCCACATGTAAAACATGTGATGATTCCTCCACGGCCTCTTCCTCTACCTCGGGTACAAGGAATTGTGTTGACATCAGCATAACCGCCACCCTTATCGGTATGCGGCCTCCTCAGCTCAGCATATTGCTACCTTTGTTCAGTTTGTGGCTGCCTCTACTGTGAGGTACGACCTCTCTCAACCTTACCCTGAGGTCTTTTCCAATCCTCCTTAGGCTTTTGATATTTATCCTGGGCAATTTCCTTGCCTCTGGGTTGACTCCTGCCTCTCCCTCGCTGACCTTGCTTGCGGCTCAGCTTCTCTTCAGCTTTTAGAGCCATCTGGTAAGCATCTTCCACCGTCCTAATGGTCAGCATGCTTAGCTCATCCTGAATGTCATATCTTCAACCATTCAGGTATCTCGCCACCTTTTCGTCATCACTCTCCCGATGACCAGCTCGAATGTTGAGCCTGTAAAATTCCTCGGTGTACTCTTTCACCGTCATCAACTTTTGTCTCAAGTTATGCATCTGCCTGAACAGAGTGATTTGGTAGTCTCTCAGGATGAACTTCGCTTTCATCTTAGCGATCATCCGATCCCAGCTCTTGATTTTCTGTTTTCCTTTACAGCGCTTATCCGCCTGCAACTCATCCCACCATAAGGTTGCATGTCCTTTCAACTTGGTAACATCATGCCTTACCTTCTTGTCCTCTTTGATATCTTCGTAATTGAAGTAGGTGTCGAGTGCTCGGATCCAATCCAGCAACTCCTCTGCATTTAGATTCCCTTCATAGATGGGAATGTCCATCTTGGTCTTAGAGCTCATCCTGGCAATGGCTCTAATCAACCTTTCGGTTGAGGCGTCTTCTGCTGAGACCTCTTCTGCATCATGTCCAGCTTACTCTTCCACCTCAGAATCACTGAACTCTCCAGCACCCGCTTCGCGCCTTTGGGTGGTCTCCATTTCTTCGAGTCTCGCCCTGAGATCTCGTATTTGGCGTTCCATCTCCGGATTTCCTGCTGGCCTACCCCTTCTTCGAGCATCCCTGTCTTCACGATCAGGTGACTACCTCTCTCTTCTAGGTGGCATTGTGTCTTCTTTGTCTCTGCTTTAGAAAATAAAGATACTCCTCTCCAAGCTCTGATACCACTCTGACGCAACCTTCTCCTCACCGAACAGCCGCTCTCACCAGGACCTTCTTCACACCGGCCCGAAGAGTTGAAATACCCTTATGATCCCTTATCGCGACTCCTTGTCACCCACAGGACACTCTCTGGATCTCCCGGCAGTCACTTCGGGAAATCGGGCTTCGCGATATCACGAACCCTGTGTGCATGGTTCTCTCGCACTTCAAAACCCCGAACCCCGAGGTCCGATGGTCAATGGTCAACAGGTCGGGATATCGCCACTCGCGAGGTCGACAACCTGACTTCCCAAACTCCGAGCCCCGAGGTGCCGATCCCCCGATGCACAGCCACCTGGACTCCACTAGCTCCCGGGGTCCCACGTTGCCACGTCACCTCGGGATTTCACGGATCGCGCTTCCACGATGTAAAGTTTCTTGATGTCAGAAACCCCGAACGTTGAATCCTGATTCTCTGACTCCTCGGGATCATGCACCATGTGTTCCTGCTCTGATCAACGGCTCCCGTTAAATCAGGAAATCGCGACTCGCGATTTCAACGAGTCTGTGCCTCACCTCGTCCAACACCGAATGTCGATATGTGATGGCTCTTGATTCCCCGCCTTGAAGATTTCCTCCGCTTCAAATCTCTTCCTGTTCAGATCTCTCCTGGGTCTGTTCCCACCGTAATGGAAAGGAACTATCCCTCCTGAGCTTAATTCCTCTGACTCCTTCAGAGACCCTTGTGCATGCTTCCTGGGCTCGACTCCAACAACTCTCCAAGTGTTGAAGTCACCCGGACTCTGGGCATTTGTAGTCACAGTAGTCCCTGCTTTCCTCTTCTCGGACTAACTGTTGAGGCTTCAACCTTGGCCTGCACTTCACCTGCATGGCTTCCTCTACCCAAATCGACTTCTGGGTGAACGAGAATGAGAGCTTAAATGTTGAGCCTCATCAACGCACTCTATGTGGATGAATTCGACTGCACTCAATGCAGGAATCTCCTAGCTCAAACAGAGAAAAAATTGAAACTCATTCTCATGTCTCAAACTTCAGTTGACATCCTGAAGACTCATACACAGCATATTCAAAGAAAATGCCTACAAAGGAAGCAAACATTCATGAGCCTAATATTAACACAGAGACACAACACAAACCATGAAGCTGAATCAAAGACTCTTTTCTATTAATTCAATCTGTACATGGGTGTCTTTCACAAGCTCTCCGCTCTGCTCTGCTCTTCTGAATGCTTCAATAATTCTGAATGAATACAATAATACAAAGGAGGATGCCTATATTCTGTTTGCCCTCTCGAATTCTACAACTATCAAATCTACAATAAATTTCTATCTAACAGCATTAAAAACTATTAAATGCCTTCCTATCTACAATATAATACAAGTGCACTTCATTACATCAATCTCATTAATGCTTGGCGCAACCATATCAAGGTGTTTCAAAATTTGGTGCTGGCGCTATCCAGCTGTCTCTTTTTCCTTCACGCGCTGGCTCGCTTGGTGAGTTGTGGATGCTCCTGCATCAAGACTCAAGGAGGGATGAGGATTTAGAATTATATATAGATGTGGATACTTTGAGGAGAATGGTCATTTTGAAGGTGTTAGGCCTCTTCCTACACACCACCAAGTCACCTATCATTGACATTATGTGTATTGATCCCTTTTAGTTTTGGGTTGTTAGTATTTTCAATTGCACACACCTTTCAATCTAGTCAAAGTTCAATTAATGTCTCTTATTATTGTAGGGTTATAAAGCCTCATCCCAATGTCCATATGCCTCCAACCTTGTGATATAATCATTTGGTGACAAGTGTCATGAAGGGTGATGCCTAAGACTAGGGGTAACTTTAAATTCAAGGCTAGGAATGACCAGGCCCACATCAAGTGAAGGAATAAAATTAAGAAGGTACATGTGTTGTCCCATTCCATGTCAACAACAACGCATCCATTCATTGGGAACACTAAAACCCGAAAAATTGATGACTCCACCTGGGTCCTTGCAGTTACAATCTCTTGTAATTGAACCTTATTTATTGATTATCCTTATGGATGTGGGGGAAAACTACATTGATAGGTATTGTAAACACCCTATTGATGACTCCATGAAGGTAAGCAATTACATTATGTGTAAGTAATTATTCTTGGCCTATCAATTATCCTTCCTAAGGGTTGATTGGTACAAATATAGGAGCAGATGATAACAAAGGGGTTTGACATTAAAGATTGGTGTTAGAGAGATATTACCCAATATTTTATAGTGTATAGAAGAATGAATTGACCTTCCATACAAAGAAAGGAATTATAACTTCAATGCATAGAGGTGAAGACATTATTTTTTATCTAGAGTCAAAGATAAATCCAAGATACCAAATTGAATGAGGAAAATAGTCGATTACATATTGATTTAACAAATGAAGCATCTTCTTCTAGTTGTATTTTCAAACTATGTTATAAGTAAATGAGTCTCATTTCCATAGTGTACTATTGAAACAAGTAGCAGAAAATATTTTTGTGAGCCCTTCTTTACCTTTTTCATAAGGAGAAATCCATCAATGAGTAGATCATAGAAATTTTAATGTGCATCATACTAAGAATTTTATTAAAAATAACTTTGTGAAACAAGAGGCCACATCTATGTTTTGTTCCAAAATAATTTTTGACAAGTCCAGGCCATTAGAGTTAACTTAAAGAAACCCAAGGAGGATGAGGCACTCTTGAAGTTGTTCTCAGTTTTTCTTCTAGAATAGACGAAACACATCGAGTCAAGATGAATATGCATTGTACAGAAATCCTGATTAGAAATAGAGAATATCCCAAAAAGATTTTCTCTAACTTGAAATGACATCATTTAGGGATAAAAAATGCCTACAAGAGCTTGGAATTTTGAAAAGGAAAAGAAGGGGTCATGCTTCTAATAATATTATGCTCATTGGATGATTGAAAGCACAAAGAACAAATCTTTTGCAAATGCTTTCCTTCACCATTGCAACCATTTAGGTCTCACAAAAGAAGTCAATGCATTCCAAAGATTTAAATATCGTAATAAAAACACAAAGTTTGGAAAGAATATTCCATGCACTAGTTGAGAAAGAAAATAAAAGATAGGTGTTGGACACACCAACTCATCATTGCATTGTTTGCAATCAAACTTGGTATACAAAATATGTCCATGTCAACAAACATACTTATTGAAAACAACCAATTTTTGAATGGAACACCTCACATTAGTGACAAATGTTGGCATGTTTATAGGCAGAATGTGCTTGTCATTGATGGCAAGAACAGCAGCGACAATGGTATGTTTACAAGCAAGGAAAGAAACAATGATGGAAAATAGGGAAAGCATAAGCTTAGGAGGAAGAGAAAACAGTATCCAAAGATCAAATATCAGAAGAGATAGTGCTTTTCACTTTCCAGAAGTCCAGCCAAGGTCCAAGAGAAGGACTTGCAGGAGGAGCAAAGGTTGAGACATTTGAACACTTAGAAAACCTTCTAAGTCAGAGAGATCAGAAATATCAGGAGGAAGAGAGATAGTGGCCATCGGATTAGTGTCTAGACAAGAGGAGCGCATAGAAAGATCAATCCATTGATATGAGAACATGATCGATGAACAACAATTAGTCTAGGTCTAAAGATGTGAGGATTTTACACTCAGGAAAGCTTAAGATTTGAAATTTATTGAATGCAAAGTTCCATCAGTCGTTGAATCAATTTCGAGTGGAAGGACAGGATAAGCTAGCAAAGTTGCATCACAGAAATATTGAGCCGTTGATCCAAGATCCTGATCGAATGAACAACACTCACTTCGGATATAGAGATGTGAGGATATTATGCTCCTGAAAGTTTGAGAATTGAAATCCTCAGAATGTGAAGTTTCTTCAACCATCGAATCTGGAGATCAGACAATGACCGTTAGATCAGGGAGATCCAAGTCAGCAAATTACGTCAGCAAATCCATCATCAAGGACATGAGGCAGACCACATGGCATACCATGTTAGCAAGGATGTGTGGCAGACACTAGGCTCGTTCCACGTCATCAAGTGACATAAGCAAGTGATGTCACTCCGGGAGTTTTACTTCGGAAGTTTCACCACCAATGCGAAGCACAGAGTTCCTAAGTCTCGAAGGGTCGAAGTGTCGAAGGGCTGAAGTCACGAAGGGTAAAGTCCCTAAGGGCAGAAGTGTTGAAGGGCCGAAGGGTCGAAGTCGCGAACACCTGAAGTGAACGAGGACCGTTGATTTGAGGAGGACATGTGGCAGGAATCTGTGTACTCCAGCTAAAAGCATTCTGAGCAAGGAGAGGTTGAGAATTGAAATCTTCGAAGTCCAGAGACCAACAAGTCAATTCATGAAGGAACTTCAACCAATAAGGCCCCTATGTTCAAGGGAACAAACTTTTCCTTCTGGAAAGTTAGGATGAGAACCTACATAATGGATTTAGGTGTAGATGTCTGGGATGTGGTAGAGACGGTTTATGTAAAGCCAGTTGTACTAGCTAATAAGGATGACAAGCTAGAATTTAGCTTCAACGCTAAGGCTATGAATGTTATTCTGAGTTGGCTTGCAAAAGTAGAAATTGTAAAAGTTATGCACTCAGAAAGTGCCAAAGACATGTGGGACAAACTCATTAGTAGTTAGAAAGGTAATGAGAAGGTAAAGGATGCCAAGCTTCAAACCTACAGAGTATAGTTGAACAGCTACATATGAAAGAAGATCAAACTATTGGGAAGTACTTTATGAGAGTTGAAAAACTAGTAAATGCAATGAAATCTCTTGGTGAAAAAATTAAGGAAGCCTCTTTAGTTCAAAAAAATTTGAGATCTCTGTCAGATGGGTTCAACCGAAAGGTCTCTGCTATATAATAACTTAATGATCTAAAAGCTTTGTCTTTTGATCAACTTCTAAGAACATTGACTGCATATGAAATGAGGATAGGAAAAGATAAATCTAACACTAGAGAAGCTTCTTTTAAAGAAGATAAGAATGAGGAATCTGAGCCTGATGAAATTGAAGAAAACATTGTGAGAAGACTAAAGAAAGGATCAGGCAAGTATCAAGGCAATTTTCCCTTCAAATGTTTTAACTATGGAAAGATAGGTCACTTTGCATCTAAGTGTCCACACAAGAAGCAGGATCATAATTCTGAAGGTGAAAAGAAGTACAAACCCAGGAGATTTGGTAAAAAGAAAAGTTTATGTGTAAACAATGATGACTCTTCAGAAGACACAGATAGTGACTCCAACTATGCAGATAAAGTTAATGACTTTATGCTTATGGCCAAAGAGGATTATGATAATACAAACATAGGAAGTGATGTTAATGATGAAGAAGTTTTGGTTGATATGGAAGGTGAACTAATCAATGCCTTATAAGAGATTGACAGACTCGGACTCAAGAAGAGAAAACAAAAACAGTTGTTGATGCAATTTAAAAAGAATGCTAAAAAACCTCATGAAGACTTTTCCCTACTAAAAGTGGAGTTAGAAGAGGCAAAGAAGATAGAGAATATTCTGAAATGGTAGTTATCAGAATAGAAGGAAATATGTGAAGCCTTGGAAGAAGAGGTAGTAAAAACCAGAAAAGAGATGGAGGAACTTAAAGCATTGTATCTCCAAAATATTCCAAGCATTAAAGCCTCGGCGGAACTAAATGGAATTCTGAAAAAATAGAGATCTCCTTTGTTGAAGACTGTTTTAGGCTATGTAATTGGTTCAAGTAGAAAAGAGACAGAAAGCAAAGAGCCAGTAAAGATGATCAAGTTCCAAGTCAGCAGACAATCATACCATGAGAGTACTTTGTCACCAAAATCTAATAAAGACAAGATGATCCCTGATCAAAAACAAAGAGTTCGGAAGATGGAGCAACAATTGCCAAGAATAAGGCCACCCTTCAGGTACCAAAATTTATTCTATGGTTACTTCTTTTATTGTTCTAATTTTGGTCATAATATTGCAAAGTGTCAAATTAAGTTTAGAGACATGCAACTGAGGAGGTCAAGAAATAGACATTCTTTACAACATAGAACTAAGCAGCCAATGAATAGACAATGTATCACCAATCACTCTGACCTACTAAACAATGAGCTTGAATGTTATAATTGTCATAACTTTGGCTACAAAGCTGCAAACTGCCATCTGAAGAATTACAAAACCGATACAAAGATAAAACCCTTAGCTAAAAGTGTCAGTACATCGAAAAATAAAGATAGTGAAAATTGTGGTCTAGTACTTTTAGCTCAAAAACAAAAGGCCCCAAGTATATAGACAGTGGATGTTCCAAGCACATGACTAGAGACAAGGATAAATTTATGTCTATAAGTAAAGGAAAAATAGGAAATGTGACCTTTGGAAATGATGAACCGGGTAAAATCAAGGGTAAAGGGATGGTGAGTTTAAGTAATGGCAAAGGAAAAGACTAGGATGTCCTGCTTGTAGATGTGTTGAAACATAATTTTCTCAGTGTAAGTCAAATGTGTGACAGAGGATGTGAAGTGGTGTTCACTTCCAAAGATTGTAATATAAAGTCTGTAAATTCAGGAAAAGTGGTGGCTAAAGGCATAAGGACAGATAATAATGTATATGTGTTGAAAGAAGATAGAGAAGAGTGTCATCTAAGAAAACATGATCAGAGTTGGTTATGGCATAGGAGACTTGGACATATAAACTTTGACCACTTAATCGAGCTAAAAAATCTTGAGGCAATAAAATATCTTCCAAGAATATCAAAGCCACAAGATTCTATGTGTAAACCTTGTCAAGTAGGAAATCTAACCAGGACACAGTTTAAATCCAAGAACACTAATTCAACAGAGAAACCACTCCAATTACTTCATATGGATCTATGTGGACCATAAAGATAGGAAGGAATGGGGAAGGAAAACTAATTCATGTTGATCATTGTTGATTACTCCAGACTCACTTGGGTTGCTTTCCTCAAAGAAAAAGTTGAAGCATTTGAGAAATTTAAAATAATTAAGGTTTTAACTGAGAATCAAACAGGGAACAGATTAAAGGTTGTGAGATCAGTCAAAGGAGGAGAATTTATGTCGAGTGATTTCAATGAGTTATGTGATAAATATGGGATCAAAAGAGAATACACAATCCCAAGAACCCCACAGCAAAATGGAGTAGTTGAGAGGAAAAGCAGAACAATTCAACGAATGGCCAGGTCAATGATGAATGAGAAGAACATTGGTCAAACCTACTGGGCAGAATAAATACACACAGCAATCCATATTCTTAATAAATCTCACCTCAGAACACACAGTGACAAGACACTTTATGAATTGTGGCATGGAAGACCTTCTACAATCAAACACTTCAAAGTCTTTGGGAGTAAGTGCTACATAAAGAATAATAATGAGAACCTTGGAAAGTATGATGATAGGGTTGATGAAGGCATCTTCTTAGGGTATGTTACAAACAGTAAAGGATACAGATGTTATAATAATAGGTTGCATAAATGGGTTGATTGTATTGACATAAAAGTCAATGAAGGAGTCCCAGTAAGAGAGGTGAACAATATTGAATCAACAACAGAGGATATAGGTGAAGTTGAAGCTAAACAGGTCCAACAATCAGAACAAGAAGACTCTGAGTCATATGAAGATGCAAATACTCAGGCAGACTCAAATCAGCAGACAACATCAAATTCTTCCTCCATAATTACTCAAAAGAATCATGCTACAAGTCAGATAATTTGAGAAATACAAAGGTGTACAAACCAAGAGAAGGATAATCAAAAACCTGAGCAATCACATATAGCCTTCATATCCATGGTGGAACCCAAGAACTTCAATGAAGCCAGTGAATATGTAAACTGGTCAAAATCAATGAATGAGGAACTGGACCAAATTGAAAAGAATGACACTTGGTAACTCGTTCCTAGGATAGTAAATAAAAATGTAATAGGATCCAAATGGGTCTACAAAAATAAGATGAATGAGCAAGGAAATATTGTAAGAAATAAGGCTAGATTGGTCTGCAAAGGATATGCTAAAATAGAAGGACTAGACTTTGATGAAACCTTTGTGCCTGTAGAAAGATTAGAAGCTATTAGAATGTTTCTTGCCTATGCTTGTCATAAGAAGTTTAAAGTCTATCAAATGGATGTCAAGTTATCTTTTCTAAATGGAGATATAAAATAAGAAGTCTATATGGAACAATGAGAAGGTTTCCAACTGTCATATAACCTTGACTTTGTCTGCAAGCTAAAGAAATCCTTATATGGGTTGAAACAAGCACCTCGTTCTTGGAATCACAGACTGGATACGTATCTACAAGACAAAGGGTTCAAGAGAGGAAGAGTTGATAGCAATTTGTATATCAAAACAGAGGGTAATGATCTGCTCATTGTGTTGGTCTATGTAGATGACATCATCTTCGGTAGTAATAATGCTTCATTGGTACAATGGTTTTCTTTTACCATGCAGTTTGAATTTAAAATGTTTATAATAGGGGAACTGTCATTTTTTCTTGGCCTAGAAATTACTCAGAGGTCTGAAGGAATATTTCTTTCTCAAGAAAAATATCTAAGAGAAATGTTGAAAAGGTTTCAAATAGAAGATTCTAAACCTATGAGCACACCTATGGTCACTGGATGTAAGTTAAGCAAGGATGATGATTCACCTGATGTTGATCAAAGTTCATATAGGTCTATGATAGGCAGCCTATTGTATATCACAGCATCCCGTCCATACACAATGCATGTTGTTGGGATGCTAGGAAGGTACCAGGCTACACCTAAACAAAGTCATTTGTTAGTTGTCAAAAGAATATTCAGATACTTGCAAGGAACAATGAACTATGGTCTTGGTATCCTAGGAATCATAATTTTCAACTATCAGTCTATTCATATGATGATTGGGAAAACTGTGTGGATGAAAGGAAAAGCACGAGTGGAGGTGCATTCATCTTAGGAGATTCCCTTGTATCGTGGTTGAGCAAGAAGCAAGGTTCCATTTCCTTATCAAATACAAAAGTTGAATACATTGCAGTTTCCAACTATTGTACCCAAGTATTGTGGATGATTCAAACACTTGCTGACTTGGAGGTAAGTTATATTGCACCAATCCCAATCCATTGTGATAATACCAATGCAATTAGTGTGTCAAAGAATCTTGTCTTTCACTCCAAGAACAAGAATATACCCATCAAGTATCACTTCTTGAGGGAACAGGTAACCAACTCTGTGGTTTCTTTGCATTATAGTCCATCCAAAGATCAGATTGTTGATATCTTCACTAAATCGCTGGCATAAGCTCAATTTGAGTATCTATGCCAGAAGTTGGGCGTGACCCCACTATCAACCTAAGAGATTCCATCCTATCAGGGGGAGTATGTATTGGTTTAATATGTAATACCTCTGAAAATACTACAATAGCTCAGGGGGAGCATGTTTTCTTTGACATTGATTTCAAAGGGGGAGAAAAGGAGTGGTCTCGATGCTATAGTTGGAGAATAGTGCAACCTTCAGGGTTTCCATCAATGCTAAAGGGGGAGATTGTTGGCATGTTTACAGGAAGAATGTGTTTTCCATTGATGGCAAGAACAGTAGCGACGATGGTATGTTTACAAGCAAGGAAATCAACAATGATGGAAGAAAGGGAAAGAATAATCTCAGGAGGAAGAGCGAAAAGTATGTAGATATCAAAGCTCAAAAGAGATAGCACTTTTCATTTTCCAGAAGTGCAGTCGAGGTCCAAGAGAAGGACTCGTGGGAGGAGAAAAGTTTGAGACCTTTGAACACTTAGAAAACCTTATAAGTTAGAGAGATCATAAATCTTAGGAGGATGAGCGATAGTGGTCATCGGATCAGTGTCCAAACAGGAGGAGCACACATAAAGATCGAGCCATCGATTTGAGAACATGATCGATGAACAACGATTAGTCCGGGTCTAAATATGAGAGGAGTTTACACTCTGGAAAGTTTGAGATTTGAAATATCCAGAATGCGAAGTTTCGCCAGCCGTCGGATCAATTTCGAGTGGAGAGGTAGGATAAGACAGCAAAGTTGCATCATGGAAATATCAATTCATCGATCTAAGATCTTGATCGAACAAACAGCACTCACTTCGGATATAGATATGCGAGGAGATTACGCTCCTGAAAGTTTGAGATTTGAAATCCCCGGAATGTGAAGTTTCGTCAATCGTCAAATTTGGAGATCAGAAAATGACTGTTATATCAGGGAGATCCATGTCAGTAGATTACATCAGCAAATTGCATCCTCAAGTACATGAGGCAGACCACGTCAGCAAGAACGCGTGGAAAACATTAGGCTTGTTCCACGTCATCAAGTGACATAAGAAAGTGACGTCACTACAAGATTTTTACTTCGGAAGTTTCACCACCAACGTGAATCACAGAGTTATGAAGTCTCGAAGGGCTGAAGGGTCGAAGGGCCAAAGTCATGAAGACCTGAAGTGAACAAGGAACATTGATTTGAGGAGGACACATGGTAAGAATCTGTGGACTCCGACTAAAAGCATTCTGAGCAAGCGGAGGTTGAGAATGGAAATCTCTAAAGTTCAGAGACCTGAAGGATATCTCGACCATTGACCCGAGAGGGACACGCATCATTGGATCATGGACTCTGGGTGAAATTCTCCAGGAGCAAGTAGAGTTTGAGAATCGAAACTCTCGAAGTCCAAAAGGCAAAATTGATCTCGTTCGTTGGTTTAGAGGGACACATGTCATTTGATCATTGAAACCAAGGATTGCATGTGGGCAAAGGAAAGAATACAAAGTTGTCAATTGAAGAAGAAACATGTTAGTAAATCTTCCATTCTAGAAGATATCCATTCAGTAGCAACAGGGTTTGAGAGTTGAAACTCTTGGAGCCAATATCACGAAGGAAACCTCAGTCGTTGATAGAGGAAGGAGAGATCTCGTCCACAGACTTGAGAGGACATATATGAACCGTTCATTCTAGAGCACCATCAATATTGTGAGATTGATGGTCATGCTCCATTGTGAGGCCAGAACATGCTCGGGCCTTAATTTTTCATGAGCGGGTTGCAATTGAAACCATAGTTTTGGAGAAATGACGTGTGGAGGGTTGTAATGAATTGCAGGGCAAAAAGAAGGTTTCCCTCAAATCACCTATGGATGCGCCTGTAATCACGTGGTCACATGAAGCTCATAGCCCAAGGTCATATCAAGAAATGGAGCCAGTTCTCACTAGACGAAAATCAGGAAGCGCATTTTGAATAAGCACTTGGTCACTGTCAGTGGTCACATGAAGGAAGGGCCTTAGCATCCAAAGAAGCCATAATTGACTGGTTGTAACTGACAAAGAAGATGAAGAGTTTTGACTTCCAATGAAGCAAGGAAATCTCAGCATAATGCCCATTGATGATGAATGCACTGGGAATAACTGTCAGAGAAGATGAAGAGTTGTGATGATGATCAGGAAAATGACTCAACGTGAGAAATACATGCAAAACAGAGAAGTGAAGGAATTCTACTACTTATCCATGCAGTTGTGAGGAAGAGATAGAATGAACAACTTGTAGGGCTGGCAGTACAGTGACGTTGTAAAGAGCATGCAGATGCATCACACAAAGGATACAGTTGGTGCATAGAGAATATAAAAATGTAGAACAGAGAAGAGAGGTGTGCTACTATTGAGTGTGGTTCATGCGGGTAGAAGCATGCAGTGTGCAGGAGTTGAAGTGCATAGAAGATATGTGGTGCATAGAATGGAAAGAAGACATAGAGTATAAAGTGAAGAAGAAGCAAGGAACAGAAATGCATATCTGAGAGAAGAACAGAAAGCACAGCAGACGCAAGGAGAGAGACATTGATGTAGGCAGAGCATAGTAGTGTAGTGGAACAGTGATGAGACTGGTAAGCCATATATAAATGATGTATCACTGTGTTAAATTCAAGAAAGAAAATATTTATATTTCAGGGTGGTAGGGAGGTCTAGGGAGGACTGTTGTCCTCATAGTTTCAAGTGGGTGCTTGAACACAGGGAGTTGTAGCTTCCATCTGGTTGCATCCAGAAAAACCAGGGTGGCAGGGTGGTGCAAGGGAGAACTATTGTTCTCTGTTATACAGGTCAGTGCCTATGTGACTAGAAGTTGGTGCTTCCATCTAGTTGGTGTTGGAACAGTTAGGGAGTTGGTTCTTCCTTCTAGTGGGTGCTAGAGAAATTAGGGAGTTGGTGCTTCCTTCAACTAGGTTCTATGGAAACGAGAGAGTTGGTGCTCTCAGCAATTTGCATCTTGCAAAACAGAGGTGGTAGCCTCACAATGAGTTGGTGCTCATAAGAATGATAATGTACAAAAAATAAAGATTACGTATCATATCAAGAAGAAGAGTTTTTTCCCTTTATGGATTTCCTCAGGAAATATCTGTCTTTGTATATTTCATGTGTCTGATTGATGTCGAATATTCTATTGCTTACCTCCCTGCATTATTTTGATTGTCATTGAGTGCTATGTAAAGAGTCTAAAATAAGCATAATTATTTAAGCACGGTAACAACTGATTCACGCCCCCCTCTTAGTTTTCCAACAATTAGTAACAGAGCTGGTTTTTTTTATTTAAAGGTAGATCAGTAATCTTCAACATGTCAAGTTATGAAGGAACTTCAACCAATAAGGCCCCTCTATTCAATGGAACAAAATTTTCCTTCTGGAAAGTTAGGATGAGAACCTACATAATGGATTTAGGTGCAGATGTCTGGGATGTGGTAGAGACTGGTTATGTAAGGCCAGTTGTACTAGCTAATAAGGATGACAAGCGAGAATTCAGCTTCAACACTAAGGCTAGGAATGTTATTCTGAGTGGGATTGCAGAAGCAGAATTTGTAAAAGTTATGCACTTAGAAACTACCAAAGACATGTGGGACAAAATCATTAGCAGTTATGAAGGTAATGAGAAGGTAAAGGATGCCAAGATTCAAACCTACAAAGTATAGTTTGAACAGCTACATATGAAAGAAGATGAAACTATTGGGAAGTACTTTCTGAGAGTTGAAGAACTAGTAAATTCAATGAAAGCTCTTGGTGAAAATTTTGAGGAAGCCTCTTTAGTTCAGAAAATTTTGAGATCTCTGCCAGATAGGTTCAACCCAAAGGTCTCTTCTATAGAAGAACTTAATGATCTAAAATATTTGGCTTTTGATCAAATTCTAGGAACGTTGACTGCATATGAAATGAGGATAGGTAAAGATAAATCTAACACTAGAGAAGCTTCTTTTAAAGCAGATAAGAATGAGGAATCTGAGCCTGATGAAATTGAAGCAAAATTTGTGAGAAGACTAAAGAAAGGATCAGGTAAGTATCAAGGCAGTTTTTCCTTCAAATTTTTTAACTGTGGAAACATAGGTCACTTTGCATCTAAGTATCCACACAAGAAGCAGGATCATAATTCTAAAGGTGAAAAGAAGTACAAACCCAGGATATTTGGTAAAAAAAAAAATTTATGTGTAAACAATGATGACTCTTCAGAAGACACAGATAGTGACTCCTCCTGTGAAGAAAAATTTAATGATTTTGTGCTTATCGTCAAAGAGGATTATGATAATAAAAACATGGGAAGTGATGTTATTGATGAAGAAGTTGTGGTTGATATGGAAGGTGAACTAATCGGTGCCTTAGAAGAGATTGACAGACTCAGACTCAAGAAGAGAAAACAAAAATAGTTGTTGATGCAGTTTGAAAAGAATGCTAAAAAACCTGATGAAGACTTTGCCCTGCTAAAAGTGGAGTTAGAAGAGGAAAATAAGATAGAGGACTTTCTGAAACAACAGTTATCAGAAAAGAAGGCAAGATGTGAAGCCTTGGAAGAAGAGATAGTAAAAACCAGAAAAGAGATAGAGAAATTTAAAGCATTGTATCTCCAAAATATTCCAAGCATTAAAGCCTTTGCAGAACTAAATGGAATTCTGAACAAACAGATATCTCCTTTGTTGAAGATTAGTGTAGGATATGTAAGTGGTTAAGGAAGCAAAGAGACAGAAAGCAAAGAGCCAGTAAAGATGATCAAGTTCCAAGTCATCAGACCATGAAAGTACTATGTCACCAAAAGATAATAAAGACAAGATGATCCCTGATCAAAAACAAAGAGGTCAGAAGATGGAGCAACAATTGCCAAGAAGAAGGCCACCCTTCAGGTACCAAAATTTCTTCCATGGTTACTGCTTTTATTTTTCTAATTTTGGTCATAATATTTCAAAGTGTCAAATTAAGTTTAGAGACATGCAACTAAGGAGGTCAAGAAATAAACAATCTTTACAACATAGAACTAAGCAGCCAATGAATAGACAATGTAGCACTAATCACTTTGACCTACTAAACAATGAGCTCGAATGTTATAACTTTCATAACTTCGGCCACAAAGTTGTAAACTACCATCTGAAGAATTACAAAACAGATACAAAGATAAAACCCTTAGCTAAAAGTGTCAACACATGGAAAAAGAAAGATAGTGAAAATTGTCGTCTAGTACTTTCAACTCAAAAAAAAAGGCCCCTGGTATATAGACAGTGGATGTTCCAAGCACATGACTGGAGACAATTTTAAGTTTATGTCTATAAGTAAAGGAAAAATAGGAAATGTGACCTTTGGAAATGATGAACCAGGTAAAATCAAGGGTAAAGGGATGGTAAGTTTAAGTAATGGAAAAGGAAAAGACCAGGATGTCCTGCTTGTAGATGTGATGAAACATAATTTTCTCAGTGTAAATCAAATGTGTGACAGAGGATGTGAAGTGGTGTTCACTTCCAAAGATTGTAATATAAAGTCTGTAAATTTAGGACAAGTGGTGGCTAAAGGCATAAGGACAGATAATAATGTATATGTGCTGAAAGAAGATAGAGAAGAATGTCATCTAAGAAAACGTGATGAGAGATGGTTATGGCATAGGAGACTTGGACATCTAAACTTTGACCACTTAATCAAGCTCAAAAATCTTGAGGCAGTAAAAGATCTTCCAAGAATATCAAAACCACAAGATTTTGTGTGTAAACCATGTCAAGTAGGAAAGCTAACCAGGACACGGTTTAAATCCAAGAAATCTACTTCAACAGAGAAACCACTCCAAATATTTCATATGGATCTATGTGGACCATCAAGACAGGAAGGCACAGGGAAGGAAAACTACTTCATGTTGATCATTGATGATTACTACAGGCTCACTTGGGTTGCTTTCCTCAAAGAAAAAGTTGAAGCATCTGAGAAATTTAAAATATTTAAGGCTTTAACTGAGAATCAAACAGGCAATAGATTAAAGGTTGTGAGATCATACAGAGGAGGAGAATTTATGTCAAGTGATTTCAAGGAGTTCTATGATAAATATGGGATCAAAAGAGAATACACAATCCCAGGAACCCCACAGCAAAATGGATTAGTTGAGAGGCAAAACAGAACAGTTCGGCAAATGGCCAACTCAATGATGAATGAGAAGAACATTGCTCAAACCTAGTGGGTATAATAAATACACACAGCAATCCATATTCTTAATAAATCTCACCTCAGACCACACAGTGACAAGAAACCTTATGAACTGTGGCATGGAAGACCTGCTACAATCAAACATTTCAAAGTCTTTGGGAGTAAGTGCTACATAAATAATAATAATGAGAACCTTGGCAAGTATAATGATAGGGTTGATGAAGGCATCTTCTTAGGGTATGCTACAAACATTAAAGGATACAGATGCTATAATAAGAGGCTACATAAATTGGTTTATTGTATTGACATAAAAGTTGATGAAGGATTCCCAGTAAGAGAGGTGAACAATACTGAATCAACAACAAAGGATATAGGTGAAGTTGAAGTTGAATAGGTCCAAGAATCATAACAAGAAGACTTTGAGTCAGATGAAGATGCAAATAATCAGGCAGACTCAAATCAGCAGACAGCATCAACTTCTTCCTCCAGAATTACTCAAAAGAATCATCCTGCAAGTCAAATAATTGGTGAGAAATAAAAAGGTGTACAAACTAGGAAAAGGATAATCAAAAACACTGAGCAATCACATATAGCCTTCATATCCATGGTGGAACCCAAGAACTTCAATGAATCCAATGAAGATGTAAACTGGTTAAAATCAATGAATGAGGAACTGGACCAAATTAAAAAGAATGACACTTGGGAACTCGTTCCTAGGCCAGCAAAGAAAAATGTAATAGGATCCAAATGGGTCTACGAAAATAAGATGAATGACCAAGGAAATATTGTAAGAAATAAGGCTAGATTGGTCTACAAAGGATATGCTCAAATAGAAAGACTGGACTTTGATGAAACATTTGTGTGTGTAACAATATTAGAAGCTATTAGAATGTTTATTGCCTATGCTTGTCATAAGAAGTTTAAAGTCTATCAAATGGATGCCAAGTCATATTTTATAGATGGGGATCTAAAAGAAGAATTTTTTATGGAACAACCAGAAGGTTTCCAACTATCATATAACCCTGACTTTGTCTCCAATATAAATAAATCCTTATATGGGTTGAAACAAGCTCCCTGTGCTCGGTATCACAGACTAGATACGTATCTACAAGACAAAGGGTTCAAGAGAGGAATAGTTGACAACAATATGTATATCAAAATAGAGGGTAATGATATGCTCATTGTGTTGGTCTATGTAGATGACATCATCTTCAGTAGTAATAATGCTTCATTTGTACAATGTTTTTCTTCTACCATGCAGTCTGAATTTGAAATATTTATGATAGGGGAACTGTCATTTTTTCATGGCCTACAAATTACTCAAAGGTCTGAAGGAATATTTATTTCTTAAGAAAAATATCTAAGAGAAATGTTGAAAAGGTTTCAAATGGAAGATTATAAACCTATGAGCACACCTATGGTCACTAGATGTAATTTAATCAAGGATGATGCTTCACCTTATCTTGATCAGATTTCATATAGGTCTATGATGCATAGCCTATTGTATATCACGACATCCCGTCCAGACATAATGCATGTTGTTGGAATGTAGGAAGGTATCATGATGCACCTAAACAGAGTCATTTGTTAGCTCTCAAAATATTATTCAGATACTTGCAAGGAACAATGCACTATGGCCTATGGTATTCTATGAATCAGAATTTTCAACCATCTATCTATTCAGATGATGATTGGGCTAACTGAGTGGATGAAAGGAAAAGAACAAGTGGAGGTGAATTCTTCTTAGGAGATTCCCTTGTATCATGGTTGAGCAAGAATCAAGGTTCCATTTCCTTATCAACTACAGAAGATGAATACATTGCAGCTGCCACCTGTTGTACCCAAGTATTATGGATGATTTAGACACTTGCAGACTTGGAGGTAAGTTATAATGCACTGATCCCAATCCATTGTGATAATACCAGTGAAATTAGTATGTCAAATAATCATATCTTTCACTCCAAGACCAAGCATATACCCATCAAGTATCACTTCTTGAGGGAACAGGTAACCAACTCTGTGGTTTTTTTGCATTATATTCCATCCAAAGATAAGATTGTTGATATCTTCACTAAACCGCTGGCACAAGCTTAGTTTGAGTATCTACACCAAAAGTTGGGCATGACCCCACTATCAACCTAAGAGAGTCCATCATGTCAGGGGCAGTATGTATTGATTGAACATTTGATACCTCCAAAAAATACTGCAACAGCTCAGGGGGAGCATGTTTTCTTTAACATTGATGTCAAAGGGGGAGAAAATGAGTGGATCAGATGCTATAGTTGGAGACTAGCGCAGCCTTTAGGGTTTCCATCAATGCCAAAGGTGGATATTGTTGGCATGTTTACAGTAAGAATGTGCTAGTCATTGATGGCAAGAACAACAACGACGATGGTATGTTTACAGGAAAGGAAAGTAGCAATGATGGAAAACAGGGAAAGCATAATCTCAGGAAGAAGAGGGAACAGTATGCATAGATCAAATCTTAGAAGAGATAGCGCTTTGCACTTTCCAAAAGTGCAACCGAGGTCCAAGAGAAGGACTCGCAGGAGGAGCAAAGGTCAAGAGATTTTAACACTTAGAATACCTTCTAAGTCAGAGAGATCAGAAAGATCAGGAGGAAGAGAAACAGTGGTCATCGGATCAGTGTCCAAACAGGAGGATCGCATAGAAATGTCGAGTCATCGATCTGAGAACATGATCGACAAACAATGATTAGTCTGGGTCTAAATATGGGAGTATTTTACACTCAGGAAAGTTTGAGATATGAAATCTCCAGAATGTGAAGTTTCGTCAGCCATCGAATCAATTTCGAGTGGAAGGATAGGATAAGATAGCAAAGTTGCACATAGAAAGATCGAGTCATCGATCTAAGATTCTAATTGAATGAACAGCACTCACTTCAAATATAGATATGCAAGGAGATTATGCTACTGAAATTTTGAGATTTGAAATCCCCGAAATGTGAAGTTTCGTCAACCGTCAAATCTGGACAATGAATGTTAGATCAGGGAGATCCACGTCAGCAGATTATGTCAGCAAATCTTGTCTTCAAGGACATGAGGCAGACCACGTCAGCAAGGACGTGTGACACACACTAGGTTCATTCCACGTCATCAAGTGACGCAAGAAAGTGACATCACTCTAGGAGTTTTACTTTGGAAGTTTCACCACCAACACGAAGCACAGAGTTCTGAAGTCCCAAAGGGCCAAAATGTCGAAGGGCCAAAGGGTCAAAGGGATTAAATCTTGAAGTGTTGAAGTGTCGAAGGTCCAAAGGGCCGAAGTCGCAAAGACATGAAGGGAACGAGGACCGTTGATCCGAGGAGGATACATGGAAAGAATCTGTGGACTCTGGCTAAAAGCGTTCTGAGCAAGCGGAGGTTGAGAATTGAAATATCCAAAGTTCAGAGACCCGAAGGGGATCTCGACCATTGATTCAAGAGGGAAACGTGTCATTGTATCATGGAATTCAGGTGAAATTCTCTGAGAGAAAGCGTAGTTTGAGAATTGAAACTCCCAAAGCCTGAAAGGCGAAATCTATATCATCCATTGGTTTGGAGGGACACGTGTCATATGATCGTTGAGACCAAGGATTGCGCTTGGACAAAGGAAAGAAGATGGTGCCCTCAATTGAAGAGGACATATGTCAGTAGATATTCCATTCTGGAATATATCCAGTCAGCAGCAACAGGGTTTGAGAGTTGAAACTCTCGAAGCTCGGATCATGAAGGAAACCTCAGCCATTGATGGAGGAAGGAGAGATATGGTCCACAGAATTGAGAGGATAGATCTGAATCATCTGTTCAAGATCAGCATCAATATCGTGAGATCGACGTTCATACTCCATTGCGGGGCCAGAACATTCTCGGGCCTTAATTTTTCATGAGCGGGCCGCAATTGAAACCATGGTTTTGGAGAAAGGACATTTGGAGGCTTTTAATGAATTGCAGGGTGAAAATAAGGTTTCCCTAAAACTTCCTACGGACTTGCTCGCAATCGCATGGTCACATGAAGCTCATATCCCAAGGTCATATCGTGAAACAAAGCCAGTGCTCACTAGATAGAAATCGGGAAGAACCTTTTGAATAAGCGTTTGGTTACCGTCGGTGGTCACACGAAGGAAGGGGATTAGAAGCCAAAGAAGCCATAATTGACTGGTTGTCACTGACAGAGAATACGAAGATTTTCGACTGCTAGAGAAGCTAGGGAATCTCATAATAATGCCCATTGATGTTGAATGCATTGGGCATAACTTCCAGAGAAGATGAAGAGTTGTGATGATGATCAGGAAGATGACTCGACATGAGAAATATATGCAGAGCAAAGAAGCGAAGTCATTCTCCTAGTTATCCATGCAGTCATGAGGAAGAGATGGACTGAACAACCTATAGGGAAGTACAGTGACATTGTAAATAGCATGTAGAGGCATTGTGCAGAGGATGTAGTTGGTGCACAGAGAATATAAAAACGTGGAACAGAGAAGAGAGGCATGTTGTTGTTGAGTGTGGTTCATGTGGGTAGAATCATGTAGTGTGTAGGATTTGAATCGCACATAAGAGACATGGTGCATATAATGGAACGAATACATAGAGCATAAATCGTAGAAGAAGTAAGGAACAAAAATGCATATTTGAGAGAAATACAGAAAGCGCAGCAGACGCAAGGAGAGAGACACCGATGCAGGAAGAGCATAGTGTATAAGAATAGTGATGAGACTGGTAATCCATAGATAAATGTTGTATCACTGTGATAAATTCAAAAAAGCAAAGATTTATATTTCAGGGTGCTAGGGAGGAATGTTGTCCTCAAATTTTCAAGTGGGTGCTTGAACACAGGGAGTTGTAGCTTCAATCTGGTTGCAGCCAGGAAAACCAGGGTGGCAGGGTAGTGCAAGGGAGAACTATTGTTCTTTGTTATACAGGTCGGTGACTGTCTGACTAGAATTTGGTGCTTCCATACAGTTGGTGTTGGAACACTTAAGGAATTTTTGCTTCCTTCTAGTGGGTGCTAGAGAAACCAGGGAGTCGGTGCTTCCTTCTAGTGGGTGCTAGAGAAACCAGAGAGTTGGTTCTCTCACAATGAGTTGGTGCTCATAAGAATGATAATGTACAGAAAATAAAGATTACTTATCATAACAAGAAGAAGAGGTTTTTCCCTTTATGGGTTTCCTCAGGAAATATCTGTCTCTGTATATTTCATGTGTGTGATTGATGTCGAATATTCTATTTCTTACCTCCCTGGATTATTGTGACTGTCATTGAGTGCTCTGTAAAGAGTCTAAAATAAGCATAATTGTTTAATCATGGTAACAATTGATTCACA